>QANU01091945.1:993603-1057363 GCA_003254905.1 Nissolia schottii | reverse complement strand
GCGGAGTACAAAGACGCATGATGCGGTGGATGGGACACCGAGGCAACCACGATGGAGCAAGTACCAGCAACGCAGGTGAGCAGGGGTATGATCTTCGTGACCGTCAGAATATTAGGGCACCTAACAGATATACCCCTACAGAGGCACCTAGGCACCCAGATTTTCCATGAACAAATATGG
This sequence comes from Nissolia schottii, assembly GCA_003254905.1. Classification (NCBI taxonomy): domain Eukaryota; kingdom Viridiplantae; phylum Streptophyta; class Magnoliopsida; order Fabales; family Fabaceae; genus Nissolia; species Nissolia schottii. Next base: position 1,057,183 of record QANU01091945.1, on the reverse strand, counting down.
ATGTACTTGTACCCAACAAGATTGAACAAATACAATTGTAAATTTCATTGTTATTATTCTTTTTATTACTATTATTGGAATGATGATGACATTAACCCTAACCCTAACCCTAATATATATAATACAAGGTCAGTTCGGCCACAAGATAATGACCTCTGTATCATGGGGACTAACAAACTCAACACCTTCAAGATTATTTTTTCTAACCTCACCATCATAAAAAATATATGGAGCAACACCTCCCCTATCCATCTTCTTGTCTCGGGACTAAAATTAATCACACACTATGAATCCCTTTGACCACAAAGAGAAGAAAGAAAAATAAAAATTGCTAGAGAGGAAGAAGAGAAAGAGCAATAAGCAATGAGAAAGAGAGTGAATGAATGAGCAATGAAGCTCTTCACTCCACTGCCCTTTTATAGGCGATTTTAATTTTTTTTTCCTACTGTGAAATCTCCACAGGATATGGAGATTTCAGATGTGGCGATTTCAAGCTCTGAAATCTCCATACTGTAATTAAAAAAAAAATTTGAAAAGTCTGAAATCACCACCCAAAGTGGCGATTTCAGACCCAAAAAAAAAACCATCTCTGAACTCGGCCCATACTGTGGCGATTTCAGATAAAAAAACCATACCATTGTAATTTTTTCCCATACACCATAATATGGGAATAGAATTGTTTCATCCCCATAAATAAGTAAAAAATCCACAAAGTATTATGAAAGTAGTTTGGTGCATCGCACTGACACTATTCAATTGCTTATTATGCTTGTTTAAATTGTTAAGATTTTAGTGAGTTTAAAAGAGAAGAAAAGCAAATAGTGTCCCCCGGAAGTAAGCATCACTTAGGGTTTGTTCGAGTGCCCTATTAGGGTTTATGTGGAGGTAGACGCTGCCATGTCTCTTAGTGCATTGCTCACAAGTGTGCCTGAGAGGGTTTCTGTCTCAAGTACCGTGGCTTGTGTCTGCGATGTGCAGTCGTCTTCAATTAAAAATTAAAAAAAAGGGCTAAGTGTGGTGGTTCTATTGGTGTGTTGCGACTTGTGTCGTCTCCATTAGCATCTTAGTTGAAAAAGACCGTGTTTGTGATTCTGCTTGTTGAGTAAGGATTGCAACCGATCTGGTTGTTTCACTCTGCTTTGCTATTCGATTAAAGAAGGGTTGTGTGGGTTGGCCATGAAAACGCTGCCCCTGTTTATTATGTGCTCGCGTGCAGAGTCTGCGGGGACGAACAATCTGTGTTAGTATCTGGTTTGGTTTTCTCTTATTTTGATTTTTGCAAATTTGATTGCTTTTAATAAAGAAATATGGAGGAGGAATGATTGGAAAAAATGAGCATCTCATCTTAGAGTATCCAAATAGTTAGTAGTGTACTAATTGTACAAGGTAGATTGATAATTTAGCTTTTGAAAAAACAAATAAAGCAAAACATGCCACATGGTTTATGGAGGGCGTCCATTGATAGTTACAAAAGGACCAACCAATTCATCCCACTGTCAAGCCTCTATATTACTTCCAATTTGTAGAAGAAAAAGACAGAAAAACCAATTAACAGCCACAAAAGTTAGCCATTATTACATTTTACCCCATTCAAAATTGCTAACCTGAAAATCAAATCGAAACTTGAATAACCTTTCTCTATGTTTGCTAGATTAATCTATATCATTGAATGAGAAAGCCTTTGTGTGGGGCTGACACTCCCACCACGGCTAATGTTCAAAGCTGCAATTGCTTTCTGAATCTCCATGGTCATGGCACTGTCTACGCTCCCTGATGAGAGCTTCTTATGTGATTTCTGGAGATGAAGCTTAAGTGAGCTGCTGCTTAATCCAGCATTCTTGCCACATATGGGACAAACTTTCATTGTGGGTTTTCGTGGCTGCCACTCCATTGAAACCTTGCCATGCAGTGTTTTATCCAGTTCCTGTAAGGTCTTTGCAAAACCGTCATTGGGCTGTGCTCGACGGTGAACTCGTTTCAGAGTATTCCATGCTTGTAATAGAGTGAACTTCCTGTATCACAAAAGCTTTCAGTTCCAAATTGGCCCGGTGCCACTAGCAAGTAGTACTACATTAACAGAGACAAATTTCAGTTTGCTCAAACCTAACCATGTAATGAGTTAACTATACAAAAAGTAGTTATTAAAGTTCAAATATTTAACTGCAATTGCAACAACATCAATCCATAGCAACGTCGGTTACAACTATGCAGGAGATTGTATAATTTCACATTTTTACTTACTTCTTGAGCATCAAGTAAGCAAGGACCACAGTAACACTTCTGCTTCTCCCCTCAAAGCAATGAACCAAAACTCTCTGACCAGTTTGCTCAACATGGTCTATAAAATCACAAGCTTCTTCAAATATGCTGCTAATGTTGGAATCTTCGTTGTCGCAAACCTGTTCAAATGGGAGAGTGAACATAAGTACAGTTGGCATCTTGATTAAAAGAATTTAATATATTACAAATATTGAGGCTAGCCTCATGGTGCAATACCTTCAAAAAGGGGCAGTAGAAAAAGACAATAGAAAACAAAAAAGATTCTATTTCAATGAAAACAAAAAAGATTCTATTTCAATTTGGTCATAGAACAAGACTTACATAGAAATTTTTGTATGCAAATAGATCAGGAAATTGAGAATCCGACTGTCCAATTTCGTTAGTACACAAACACAAAATATAAGTGATTCCCAAGTGTTGCAATGTGTACACAGATTTTGCAGCTAGTGCTCCACCAACAAATAGACTATTTGTAACAGCTGATGGTCTCTCAGTATTTGCAGCCTCAGAAATCAATACAATTCTCTCAAGAATATGTTCAAGTCTAACCTGAAAGTTCATGAAGCATTTCTGTCAATACGCACCCTCATAAATAAAATGAGTCTAAGATATTAGTTATGCGAACTATTTTAAAGTGAAGATACCTTCAATTCATACGCATCAACAACACAATTGTTATCACTACCCTCAAAAAAACCTGTATTGAAGTTGTTCTCCTGGCATAACTTAATGACATCATTTTTAAGCATTTCATTCCACTGTTCCAGTTCTTTATTAGATTCTGTATCAACCTGAAAATCAGAATAAAATATAAGACATGACAAAAAAGGGGAATTCATACAATATAAAAATGTGTTTTACATAACATAACATAGCTAGTTACAAGACACATATTTTTTTGTTAGTCAATCACTCTAAGACAAAAGATTGTGTATGAAATTTATGATGCAAAACATAGGGAAAAGAAACATCAAACAAGAAGAAAATATTTCATTCAGGAAGAAAGAGGTCAAGGTGACATGGTACTCAAATATAAAATAATTGGAAATGATTCACCAAAATTTAAGTTGTTACTCATAAAAGCAAAGAGATTACATCCTTGTCTTAAGCATTGTCTGCAATAGTCAATTTTCTATAAGTAAAGCTTGCAACAAGGTTGTCTTGTTTGGCATAAAAAAGGAAACAGTATACCACTGACCGATTATTTATAATCTATCCAAATAAATAGAATGGAAAAAACGCGCCAAAACAACAACTTAGATGACTACATCAGCAACACAAAAAACCATTCAACTAGCTAGAGACCAACCTTAGCAAATTTATGAAAGTCACGGAGCTTAGCTGTTAAGCCACTTCCTTTTGAGAACTTTCCATGCCAACCTTCTCTTGATGCAGAAGTAGAGTCACAAGAATCTCTACTACCTGAAATTAAAGATGGCCTTGGAGTAGTTCTTTGTGATTCTGAATCACTAAAGTCTTGATGGTTATCAAGAGAAAACCTCTCCTTATTTGTTGGAGAGGGACTACTACCAGCAGCAGCCTGTGAAGGTGAGTCTGAAACCACTAAATCCTCATTTTCAGGCTCCACGGATGATATTTTGCTCATAATATTCATAAATGATTGTAACAAGTTATCAAGTTTTTGGTGAAGTGTGAGTAGAAATATATGGAATCCTTGTAGATCCCTAAGAGCAGTGCGGAAACTACAACGGAACTTGTGCACTACTGATGTTACATCGCTTGCATGTACGTCAGTTGTTGTATTTATATCTTCCGGTGGAGGACATCCTAATCTCCCTCCAGTTATATCATGCAACAGGTTAGAGGAAAACTCAGAACTATTGAGTAGTAACTCAACCAACTTGGGATAAGTAGCCTGATCATTTGCACGTTTTCCAGTAGGGGGTCTACGAGGAACACCAGAATCAATTGCAACAATGTCAAAGTAAGTATGTGATGATTCTCTTGACATTGGACTTTTAAGGCTCATATCAGTGGATAGCAGTGATTCCGTGGTCTCAGAAACATCAGAGCGTTGTGATATCAATGCTGGATTATGAGAACTCAATTTGCTATCTACTGAGATTGATCTTCTTTCATTTTGATGTGCACTGATCAAACTTAGTCTATATTGGTTCGATATAGAATCAAAAGCTTCTCCTATTGTATCTGTATTTGCAGAGATCAAATTTTCAGCCAACAACAAATTTGCAGAGTTTCCACGCCACCAAAGTTGGCGGCAAGGGAGCCTATCTTCATTTCTGATGACAAGGTCCAACATCATTACCCTGCCAAGAGCAGCTGATATTTTTTCTGCATATTCCCGTGATTCAAATGCACAAGAACTTACAAGCAAAGGCGAACCATGTACATAACTGCAAGAGGATTATAAATCTTCATGAAAATTCAATTAGTTAGGTGGTTGCACTAAACCATTAACTAAAATATAGAATAATGTGGTCACAGGTCACGTTTGAAATGACTAAATCAAGCCCAAGCATGAACAATTGAGAATAATTATTTTCAAGAAAAAATTATCAGTAGGTAGCGAAAGTAACAAGAAAAGCAAAGGTATTTCGTGTAGCAATGTTATAAACCTTATCATTTGATACTAGATTTCAATCGTACCTCATAAAAAAGGCACATCGGCTGAGCTCAACTGCTTCCAAAAGTTCTAAGCAAGTCATTTCACCAATTTCATCACCTTTAGAACTTGCTGCATCTCTAGCTTTTTCTGTAGCTTCCTTTATTTGGAGCCATTCTAAGCTAGTATTGTGAATGACTCTAACCTGCATGTTCCAAACAGAAAAGAATAAATATGGTAGAAGTACAGCTTGATATCCTAAGCTTGCACATGTGATGGTTGTGTTGAGAGAAAAAGTACGGGAGCAACCTGTGGAGTTCGGACTCCCAACCATTTGGCAAATTCATAACCAAGGCGTTCGGACTGTGTTGCCATTCTTGATGATGATATCTTTATAACAGCCGCTGCTTCTTTCGGAAAAGCATTGTCACTCCCATGGCCATTGAAGAAGGCAAAGAAGACAACCCCTCCAGAATTTACAGTTAACTACATACACACAACTGAGAAGTAACTAACGCAGGAATTAGGAAAATAAGGCATACCCATAAATTAAATCAGAAAGAAATTATTATTCTTTATAAATATTAAAGAGCCAACTATTATCTACATGCCCAAAAAATGAGATTGTAGAAAGCAACAAACCTCAAGAGCCTTGTTCATTTCATCCTCAGAATGCTCATTGATGCTGCTGTGTTCAGTATGGTGAAGCGAAGAGAGCATGTCCCAAGAAAACAAACTAGATTCGATGTCTAACATTTCAGCTTTACCAAGCCTCTCCCACAAACTAATTTCAGTTTGCCTGGGAGACTGATCACCTCTTGCATCCTCAATATATTCTCCAGGGCTGAAACATAAATTCAAATTATGTTCACCATTAGCAACAGACACAGTTCCATGCTAAACACACAACAGTTGGAAATGAGAAAATATATAACAATGGAACAAGTTAACAGTTATATGAAATAATGTGTGTATGGTTCTGCATTTGCCAACTTGATTCTTGATTATCTTACGTTATGCCGTAATTGATTTTAATCAGAAGTGATTAGAAGTCGAGTACCGCAGTTTATGATTAGTAATTTTATTTGAAAAGTGAATTTTGAGGAAATTAAAGCAGCCAATGCGAAAGCAAGAAACTAATGCTTTTGACAAGCGCAGAAATTAGGGGAAGTTGAAAGTAACAAATTAAGCAATACCTAGAAGAAGGCATGGCAGAAGGACGGTGAGGGAAGCCAGAGGATCCAAATTTGGAAGTGCGTTGGCGAACCAATTGGAGCCATTGCGTGAAGCTGAACGCAGGCCCTGCTGCTATGTCTCCCAACATATACAAAACCAAAAAAATAAAAAGGAAAAAGGGTAGCAGAGAGAGTGAACGAACCCGGGAAGTAACCGTGAGAGGCAATGGGGACTCACACTCCTTTGCCCTGCAGTTCACACACACTTACCCATGGTGCTGTAGAAATGAAGGTGAAAAGAAAAACATGGTTATGTATGGCGTTGGAGGGTGCTGCTTTTGACATATTGGAAAAGTGCAGGGAGATGTGATGTGATGTGATGTGAGGGAGAGCAAGTCTCTCTCTTTTTGAAGGAATAAGGATGGAACGGAAGAGGGAGAATTTGGAGGTTACGCGCGTATGCCCGAATTGTTGCCAGAAATTGTTTCCCGAATCATCTCGTTTGTTGACTCCAAATCTTTTCACCTATATGCTCCCGCCCCTTTACTAATAAATATCCACATTGAAGTTTTTAACAAAATAAAAAACCACATGACTAATAATAATATAGATCAATATATTTAGATTTATATTTATACATGTGCACTTTTAATTTAACTTTTTTTAATTTTAAAATTATTATTATTATATTAAGAGGATTAAATATTTATGATAATTATTTTTAAAAAATAAAAATTAAGAATTTTTTCATCTATTAATTTTAGAATAAAAGAAACTTAGCTATAGAACATGAGACCTAACTAGAGAGAGACAATAAGAGAGAGCCTCCATAAGAGGAATAAAATCACTCTCACTCATACGTTCCAAGAAGGCAACATAATTGCGGATATACTATCCAATGTGAACCCAGACCTCTCCCCCTCCTATGGCGGTTAAAATGAGTCCGGTCCGTGAACTCGACCCGTTTACCCAATTAAATGGACAGGCTTTACATGCAAAAAATAGACCCGTGAAAATTTTTTAAAAAAATTGGGCCGACCCGTTTAAGCTCGGCCCGCTAGGCCCGTGGGCTAGCCCGTGAGCTCGTGAAATATTTTTTTATTTAAGAAAAATCAATTTTTTAAAAGTTTCATTTTGGACTCTAAATTTTATTTTGGAGTTTAAGAGTTTACTTATAATTGGGCATGTTTAACTATTTGTTATGCTTAACTAATTAATTATATTTATATTGTTATACAGCTGAAGTGCTATGGCATAGATATTGATAAATTTTGCACTATATTCCTTCAATGAGTGCCTATGCCCTACAAGTTGATATATACTTTCAAACATTGTTTATTATTGATTAATCTACGAGAAAGAGTTCCAATAGTATTTTTGGTAAATAACATAACAGTACTCACATCAATATTATATGCTGCCATTTAATTAATGAAAGTTGTATTAATTCATGAATCGATTTCAAATAACATTTGAAAGCATTTGATATCTTTCAAGCAAGATAGTTGAAGGAACAAAAAAGATAATATAATATCGCAATCAACCATTTAAACTATTTCTTTCTAATTAATTAATAGATGGACGATAAAAAATAGTTAAAAATGATCGCGCATAGTTATTCACAACTTTATATTTAAATCATAAAAAATATACCAAAATTTTAATTTTTTTAAAAAAATAAACAGGTTAGTGGGCTGGCCTGTTTAGGCCCGCGAACTGACCATAAACCAGCCGGGTCATAAAAGTAGACATAATTTTAGCCCGACCCGTTTGACACCCCTAGCCCTCTTGAGTTACACATGCTTCTCATTTCTAATGTAATTGGGGCTTCTACCCCTCGACGCATTAGTGCTTCTCTGTAATTCTTTGTTTGGGCTTAGGCCCCCTAGTAAAAAAAATATATTATATTAATGTATTTTTATTGTAAAATAATAAATAAATTGGCACTGTCTTCTTCAAATATAGTAAGGGGTATTTTGGTCTAAAATAAAATAATAAACATAAAAGGACTAAATTGAAGTTTATTTTATTTTATAGGGGAGGACAGTATATGTTTTAAGAAATAGAGGGGAGATGAGTGTAATTAAGGCATGTGTCAAAGGAGGAGAGTGTATTTTACTCTAGATAATTTGAAAAAAAATTATTTTTTGATTTAAAATAAGGCTCTTCCTTCAGTACTCATGTTTTAACAATCATGATTTATATTTTAACAATCATGATTTATTTTCAGGTTTAAAATAATAAGTGTTTAGAGTTAATGAGATACATGACTGATTTTTAACCATAGATAATCATAAGATATCAATACTTTTGAATTTGATAGGGTATCTTAGTAATTCTCCTAAAATTATTTTACATTTTAAATAAACTTAGCCTATTAATTATAAATATTCAAACTACAAAAGTTGTGAAATCATGAGGTAATCTCTTAATGCAAAAGATAAAATATAAGTATTATTATATATACACAACTAAGTAAAATATCACGTTAACCTATTTTTTCTTAAGGATCTAGGTCACTTCTTCATTTAAACTTGACTAATAAAAAAGAGTTCAAAACTATCGCCTGTCCGTTTTTAAAAGAAATTTAATCTTTTTTATTATGAAAATTCAGATTGTATTAAAACCACGAATCAGCAGGAAGGAAACGTTTCTTTTGTCGAGTTATTACATTACATATGACAAATGTTCACATTTATTATTAAAGGAAATGTAATACATTCCTCGTGTTGCAAGATTTTATTTTTAATGGAAATGTAATAAATTCCTCGTGTTGCATGATTTTTTTATGCAATTTCATATGAAAGATGCTTAGATATCAATAATACTTGAATAAGGGACAAAGCTATAAATAGATATATTTATATTATAAATTATTGTTATCTCTTGTTAATTTTAAATATGATATATTTTCTTCAATTTGTAAGTGTCACTAGATTCTCTCATGAATAAAACTTTTTATCCTTGTAAAAAAAGAGGTAAGGAAAGCATAAATTCAAGGGGCTCCACAATTTTTCAAGGAACATTTGTTTTAAGGTATGTTTACTTATTTTCGAGAATAAACACTTGAGAATGTTTTTTTCCCGCATTTGTTTCAAGGAATAAAAGTTTATTCCTGACATTCCCATGAAAATTATATACCCAAAATTTAATGCATTTCTATTCCTACCTTAGAGGTTAGGAATGTTTTAATCTCACGCTATGCGAATGAGAATATTGTGTAAAAATAGATCAATTTATCCTTAATTTTATTTTAAAAAACAAAATAATAATAATAATAATAAAAAATTAAACTTGTTAAAGATATTTTGATAATTATCATACATATTCCTAGGAATATGTATTACCAACCAAACATATTTATAATTTATTCCTACAAATTTTAAAAAATATATTCCCAAAAATTTTAATTGCTAAACAAATAAGTTTTTAAAATATCTAAAAATGATATTGTTAGGTATTATATTCTAAAGAATATATTTCAAAATTTGAAACAAATACCTTTCTAAATATAAGAAGAATTAACCGTAGTCTGGCTTGACTAAAGTGTCAATTACATTATTTAAAAATTAAAATTTGAGTAAAATTAATTCTGAAACTTAAAATCATAAAAATTCACATATTTACATAGTTATATAAATTTCAATGTAAACAATTTTAAAGATAAAAGAATAATATTATTATGTTCAACAATACTAAATAATGCTATTACATAAATTTTGAAAATGAGAATTAATTTTAATTAAAAATTATATATCAAAATTAAAACAAATGTTGAATAATTAAAACAAAAAGATAAATTATCCTCATTAAGAAATTATTCAACATTTGTTTCAATTTTTGATAATAGAAGTTGATTCGATTACCAAACAGAATCAAATTATGAGAGGATAAACATATTTTATTTTATTTTCCTTTTATTCTTCTTACCCCTCCGAAAATATCTATAAATAAGCATCGCTGGTTCAAAGCTGCTCACACTTACACGCCCCCCAAAGAAATCTGAAACCCTCACCCACTTATCATGGCACCGCCAGCGAAACAGAAGCTGCTCATCCTGGCGGTTGAAAACACCGCCGCCATGGAACCCTACTGGGAAACAATTCTCAATGGTTACATCTTCGAGATCCTCGTGTGCCTTGAAAGAGACTCTTCCGCTTCCAACTTTGAATTTGCCCTGGTCCTCTACAACGCTCAAGGGTGCCACTTCAATGGCAGGGCAAGTGACCTACACGAATTCTATTTGGGGCTATCGGCTATACCGTTTCCGGTCAGCGGTGCCGGTGTCGACGACGTGGCGGCAATCGCTGAAGGGCTTGATGCAGCTCTCAAGATGACGTTCGGTGCAAATCAGCATTGTATCCTTGTAGCAGCGACTGATTCTCATCCTTGCGCGCCTGATGCTGAAACCGTAGCTAAACTATTTCATCAGTTCTCTGTTTCTCTATCGGTTATTTGCCCCAAACAACTCGCCATAGGCAGAGCCATCTACAATGCCGGGATGCGCGGTGACGACAGATCGGCCGATCCGCCGTCTAGCGATGCTAAGGACGGCGATTTCCTCGTTCTCATTTCAGAGAGTTTTGGCGAAGCGCGCACCGCATTCAGTTTATCTGGACCAGCAGTCCACCAGGATGGAGAAACGGAGCCCTATGTGAATCTTGCGGCGCAAGCAAACGTGAACATTGGGAACAATTTCTCTCCAGCACCGATGGCGATGATTGATCCTAATCCAGGCATGCCTCAACAACAAGTGCTTGTGAACAATTCTGCGACTGAGATGCCTTTGTCACAACAAACATCATCACAGGCACCCCCGATTTTTGTTGCTAATGGGTCTGATGCGTCAAATCTTGCTGCGCAAGCAAACATGGATGTGTTGAACAATTTCTCTCAACAACAAGTGCTTGTGAACAATTCTGCAACAGTTATGCCTCTTCCACAACAAACATCATCACAGGCACCGCCGATTTCTGTTGCTAATGGATCTAATGAGTCAAATCTTGCTGCGCAAGCAAACATGAACATCATGAACAATTTCTCTCAAGCACCTATGACAATGTTTTTCCCGAGCGACATGGTTAAGCCTCGACGCCGCCGACAATTATCCAGTCAGCAGAAGAAAGAGCAGCAGCAAATTCAGATAAAAACAGAACAACAACTACTTCCACGGCTTCAACAGCAACTGTCACAACTGCAGCAACAGATTCTACAGTTTGAGCAACTGTATCATCAGCAACAACTTGCTAAGCAGCTGCGGCAACAGATGGTTGGGGCAGGAATGGGGCAAGTTTCGTCACAATAAGGGGCAACAAACATTGGTGGAGGGGGCTTCATCAACCGTGATCCTATGTTATGATATATAACGGGTTAATAACTCTGCTTTCTCGCACATGTAGGTTTATTATGTGACAGTCTATGTAAATGTTGAGATATGAGATGGACAAGCTGATTGTTGGTTTGCACAAACCCCCTCGAGTTGTAACTACAAATTAAGCATGGGCTTAGAATTTCATTTATTGTTTATGAGTCACGAGTCATGACAGTACTATTTACTTATACGTTTGTTGCGATCGCTTTGTTATCTCATATTCTTCTCTTAATTTGTTGTTGCCCTTTGAATTGCTTATTTATCTATCTAGCTATCATGTGACAAGGATAAATCCTCACTTTTTTTTCTTAACTTTCCTTTTGACATTCTGCCCTGTTAATAAGCACAAAAAATAAAGTAAAATAATTACTTGGATAATGTTATAAAATAATAAAAAAAGTAATAGAGATAGATGAAAGAAAGAATATAGAAGGAAGAGAGGGAGCTTTATTCTAGTGATCACCTCAATGGCGTGTTATATAATGAGTATCTAAATGTCTATTTATAAAAGGTGAGAATACATAAGATGACATTAAATCTCTATAATATCAACATGTATCTATCTAATCAATTAGGATAAGGACATCTACAGGGATATGCTTTGTTAAAACCTTATTGAGAAAAAAACTCATTGATAAAAAAATCTTAGAGGAGAAAAAAGAGTACAATATCCTCATATTATGGGTTGTCTTGTTAAAAACCTTATCAAAGAAAAATCGAGTGGGATAAAAAGTTTTATTAAGAAAAAAGAGTACAACATTCCTCCCTTTCTTATGATAATTATGGATATCTATCTAATAAGATGAATTAGAAGTTGCCATCGTAATAAATTCATACATGCAGTACTGAAGTTTCCGTAACAACGGTCACACAACCTCCATCCTCTTCAGCTTTTGGCCATCAAAGAAGGAGGAATTAAAAAACCCAATAGACATCCGAATTAGGTCACGGTTGTACAAATAACAATTTGCTTCAAGATTCTTCATGATACTCAAACATGTTGATTGATTGTCCTTATCCAAAGACATTCATGACTCACTTCATGTATTACAATAATTTCTGCATGATTTGAAGAGATAGAAAGTCTGCTTTGTTGAACTATGTGATATAACTGTGCTTCCACATGTAAATCATTAACCTTCGAATTCTACCAAAATATAAAAGAGGAAAAGTAATCTTGCCACTACATAGCCAATAAATTGCGATTTCAATCATATGAATAAAGTAAATCTTCGAAGATATCACAATAAATAATGAACATCATTCTAGTTCATTATGTTAGTTGTATGCCATGTAACCAATATATGTATGAATAATTCCTATTAAATAAATGACAGCCTATTATTCTTTTATCCATAAATTGTGTATGTTTATTAGAATAAATCCATAAGATACTTGTTAGATACTTCATTCTCAAAGAGTTGAGAATATGAGTGACAAAGTAGTCTAGTACAAGATCTTTAAAATAGTTACAATCATAAGAATTCTAATTGGGCATTATTATTCTGGAAGATCGTCACCTCTATCTGTTTTCATGATTAGTATAGATACTAATGAAGATGAAGTGGTGAGTCTCATACCATTCAACATTAGATGTTGAAACAGATAAGTGGACACTTATATGATGAACATGTTGAACGTGACACACAGATAATGTTAACATTGTATTTTACTGATGCCAATTAAACATTATCTAGATCCTATTAGTGCATATAAACCTTAGAACTGAGATGGCACTGAACTTATACATAGGTGACTATAATTTGTTGTTGCTTGTATACTTGTGTTACGCATTAGTATTAGGCACCATGTGGTTATAGTTAGTTACGTAGTGAGATGGGTGATCAATCAAGAAGGAATCCATTACCTTCAGTAAATGAGGATAGGTCCTATGAATATAAGGTTTTTCTTGATCATAAACCCTTGGCTAAGGAACTTGGACTCAAATAGAAAAGACTTTATAGTTCGTGTCCTATTGATCAAAGAATAGAAACTCAGAGAGTACATTTGTCTGAGCTATAAGGTTTGACATTATCCATGATCCTAGCTAGATCGAAATATTGTAATGAATGAATTCAAGTGCATGAAAAATATGATCAATGGTTCATTAAAGTGTTAATTGATACATTCATCATTACTTGGGTAGTCATGACATATTATGTTAGGTGTTACCCATGACTTATGAGAGCCAAAGATATTTTAGGAATTTTACTTTTAGTTCAAAAATGGTTTATGGTAATATCAAAAGGTTGATATTATTATCTCATTGCTAATTGGTGATGAATCTAGTTAGTCACACACAATATAACACATACCATCCAAGAATGAATTAATTCTAATCAAGCCGATTAATTATGAATTAATTATATGATTGAACTTGCAATTTGATTATATTGCAGGGCTGCTAGCACATCCCAACATCAAATCTTTGGTGGTTTTTTTTTTCTTTCTTTCTAATATATGAAAAGTCCATATTTTAGAAAAGTGTCAATTGACATTTTAGTCTTTTTTAATGTTAGGTTAATATAAGACATGTTATGACTTATATGTTATATGTCAATTTTGTACTAAACAATACATATTTATCTTAAAAATAAGAATTATTTTTGAATTAATTCTTTAAATAAATAGAAATTTAATTGGAATTTATTTATAAGATAAATATCTACTGATTAATAGGTTAGCCTAAAAAGGAAAGAGATAACCTATTTATTTTATATAAATAGAGAGGAGACTCATGGCCTGTGAGACACATAAAATAGTTTGTGCCTATAATTCTCTTTGACCAAAAGTCAGTGACACCACCCCACACTCCCGTACACATTTGAAATGCTCGTTCAAAGGACAACGGAAAACAAGACCAAGATTAAAGGGGGTTCTTTGGCAACATGTTCGTGTGGACAAGCTAGAGGTTGTGTATTTGTGCAACTCTTGTTTGTGAGATAATCATCAAAGTCTACGAGACTTCTCTCCAAGAGGTATATGTCTCGTGTCCCTTTTTTTATTATATTGATAGGTGTTTACATTATCTAAACAAAATAAGGTAATATCAACATCGTGAAATGTGATTTCATGAATTTTCAATCCTATAAGAAATGAGACATATGATATTAGAGTCATTCATGAAATGCGTACTCTTATGATAATTTTTTTTCAATCAATTCCGTTATATTCGTCAATAGTTTTTCAACAGAGATATTAGAGTCATTCTTGTAATTATTTAAATATAGTTAACATGCCTTTATCTTGATCATAAACTTGAATTTTTGAAGAGTTCGAATAATCAAGGAATTGGATGCTGTTGATAAGTTTTAAAAAGTGTTTTTTTTTAAAATTAATTAATTTTTATTTATAACAGCGTAAAGAGTATTGAAATTGGTTTCGATAAACAAAGTTAAGATTAACACTGTATTTGATATGGTATGTTAGTGTAATGTATTATATTCAAATGGACATGTTTGCTATATATTCTTTTTATATTCAATGAAAAGGAATGTTTACAATATATTCAAAACATTGATATGTTTTTGGTAATTGGTTTTGTATTATATAAAATTGAAATTAAAAGGTTTAATTTCAAATTGTCCTTGTTTCTATGATTTTGAATGAACCTGATTTTAAAACCTAAGGATTTTTTCCTTACTAAAATTATATTATTTGCCTTAAATAAAACGCATATTGATTTCAAAATCATAAACATATTTGGCATGTTTTGAAATTTCAATATACGATATTGATTTCAAAACTTTGAACATTTTTTTTATATATTAAATTAACAAATCATGGAAATTTGTTTCCATTTTGACTTGATATTCAATTATTGTGGAACGTGATTTAATTTTAATTTCTGTTACAAATAATTTCAAATTTAATTTGTTTAACTTTTTTTTTTTACATTTGAATTTTAGTTACATATTTATTTCAAATTTGATTTGATAGACAAATATGATTTGATTTAAATTTGAAATGTGATTTGATTTGAATTTAAAATTAATAAAGATTTGGTCCATTTCAAATTTAAAAGATACGTTTTAAATATGTGATATTTGAAACAGTCATATAACAATTACATGAAAGGCATAAAAAATTGAATCCCCGTATTTACTATTTATTCCTTATTAGATTTTATTATGTGTGGTTGATCATGGGCTTTAGGAAATCAATGTGATTGATTTTATTTTGTGGGATGTAATTAATTTTGCAACTTCTTGTAATTTTAATCTTATTATACTCAGTGGGGGTATAATTTTAATTAATTTTAGGCCTTTTGGAGAGCCCATTTTCTTTTATTTTCTTGCCTTGGTATGCCAAGGATTTTTTTTTTTTGGTAAAGTACAAAATATTAAAGGAGACGTGAAAGCGGTGAAGACCCAATGCCCAAGAAGGAACACCATGAAAATGAAACTCAATGGGAACTAGAATTTTTATTTATTTTTTTATTATTGCCCCACTGAAAGTAACAACTTTGGCACCTAAGACTAGGTCATGTTGGAGAGGATAGGATTAGCAAGTTGGAGAAGATGAAAATATTAGTTCCTTTGGGTTTTGAGCCCACTCCAACTTGTGAGTCATGTCTTCAACATTTGTTAGACAAATGGAAAGGGCCAAGGAAGTTTTAGAACTTGTAGATAAGTGTGTATGTGGCCCATTCAATGCAATGGCTAGAGGTGGATATTTCTACTTTATAACTTTCACTGATGATTTGCCTAGGTATGTGTATGTTTATCTCATGAAGCATAAGCATGAATCCTTTAAAAGGTTGAAGGAATTCAAATCAGAAGTAAAAAAAATAAATAGGAAAGAACATCTAAACTCTTCAACCCGATCGAGGAGGAGAGTACTTAAGTACCAAATTTGATGAATTTCTTAAGTTGCGCTACATTATTTCCAACGTGCTCTTCTAGGAATACCACAACTAAATGGAGCTTTAGAAAGGAGAAATCGTAGTCAGTTAGACATTGTGCGGTCTATGATAAGCTATAGAGATCTTCCCATCTAGTTATGGGGTTATTCATTGCATAACGCTTGCTATATTATTAATAGAGTTCCATCCAAGTTGATTCATACTACTTCATTTGAAAAATAGAATGGTCGGAAGCCCAATCTTAAACATGTTAAGATGTGGGGTTGTCCAACATTTATTAAGAAGTTGAACACCATCAAATTGGAAACTTGGTCCCCAAAAGGCCAATTTGTAGGGTATCTAACTGATAGCTTTGGATATTATTTTATCTTCTCGCTAACCAAAGAGCGTCGTCAATAGAGATGATACTTTGTTGAAAGAGAATTCATTCAAGAAGGAGGCATTGATGCACGGTATATATTCAATTATTTTCCTCATTTTAATCTCATGTTTTAGTGTTGAACTATATATAAGAATAAGGAATTAACAATAATTTGTGTTATGACCTCTTAGAATTTAGTTTTGTGAATTGTGAATAAATTGTGTCATTTTATGAAAAATAATTGCTTCATGATCCTATGTATTTAATGGCTCATCCTTTGAGTGTTGTTTTGTGTAGGAACACACATCGACATTGAGATTAAACAATAATTCAAGGAAGAATAAAATATTATTTCCCCAAAATTCTATCTCAAGCTCCATAGCTTGCAATTGCAACATGATAGAGTTTGGGCATCAAGTTGAGTTTCTCTTGCACGAGTTACGATTGTTTTGCTGTCTCCATATTTTAAGCATAAAATAAGTTGTAGACTTCAAAAACTTACACATCATACATTATTGGAAAGGTAAAAGAAATCTCTACAACTTCATGAAGACCTCTAGGGCTAAATCAAATGTCTTCTTAATTTAAAGATCCCTGGAAGTTGGAGCAACAATGTTAGAAGTACAACTTAAATGATGCCACAAAGATTGGGGTGCACTTTCTTCATCTGAAGTCTAAATAAGGCAAAATTTGACTCTATTTCATGTGTAATTAAAATATGTACAACTTTCATGAAGAAAATTTTGGCAAATTCGGCTTAAAAATATATGAAACAAGGTATTATTCGTTGTACTGAGCAATCCTTCGCTATAGCAAAGGCCCATCGATGTACATCCACTGAATCAGTGTTGAGTCAACATCAAGTCAGCGTCACTGTGGTACTGTTCTATAACGGCCCATGATGAAGAGCTCGTTGCATCAAGTCAGAGTTAGTATCAAGCCAGGTTGTCCGTGGAGACGCACTGCAGTGTGTCTAGCTTGTTCTCTGGGTACAATGCTCCCTTGTTCTCCATGATCAATAGGAAGTGAAACGTGAGGCTCATCCATGCTATAGGTAGGATTTATTTGGTCATCATCATCACAGGAATTGGGCAAGACACTGGTGTGGATTAGAAGCTTCACTATGTGCAAAATCACTTACATAGGGAAATTGATCTTCACAGAATACAACATCTCTTGACACAAAGAAATTCCCAACTCCAAGTCATAAATTCTCCATCCTTTCTTTCCATAGCGATATCCCACAGAAATACGCTTCTTGCTACGGGCTGCAAATTTATCCCCTTTATGATTTTGATTGGGTACATAACACAAGCATCTAATGACTCGCAAGTGTGCCAGAGAAGGTGGTTTTCCAAACAAAATCTCATATGGGGTTTTCCATGCAAGAGTATGGTAAGGGTCCTATTTATTAAATGACATGCAGCTAGTACGCATTATCCCCAAAGCTCAATTGGAAATTTGGCTTGGAAGAGTAATGCATGAGCCACATTGAGAATATGTCTATGTTTATGCTCCACTTTTCCATTNTTATTTTTAACTAATACGATAGAGATTAATTAAATTCTGTGAATTTTATTCCATTTTTATCTCATCTTTTCCTTATTAACATATTCTTAATTATTTATTAAGCGGAGTTTTAGCGAAGGAAAAACTTGGGTTGTTACATCTAGCACCACAAAAGGAAGGTGCTAAGAACCCCACAAATCACAATGAATTAACTGAAAAATATCGATAAACCATTGTTCTGCTCTAATACATATCTCACAAACTGGGTCAATATTTTTGCTAGATTCCACATTTGGAAACATTTCCACAACTTTGAAGGAGGCATGTCCCAGTTACTTATGCAATAGTGATAACTCTCAAACAAGAGTTAACTTTGTTTACTTTTTCTGTAAATTTTAGTTAGAATAAGTTAGGACTTAGTGAGTTTGATGCATAATTGGTTGGACTTAATTATCTTTTTATCATTGGTATGTTTGATATGTGGTTAAGTGTTTCAGGGCCCAAAATTCAAAGAAAATGAGCTAAAATGAGAGTCAGAGAAGCATCTTGCACAAGACTTAAAGAGCATCATTCATCTCGCGCGAGACATAGCAAACAGAGAGGAATGTTGAGGTTCTGGAAGGCATCTCGCGTGAGACGTGGTAAACAAAGAGCGAGGAATAAGACTCAATTAAGGTGTCTCACGTGAGACACGACCACAGGAGGCCCAAAAAGTGTGAAAACTTAGGTTAAAACGCATCAAAGAAAGGGGGCTATTAATATTTTGATTCATTATGCATTCATTCATACTTTTTATTAATTTTGCTGTCATTGGGGTTAAGAGTGAGAGAACATACAAGGAGTCACAAGAACGTCGAGGAAGGAGATCAATTCGGTCAAAATTCAATTCCAATGGTTCCTATCTTCTATGTATATATCTCCATCTTTTCTTCTTCTATTCATAATTTCAGTTTTTGCATTATGAACTGATTCCCCTTTTTATTGGGATGATGATGTAACCCTACTACCTTCTCTTAATTCCAATTTCGATGTTGTTCAATTGTGTTTGTTTGTGAATTAATTTCTCTACGCTGGTATGCCCAGGTACGGCTGAGTACATACTCAATTTTTTTTTTTTAAAAATAGAATGGGTACGGCTCTAGATACGATTGGGTATATCGCGAGTATGCCAGATAACCAAAACTACATTATTTTGAGTGTTTTTTATTTTTATTTTTGATTTACTAATTAAACCTTAATAAAAAAACGTAATATCTTAACTCCTCTTTCAATCCTCTACGTCTCCTTCTTTAATTTGCGACTTTGTCTTCGGCGAGTTCCAGTTTCTCTTTTCTTTTGCTATTTTTTTAGAAAGAAATGAAGAAATATGATTTTAGTTTTTTCTTGTGATATTGATTTTAGATTATATATATACATTAGTTATCTTGTCCCTGTATTTCAAAAAAAATTTATATTTGTATCTTTACTCGGTACCGGTACCAATAGTACCGTACCCATACGAGTGTAACATAGACTTCCGGACTGCCAGGGTGCGGCCATTGCTGCTGCCTGCTGGAGGATGCCGATAAGTGGGGATGCTAGAATAGCAGAGGGAGTGGGCGTTCGACTTGGACTATTGCTTGCACAAGATTTATGCTTGAGACGCCTAATATTGGAGTCCGACTGTTTGGAACTAGTTAAAGAAATTGGAGCCAATAAGGTGAGTGCTACATGTTTCGGTTCAACACTAGCTGATTGCAGAGTATTGGGGACTAGTTTTGAATCATGCTATTTTGCTCATGTGAAAAGAGATGGGAACAAAGTGGCTTACCATCTAGCTAAATTTGGAGAAAGTTGGATAAAGGATACCCCTTGTGTTATTTCTCTAGTCTTCCAAGATTGTACTAAAATTCCTTCTAGTTACACACAATTTTTTTTTAAAAAAAAGCAAAAAATCAATTTTTTTTATTTTACTTTTTTTAAGAAGCACAAATAACACAAAATATAAAATAATTATTTTCTGATAAAATAACTTTTTTTATTCTAGAAGTGCAGACAAACACTCATTGTATTGTTGTTTAACTTGTAAACCACCGAGAACGTACTCTTTCCTTAGAGGGCGTTTGACGCATTGCCCATCAAGATTACTTACCTGTTAGAAAGATTATTACCCTTTAAATTACTGGTAATATTACATTGCAGTGTTTGATATGTACATGTAATGTAATTGACAATTTATATTACTACGTTTGATACATCAAAAGGATTATCATGTAATAAATGTATTTTACCATATTGTTTCTAAGTAATAAATAAAATAAAAATAAATTAAATAATATAATAATAAATTAAATAAATAAAAAATTACCATAATAACAATAAAATAAAATAAAAATAATAAAAATTTGTTGGTGTATTGCTGTGATAGTGGTGGTAAATGTGACAACAATAATGGTGGTAGCAATGACAGTAATGAGTATGGTAATAGTGGTAGTGGTGGTGGTGACGGTAGTGATGGAAATAAAAGGTTGTGGTGGCGGTGACAATGATCATGGTAGTGGAGGTGAGTTACAGTAGAGGTGTCAGTGATAGATGTGGTAGTGGTGGCGACGATTATGATAGTGGTAGTAGAGGTGGTGGTGGCAGCAGTGGCGACAACAATGGGTAGAGGCGACAATGATGGTGGTTGTGGCGAAGACAATGGTGGTGCGGTGGTGGTGGGTGATATATGCTAGCAATGACAATGGTTGTAGATGGTTGTGGTGGCTCATGGAGAGAGAAGTGTTTATGTTAAGATTATTTTTATCAAAATAAAAGTCGAAGGATTACCTAAATGGTGGTAATCCAGATAGACACTTCTCAATAATCCACATTACTACTTTGGAGGTAATGTGGATTATTTAGATAATCTACATTACCAGTAATGTTGCTTAACCAAACATGTTAGTGTGAATTGTCAGGTAATCTAATTGTAAGATTATCTATAATTTATCCACATTACCTTGTATTAAACGTCTCCTTAAGGGTCACTTAATACTCTAAATTGGACAACTCTCTTTATTATTTTTCTTAATAATTATTTGGGATTGAGTTCCGTAGACTTGTAACGTCTTAATTCATATCCTTTTAGGCCGTTGTTATTATATATATATATATATATATATATATATATATATATAATCTTATTTATAGAATTTCACCAGATTTGGTTCTTTAGTTTTAAAATCCTATAAAATTTAAAAATATTTTATAATAATTGATTTTATTTTAAGTTTAAATTCAATTTAAATATAATCTCAACTCTTATTTAATTTATTAGGCATGTTTTTATGCCTTTGAGGTTTTAAGTCATTTTATACTCTCCTTACGTGGTCAAATCCAACAATGTCACGTAGATGAGAATAACGATCAAGTATAAATAGTGTTTTGTTACAATTATTCTTTATAATTCTTAAATTTGTAAAAAAAAAATTAAAAAAAAAATCAGGAGTGTAATAGCAAATTAATTGCTAAAAAGGCAAATTAAATTTAAATAAATTCCATCAAATCTAAATACAATATTTGAAATCAAATCAAATCCATTCATTTAACCTAAAAAATAAGCATCCACACGCAAGGCAGTGAAAATAAAACCATAGCCCCCCAAAAAAACTTACGCACGAAGAAAACGACTAAAACCCTCACTTAACCAACCCCGCCAAAGATTATATAAAAGAAAACTAAAACCTCCACCCAAGATTCTGTCATCTGATTTGGTGCTCTTCCAACACTGCCATGGCAGAAGTGACACAGGTCGTCCTGGCGGTTGAAAGAACCGCCGCCGTCGGACCCTACTGGCAAACAATTCTCGTGGGTTACGTCAACAAGATCGTCAGGCTTTTCCTCGAAGGAGACTCTCCTTCTTTGAACGCTGAATTCGCCCTAGTCACCTATCACGCTCACGGATGCCACACCGATCCCCTTCTTGTCCAACGGTCTCCCTGGATGCGGGACCCACACGCTCTCTTCGAGTGCCTGTCGGCCATACCCTTCGCCGGCGGCGGTTTCGGCGATGCGGCAATCGCGGAAGGGCTCGCCGAAGCTCTTCAGATGATGCACCCGGGCGCAGAGCGCAAGCATTGCGTCCTTGTAACAGCGAGTGATCCTTTTCCGTTGAGGACACCGGTTGGAAGAGCTGTAGACGTAGCTAAACTGTTTCCTCAGTTCTCTGTTTCTCTATCGGTCATATCTCCCAGACAGATTGATAGAGTTGAAGCCATCTACAATGCCGCCGCTGCCGTGAAGCCTAATGGCAATAGACCGCTTGGCACTGATGATGTTAGACAGAAGAACGGCTTCCTTGTTTTGATTTCAGAGAGTTTCGGCGAAGCGCGCGCGGCGTTGACTCGCCATTGTTTTGACCTTGAGATTCCGGTTTCCGTGACTCGCACGGTAGCTGGACCAGTGAGTACTGATCAAGGAGTTCCGAGGTCGTCCGAATCTTGTCGAGATGCTATTATGATAGAAGATGATGATGAGGATACAGAGCGTTATTATCCGGTGAACCTTGCGGCTCAAGCGAACGCCAACATATTGAACAATCTCTCTCAAGCCACCGATATTCCTTTGCTACTACAGAATGCATTTTCAGTTAATGGATCTGTTGTTGCAAACCGGCAGCATGCAATTTCTGCCGGGATTCTGAATTCGGGAATGTCTCAACAAGAATTACTTTTGAACAATGCAGCTGCAGCGATGCCTTTGTCACCACCACCACCACCAGCTATTGGATCCATTGTTGCAAACCAGCAACGAGCAATTTCTGCTGAGAATGGGATGACAACGATTCCGCAGCACCGAGTTATTGTGAACAATGCAGCTGCAACTATGCCTATGTCACAAGAAACATCCTCAGGACCCAAATATGTGAAGGTGTGGGAGGGAAGCTTATGCGGACAAAAAAGACAAGAGCCTGTGTTTATTGCCAAACTCGAAGCTTACATGAGTTGTTCCGATGCATCTGAGATGCCTGCAGCGGCAAACTGGCCCCCTGAGATGCAGGTGGTTGGGTTCATACCCGAGGACAAAGTGAAGCAATGTGTTGTGAAGCCAGATTGCCTCGTTTTTCAGGCTTTGAACCAGCACGAACTTCTTGTAAAGCTGCATGAGAAGAAGACCTGTGCGGTTATCGTGTTGCCGTCGAAGACGCTGCTACTGTCCGTTTCTGACAAATTCTCCGGACACTTGATTGGGATGCTTTTCCCCGGCTACATGTTTGTATGTAAGCCGCTGCCGCAGCAGCAGCAAATGCAAATTCAAATGCAGCGGCAGCAGCAACTGCAGCAACGGATTGCACAGTTTCACCAACAGCGGTAGCAGCAGCAGCGACAAATGCTTGGGGCAGGAACCGGACGAGTTTCATCAAGAGGAGGAGGAGGAGGCTTCATGAACCATGATTAGAAAGTAGAAACTCCTGCTTTCTCGTACATATGTAGGACGCTAGGATTATTCTGTGACAGTTTATGTAAATGTTGAGATATTAGATGGACAAGTTGATTGTTGATTTGCACAAACCCTCAGAGTTTGTAACTACAAATTAACCACACACTTAGTATTTCATTTGTTGCTTATGACCATGTTGTTTATAAGCTTGTTGCGGTCGCTTTGTTGCTGCGCTTTTGTTATCTCATATATTCTTCTTTGTTGGGGCACTTTGAATTGCGTATCTATCTCTTATGTGAAAAGGATAATTAATCCTCATTGTTGGTCTAGAAATTTGGACAAGGAACCCAGTTTCATTCTCTTGCAACAGTTTTTTTACAGAATGTTTTCAATCTCAGGGATCTGTTACATGTGACATCTCAAGTAACAAGCAAAGCACACATACAAAAGGATTGAAATCCCAAAAAGGAAAAAAAAAATCACTTTTTTCTCAACTTTTCTTTTGACATTCTGCACATTTAATACATATTGCTTTACTAAATGATATTTGGGTATTAAAGGACAAGGCTTACTTACAATCTCAACTAAACTCATAATCATAAAAACACCTAAAATGGTGCGTCAGAAAATTTCGGGCAAAGGCCTTCCTTCTAGAAATGACTTGAATAGCACAAGCGATCTTTCAGGCTGCGAGAAAGGTACTTCATGTGAGGCACCTCTAACTGTGGCAAATGAGAGGATGTTGTTGCCATAAACTTGAGTCCACCCTCCGACCTAAACCAGAGAGTTTCATTCACTAGGATTAGTTTATAATGCATATTTAACTTAGGTTAGAGTTTAAAATTAATATTACTTCCATTCCACCATTGTTCTTAATGCATGCATCATATGGT
Organism: Nissolia schottii; assembly: GCA_003254905.1. Classification (NCBI taxonomy): domain Eukaryota; kingdom Viridiplantae; phylum Streptophyta; class Magnoliopsida; order Fabales; family Fabaceae; genus Nissolia; species Nissolia schottii. The sequence continues at coordinate 1,032,746 of QANU01091945.1, read as the reverse complement.
TAAGAGGAAAATAAAATGTAGACATCAATCAATGGACAAAATTTTCACGGTGATTTATCACTAATTCAAATTTGCAAGGTGTTAATTTAGTATATGTACCTGCTGGCCTTCAAACCATACTCTATAAGGGACTGATGTATCCAGTGTTAATTGTTTTGCCAGCTTTTGAACCAAGGTTCGGCTTCCAGTTAGTGGAATTACTGAATCTTGATCTCCACTGTAGCAGAACAACACATGGTTATGTGTACAAGCCCTCAACTTCAAGAAACCAAATTAAATCCAAAGGAGAAAGAGAAAGTTTCTGGTTTACCTGTAAACTAAGACCCGGACTCCGGCTTTAACTAGCGATCCGACTAAGGGAAGCGTAGGTATTTCCACGTTCAGCATGTTGTAGTCCAGGATGCTGTTGCCAACACAATGCAGGTCACTGATTACTGATCATTAAATAATTCGATAAACAGTTATGCTCTCTTGTTCTATTCTATTTGCAATTTAACAGATTACTCGTCGTATTGAAAATGTAGCGAATGTGTAAAACAATCATGACCTGTCAAATTGCATATGAAACACTGCCAGAGCTTTTTCTTGTTCTGAGAGCATTTAAGAATATTCTAATCTTTCGCTGAATACGGTTTTAGGAGAATTGACACTTAACATGATATCATAATTTCGATGACAAGGTAGTCTGAAGCTCAATCTAAGGATTTTTTTGGTTAGTGAGAAATACTTACTTGCTGCAGACATCCCACTTTCGAACTCCAACAAGCTTGGCATGAAGTGCCTGTTGTACATCTCTTCTGTTCAAGTAGTTTGTAACCTTGTCATCTACACATACGTCGATCCTCTCATTCGCTTGCTGGCAGGAAATAAGACAAAAGGATTATGATGAGCAAAGACAAACTTGATAAACAAGTTACCAACAATAGCAAAAAATAAAATAAAATTGTAAAATAGCAAATATTAGAGTAAACCTTCAAATTCGTTCTTGGAGTAGAGTAGTCAACATCGTTCAAGTTTATTCCCAGATAATAAAAATGGTCATAATGGTCTCGAAGTTATCAAAAGTCTGTCAAGTTAATCCTTTGACATCAGTCAAATTAGTCCATCACAGGGATTAACTTGATTAGCTCTTGGCAATCTCATAGACTACTATGACTATTTCCATAACCTCAGGTTTGCTAGCAAATAAGGTGATGAAAAAAGTATAGAACAAGTTCAGAATGAAACTCACCTGGGTTTGGGGACAGATAACCTTGGATTGCGAAAGCACTGAGGAAATGCAGACATCGAGTGTGACATCATATTTGTCCACAAATTTACTTGTTTCTCGGCTCACTTGCCCCATGACCTTGGAGCAAAGGGGCGAAAGCGAGTCTCTGTAGTACTCGCTGACGTAGCGCGAGTAATTACACACTGTGGTGAACATGTTGTAGGTTGAATCTGATATTAGTCCATGAGACCAGAAGAACTCAGCCCTTGAATTGAAGTCGGTGGCGTATTCCAGAACCGGATTACCCAACTGCAGTATAATACAACGAGGACGTGATTTTCGGCTTCACCAATTGATGAGACGTGAGTTAGAGAGAGAAAGCATCACTGATGGGTAAATGTCAAACTTACTGCTATTCCTTTGAGATTGAATATCTTGTTCTTTCTGTTCATTTCAATCATGAGCTTTCCAAGTTGAGGAACATAATGCCCTGAAAATTTTTTTATCTTTTATTTTTCAGTGGTAACCACAGAAATTTTCTAGGGTTATTATTAATGTTTTCAACTTTCGTTAAAATTATTTTAATGCAATAATCGTGATGTCAAATTCTGAATGGAAAAAAGTAAAAACCTTTTTTTTCTTTTTCCTTGTTTCCTTTAAGACCCACCTAACCTAACCTAACCTAACCTAAAAATTTATCATGATAATAATTGCTATAAGCTGCTTTTGAAATTGAAAACTACCAAGATATGAGTGATGATAGAAGGCACATTTACCTGCATAACTTTCACCGGTTAGAAACAAATCTCTATTCCTGTATTGGGGGAACTTGTTGAACCATCTTTGTAGGAATACGGCATTGTCCCTGGCTTAAGAAATCAAAGAGCAATGCTTCAGAACACAAAATATATATATACGTAAATAATGACTATTTATTTGAGATAGTATTCAAGTACAAAATCAAAAGTATACCATTCAGATGCTTAGTTTCCGCAAGGAATAAGAGAATAATAATAATAATGTAAAGTTACTATAACAAAAAGTTGGTGCTGCATTTTACCACTAATCACTGTTTTTATGTGAACTTTTTCACAAAAAGCATAAGCAGAATGGATATATGTTGTGTCTTTTCCGATAGAAGGTATGATTTAAAAGGAGCTTTCTAAAGAAGAAACATTTTTCGTCCCAAAATATGAACAAAAAACATAAATAAAAATAAAAAAAGGGTCTAAAGTAATTTTGATATTAATGGAAGATACCTGTTGCCTCATCATTCACTTCCATATAGGACGAGCTGCCTTTAGCATAAGAGAACCCCACTCCAACTGGTGTCTCCAAATACAGCATGTTTGCTTCTGCAAAACACGAAGTGGATTAGCTTCGATCAGAACAAGAATGAATTCAGGCCATTCTGAAAGATTGAATAGAATGTGGCATGAGTGCCTACCTCTATTCCAACTATGCTCATTTTTAATCAGAAACTCTCCGTTTGGTCTGAATGGTCCATTCTCAGAGAATGCACCTACTCCCAGAGAAGAACAGCCAGGTCCTGAATATAAAAACATACAAGTTAGTTACCTTATTCATTTCAAAGACTCTTTGAGGGGAACTTAAATGTTTTTAAGCCAAAGGATGTTGTATGCCATCATTTATTTTATTACAAGGAAAAAAAAATGTCAGTTAGTTAGTGCACGAGGCTCCCACAAGATAGGGTCAAGAGGATATAGATTACCCTACAAGCGGAAGCGGAGAGGCTGTGAAAGATTTGTTATTTCAAATATATTATAGCATCGGAAGGAAGTGAGAAAGAATGCAGACCTCCATTGAGCCAGAGAACAAGAGGCTTAGAAGCAGGATCAGTTTCAGATTCAACAAAGTAGTAAAAGAGGTCCTTGTTTCTCTTGTCATCAACTGTCACATATCCTGAAAACTGCTGAAATCCTATCTGGGGTGGTTGCCCCGGAAGCCATGCAATTCTATCGGCATGAGGAGGGGGAGAGGAGGAGAGGCAGAACACCTCTAAGGAAAACAAACTCAGATGAAGCAACAACAAAGCAGTTGCCATGGTTTTGGACTTCAATGTTGGCAACCACTTCTTCATGGTTTCAAAAGATTTGGAGAAAAGGAGGGAGGACTGACCAATGCAAAGAACAATAAGAGAGAGTGTTGTATTTAAAATGTTACACAAGCATGAGTGGGGTTAATAAGGTGTGGGGGCCACTGAAATGGCTTGACTTTATCTATTCCCATTCTAATTATGATTGCAGTGTTAGCTTTATGATTGCAGGCCTGAAAATGGTGTTGAAAGAGATGTGACAGGGCTAATGACCACGGTGTGCCTGGTCTGTCTGCACCTCGTAGCAAAGGAAAATTATGAGGAAAAACTATTTTGTGTTTGATTCATGTTTATGTTTAGGTATGCTTCTAATAAAGTTTGCAATACTAAAAATAAAAAAATAAAAAAAAGTAAGTTAGTGTGTTTTGATAAAGTAAGAATGAATCTCTTCATACAATTTTTTATATGATTCTTTCAACTTTAGAGAGGTCTCAAATTCAAGGCCTTTAGAGAGAGAATAGATATTAATGTTAATTAAATTAAAACTCAATAATAATTAATAATGAGATATTATATATAACAATGTCATGTATAAAACCAGGTGTTAAAACTTTATGCTTGCAAAAAAAAAAATTATATTTATGAGTGAGTTGTAATGGTTTAGGCTGAGTCAGCCAGCTTGTCAGTTTGTTGATATGAAAAGGAAATTAGCTATTGGAATACATGGGGTCTCTTGAAGGACCCGGAGTAATATTCCTTTTGTGAATTTGCAATGTTTGCTTCGAGATCTTCTCCATATTTTGTTTGTTTTTTTCTCTATTGATGGATTAACAACAAATACCTAGCAGCCATTTTGCACCTGAGAGAAAAACACACAAAATAAAAATAGTATCCTTTTGACAACGACAGATGTATCATGTGTGTATCTCTTACATAGAAAATGACTACTATATTATATTTTTTTAAGAAAATATTATATATATTTTTATTATATATGAAATATCATATTGACTTATTATTTATCTATTGTTAATTGAAATTTTAATGAAGTGTAGATCTCATCATTATAGTCTCATTCATTAATAAATGAAGAGTAAATCAAAATGATATACCACATTGAATGGATACAAATAACATAAAATTATGTTAAAGTTTTAAAGAGATAAATGAGTACTTCATGCCATCTTGGGAACATATATAACACAGATGTGAAGGGTGTATAAAACTGAGATCACACAGTGCCCTTTTTGGTTTTCCAAAAAAATTGTTTGATTGATTAGCTTTTTCTTGATCAACAAGTACGAGCAAGATATTGCACGTCGACGAAATAAGTGGTTTCAGAATGGAGATTCCAAGGGAAAAAATAGAGCCATCCTACTTCTGCAATGAATGAATAACCATTGGATTTTATTAATTAACATTTGTGGCTTGTCAGAGAAGCTATGAAAATCTAAAGTATACTCAAATGCATCATTGACCTTACAAAAAAACACTCACTAATGAGTTGGAACGATGAATGTATATACCATGCCCTTTACTTTACACATTGGTTGGCTCAAGGAAATTTGGGAGGAAAAAAAATGGGATGAGGAGAAATGAAGAGAAAATGTAATTTTCTCTTCTTTGGATAAGAGAGAAAATTGGGGAAGTAAAAATGTTATGGGGGGATTCATTAAAAAAAAAATTTCTCTAATCACGAGGAGAAAATGGAAAAAAGATTTCTTAATGCTTTAAATTGACATTTTTATTCTTCATATAACTAATTATTATGTAGATAATAAAATTAAAATATCAAAGATATTTAAGTTATTTTATTAAATTATATTTTTCTCCATTTTCATTTTATTTTTTTCTATCCAATCAAACGATAAAAAAAACTAATTTTTTTTATTTTCTTTTTTCTTATTTTCTCTCCAACATCTAAAGGTAAGTGTATTTTATTTCCTGCTTGCCTTCACACAAAGAAATAAGAATCTGACCCATTTATTTAAGAAATGAGTAAGATCTGGGATAAGGTTTTCTTAGGCCCATAATAAGTGTGATGTTGAATAAATCATACGGGGTACTGTTCAACTTTTTTTAAAAAAGTGTAAGTATGAGTCATTAATCCATAAAATTTAAAAGTTGACATTTTGATTCTTAAAATTGTAAGTTATAAATTAAATTAGTCTTTCAGTTTATTATTATTTATATTTTTGTTGCTTTATCATACTAAATGAGGATGTGACAAGTATTGAGGTTGCTAATGAGATTGTAATATTGTGCATTGAAAATATGGTGTGACAACATTTAGTACTACAAATCTCAGTTGATATTAATATTTCATTTAGAATTGCAAATGCTCCCACAATATTATTTATAGTCTCAGGTGTTGGCACAATTCGTTAACAACAATAGTTGTTGGCAATTTCATTTAATATGACAAATTAATGGAAGTGTAACGATACAATAATGATAATGAATAGAATAACAAAATTTGACTTACAACTTACAATTTTAAATTAAAAAAAATTAAGTTTTAAATTTCAAAAACTAATATGACTTAAGCTTACTCTTTCAAAAATCAAAATAATCAAAATGAGTGTTACCCTCAAACCAAAAACATATATTTAACTAGTCCTATAGTAAAGTCTTAAAAAAAAAATTCCCGGTAGTGGTTAAAGACTTATCTTTATGTACTCATGTGGGAATGAACTTGTTCCATTTGACCGGTTGTGGAAAAGGCCTTTCTTATAAATCATATTGTAACACCTTGATTCTTTTCTTCTTTTATTTTTCTTTCTTCTGAAAACCTTTTTTGTCATTGCGAGACAAAAAGTGAGGATGCCCCCACCTCCATTGATGACTTATATATTTCTTTTTTGAATAACAAACTCACATGCTAGCCTCTATGGAACCACATGTTCCCCATCGTGGACCCGCACCAGCTTCCTCGTGGGGCCTTCTTCCACTCACAATTTCCATTGCACAAGCTGTGTTGAAAACAAAATATTGAGGTGGTGTGATACGTGGTATTGTGTGAAATCGTCAATGTTTTATTATGTGTCAATTGAAGCAGCATAGTCATCATTGATGTTAAGAATAATAGATATTATATTTGATTTGATTTGATATACATTATGTTTGATTTGATTTGATTGTGATTTGTTTTTAACCGTTGTGTTTTCAACCTATAAATAGTCCACCTTTTATTATAAAATAACTCAGATATAACAACTCAGATAATATAATTGTTATTTCTCTGTTATTTATCTTTCTCCTAAATTTTTCTGGTGTTCCATTTATCTGTTTTTTCACGATGTTTAACATGGTATCAGAGCCATGGCACCTTCTGTGAGTAATCTCGTCTCCGCTACCTCCACCTCTGTCGCTACTCCTCCATTTTTTCCCCTGACTCCTCCGAGAAGAACCCTGAGCGCATCCTCGACATCTGCCGCGCCTCCTCCTTCACCTTGGACTTACACCTCGACGGCATCGCCCTCTCCATTGTCGTCTCCAAGCTCTCATCTTCTCCAACAAAGTCGTTGGTGGCGACTCCTCTGAAATCTCTGTATGCTGCTTATCGCTGCCTCTGTGCAGTCTCCAATGTTGCCTAACGCTGTCTCTGTACAGTCTCTCCGATATTGCCTAACGCTGCCTCTGTGCAGTCTCTGTATGTTGCATATTGCTGCCTCCGTGCAGTCTTCGTATGTTGCCTATTGTTGCCTCTGATGTTGTCTATCACTGCCTCCGTGCAGCCTCCAATGTTGCCTATTGCTGCCTTTGTGTAGTCTCCGATGTTTTCTGGATAAGTCCTTGGGACCGTTCTTTTTTTTCCCTTAGCAACCTTCGCTTGTGACAAGCTGAAAGCTCACGGAGCTTTAGCTTGAGAGAGGGTGTTAAGAATAATACATATTATATTTGATTTGATTTGATATACATTATGTTTGATTTGATTTGATTGTGATTTGTTTTTTGCCGTTGTGTTTTCAGNCGGCATTATCAAGTTCGGGTGTGGAACAACAACAAACGATGAACAATAAACACTGTCATACAATAAGTTTACATCACATCAAAAATGCAAACACCGTGATCCAACTTGCTACCAGGAAAACATATATAAAATTCATAAGCCATAAAACCCTAAACAATCTATCACGAGCCCTACGGCGGTCTACGCTCATGACCCGAGTCGGGACCATGGTACGGATAGGGATATGGGTATGAGGGAGGATAAGGGTATGGGGCGGAGGTGGGTAAGGGTGAGGGTATGGTTGTGGTGGGTAAGGCACTGGCGGTGGTGGGTTTAGGTATGGTGGTGGTGGGTTAGGGGAATTTTTAGAAAATGATAGGAGTGGGGGAGAATGGGACGCGGTTACAAAGAAAATGCCAATCGTGTAGGCATTTTTAGTTGAAACATTTTACAAAGAAAATGCCAACCTTGGTTGAAACATTTTACAAAGAAAATGCCATCCGTGTAGGCAATTCTGACGTGGACGTCCACGCGTCTCGCGGCGTCCACGTCAACCAAAACAGGGGCAGTGTTGTATTATGTTTTCAAAGGGGGATATTTTCGTAATTTAATTTTTTAATGGGGGCAAAAGAGTAAAAAACTCTAAATATGTCGACAAGCTCGTGTTTGGAGGCAATAGGCAGGAGGCGCATTAATCCAGCGTGGGTCTTCTCACGAACGATATGGCAATCAATACCAAGGTGTTTGGTTTGCTCATGAAACGCCGGATTGGCAACGATATGGAGGTTACTTTGGCTATCACAATAAATAACAACCTGTTTGGAACAAGTGATGTGCAAATCTTGGAGAAGATAAGTCAAACATTGGAGCTCACATGTGGTAGAAGCAAGAGCTTGATATTCAACATCAGAAGAGGAATGGGAGACGGTTGGTTGCTTCTTTGTCTTCCAAGAGATAAGAGAAGTGCCAAGAAAGAAGCAATACCCGGTGATTGAACGACGAGAATCGACGCAGGCTACCCAATCGGAATCACTGAAGCCATGAATATGGAGAGGAGAATCACGACGAAACAATAAACCGCGGCCAGGTGAACCTTTAAGATACTAGAGAACCCGTTTGCCACGCGGACTCGCCTGCTACGCTGTTTGAAACAGGTGTAGTCCTGTAAAATGTTTTGAAACGGTGATATTTTAGTAATATATTTTGGTAACAGGAGTATTATAATAAAAAAACCCTCAAAAAATACCTTTCATAGAATTTTTGTTGATATCCCCCAAAGGAGTTTAATTTCAATGAAATTCAAGAAAAGTTGATGTAATCAACTCTTGGTCATATTAAAAATACCAGAAATGTTATTTATATAGCACAAAAACATTCAACAAATCAAAGAAACATTACAAAATATTTTCTAAATGTGAAAAACAAAATCCACGTGACAAAGTTTAATCAAGGTTCTCTTTTTATATATGATATTAGATTAATAGATGTCACTACGACCATGGAGGGAAAAAATGAATATCAATGAATAATGAAAAAAAAGAAAAATAAACGAACAAACTATAAAAAGGACAAATTTGATACATGGTGGGAAGTGGGAACTGTGCTTCTATATGCAGCTCTAAGAACTGGTAAAGGAGAAGGAAAATGGTCCCTGCCTGGTTTAGCTTTTCCAAAAGGTTTCAGAATTTCCATCATTACCAGCACTAGCGTCACTGATTTCTTTGGTACCCATCTCTTCAATTGTCAAAATATTCTAATTGACCTTCTCAAATCCATATTTTACTCCCAGCCAACTCCAAAACAAAAAAGTAGAAAGAAAGGAAGAGCAGGTGCTTATAAATTATAATGCTCGGGAAATTTTTAATGTCACAAGGATATGGCCGTATATTGATATTATTATAACAATGTAGAAGTGACTTTTGAGCATCGGACTTGGAAAATGTGTGAAGGAGTGCGAATGAAGCCTATACTCTCCTTTTGGATTCTTGCAAGTATAGCAAAGGCATGCCTTTTTGTTGAGTAATCTTCCTTTTTATTTCCCCTCATAATTTGGGGTCCTTTTCACTATAGTAATTAAATACACAAGTGGATAAAAAGCTCATCCACTTTTACTATTAAATTATACGCAGGCTTTGATTCTTTTGATGCACCAGGCCCTACTGGAGTCCACCAAGCTGAAACACAGGCCCTAGAAAAAGGTTCCAGATAAACTAAACAAAATCCCGCGAGTCTGAACCTACATGACTCGCTAATATATGCATACGGGTTTTCTGAAAATAAAGGGCACGCTCCTCATAAATCTTCCACTGAAAGGCATGGCACGGATAGGTTTTGCTCTAAAATATTGTGCAATGCTATAGTGGCCTGAAGTTGGACAAGAAATAGGGTCAACAGGGGAGGGGGAAAGAATGAGAAAGGGACAAAATGCGTTTTGCCAGATTATTTATCTAGCATTCTCAATTGTCTCAATTAGACAGTCAGCCAAGAAATATTTTTAACTTCCAAAGATGCATAAATTGGGCTACTATGAAGAGGTGAAGAGAAATTTGTGCTTCATGATGCTTACACTACGATTTTTTTTCCTTTTATGTACAGAACGGCTATGATTTAATATCCTGAACGTTACTTCGAATTATTGAACTAATTCATTTTTCAAAGGAATAGAGCTTTTCAAGTTTTCAGTTGAAATCCAGATGACCGAAACTGCTAGAAAAAAAGGTAAATGCTTGTTTGTCTTCGGCATTTTCATTTGATAACAAACAGACAAGCTGATATTCAGAAACTACAAAATTTGTATTACAAGAATAAGGAAAAATTGAGTCTCACACAGCTCTTCTTTTTCTTTGTGGGGTCAACCACAGCTCATTAACTGTTACAACCGCAATGCAAGCTCTCGTGCTTTTTTTTTTTTTTTTTTTTTGTGGGGGTGCATTCAATATTTAAGATTCTTGCTTCCTTTGTATAAGACCCAAATACAATGTTGAAAACATGGTGTACAGTAAGTAAAAAATAAACTTATGTAGAATGCAAAACAATATACACGTAGGAAAAAGAATCAATCAACAAATAAAGGGCTCCAAAAATCACGACGAGGCATCAGAGTCAGTGGTGGGCTTATGATTATTAGCAACTGCAAACCCTGGAGGCTGATCAATTCCCTTCCGAGATGCTTCCCATAGTTGCTGCTCTATACCCAGCTTCCTCAACTCCAACAAACCTCGCTCAACTAGAAGGAACCAGAAGGAGCTTAGAACTTCATAATACACTGATGACTGAACTTTCAAGTACATCAGAGGCAATAGAGATTAAAGCCTTCAACTGTTCAAGTACAAAACAACACCCATTCTCCCTTAAAATTCCCCTTATTTGAAATTACAGACCACACTCTAGCATCACAGATGATATGTTAGCCGCAAAGGCTTCCATGCCGCCTCTAACTTTGAGAGTGTGATGCATGATCTAAACTCTTGGATCATAAGGTATTACATCGATATACTAAATCACATGCAATGCACTGTAATAATTTCTCTGTTTAGTCATACTTCATAAATGTGATCAAAAGCGTTTTATAAGTAATCAAATTTTATCTATTTGATACTCTAAAAAATATTATTTAGTTCTAACGTCACCTGGATAAAATTCTCACTCTTAAACTGCCATTAACCGCATTTTTTAATTTTCGAAGTGGCTAGATTTTACTTTTCTAATATCCAAAAAAATTCCATTTAATTCCAGGACCATGCAGATGAAATCTGGTTACTTCTGAAATGTATTTAACCACATTTCTTAAGTACGCTAAACTCAAATTATTACAATACATCGAAGGTGATTTGATATATCAATACATCCTGTGGTTTTCACACCAAAGTTAGAGAGCGCATATAGCCACGATGTTAGTTATCCTATTTCTAACTTGCAGCTGATTTGTAGGTTCACACAAGAAACGAAATAAGCACAGAAAATTTTGTAGGAAAAACCAGGTATACTAATCCTCATTGAAGTTTCATCAAGACTGTTAACTTTTAACTCGATAATATTATATTTAATCTCTTAAGAACCACAGAGGATGATAAGAAAAACAAGAGCATACCATCAACAGCATCATGTGAAGTTGGCGACTGCCCAATGCGTGCAATCCAAAACTGAAGTCGCTCTTCTGCAATATCTTCTTCCACACCATGAAACAAAGCTCTTCTCCAGAAATAAGTTAGCCACGCCTTCAAATATTCAGAGTTCATAAATAAGTTTATTAAATTACACATGCATAATGCATATTATAATCAAAGTAGCTACTGGCTATACTTCCAATTCAATTCTAACATAAACAGGTCATCCAAAAACCAATTCTGACAAATTATGCGTGCCTTCGGTTTAGAACTTCACTTCAAAGTTTGTGATTAAAGAAATAAAGGTTAACAACAAAATTAACCAATTAATAGTATTTCCTAACAATAAATCTGTCTTGAACAGAAAGAAATTAAACAAATAACACAAATCTCAATCAAGATAACTGATTGCTGATTTTGTCAAGACATTTAAGCACATCTGTCTAAATCCTTGTATCCAATTTTCTTCCCACCTTTTAAAGATTAGACAAATGCTAGTAAAAATGAAAATCCTAAAACATAATTTGATGACAGCTATTAGTGTCATAGAACTTCTTGGGCCACAAACATTGAACGCCAAGTGAAACTAACCTCTTTGAAAAGAACGTCTTCTGCTTCCTCTTCACTTAATTCTGGAGGAAATAAAGAACAGAAAATGAACAAAACTCATCAGGTCATCTGCCAGACACATTTCCATTTACAAAAGAAGAATGCCAGATGCATCCATGTATGTTTAATATAAAAGCAAAAATACTTCTGCTACGCATTGCCCTCATACAAGCCTATCCCATAGATGAAGGTCAGTCCAAAATCAATGGGGCTTACATATTTCAATCAAAGGTCATGCTCATCACATGACCTCATAGTGTTGCCAAATAAACCTTTCACGTATCATGGAGTATGTCTTAAAAACCAATTGAAATACAAAAAAAATTGTATTCTTTTTAGTTTGTAGATGTCGATGGCAATTTGGATTTCTCAGATAGTGAAGGAGGTAACAAATGACAATGTACCATTCAATTTACAATATAGATATAACATCATCTCAATAGCACAGGTCACGTGTATGTGATCAAACCATGCATGAAACTCATGTATATTGTCCAAGGTCAATCCCAATTTCCTCTCCATAGAAGAAAAATAAAGAGAAATGATTGAAAAAATATAGATGTTATACAATACTAATAAAAGACAAGCAGAGAAATCATATCAAGCATGTAGCTATGTGCCACCTAGACCCTTGTAACATTCAATAGGGCTTGCATCTTCACAATTTCACATATTCAACATAGCTAAATGACATCAAGTCAAACACCAAAATAAAAGTTGACAACTTATTTCTTACCAAATGCTTCCAAATATTTGGCATCAGCACGTGATTTGGAATCTGAAAATAAATTAATAGAAGTGTAAACAATGTAATTCAAACAATCTTCTACCAAACAGCCGCTTCTTTAAAAAAATGTCTAGATAACATGAAACAAAACTAAAACAGAACTCTCATCACCAAAAGGGCATCCAATTTGTATATAATTAATTAAGACAACGCTAAATTAACCGAAAACTGAATCAAAAGAGGAAAGGAAACAACTCAATTAATATGGTAAGAGTTGCACTAACTGTAGTGTAGATAGATCAAATGAAAGAACAGGGAGTAATCAAATTGAAACAAGAAGAGAAGTATAAAACTTAAGATTGGAAAAAGACACAAGATGATGAACATACCTAAAACGGACTGCCGAACCAAATTTGGGCGTCTGTGTTGGGCTAATGCAAGCACAACAGCGTCCTCAACCTACAAAATCAAATTTGCCCGAAATTTTTTATTTTTTATTTTGGAAGTAAGGAGAAAAGAAAAGGAAGTCAAATTTTAACCAAACTCGACATATAAATGTTTGGGTTCTTGAAATCCATGATTTTTTTATTAAAAAAGGCAATAGCCGTTAAAATATGCCTTTCTTATATCTAAAAGGTAAAACTAGTGGTAAGGACCACTAAGAGACATTAATTAGGCATAAGGACCAATTATATTAGAATTATTAAGAAGGACCTAATAAAAAGTTAATTAAGAGGGACCATATGATATTTATAAGTAGGCAATAATACCCCTCATCTTGTTCATCCCCAATTTTCATCCCTAACCCTTCATCCCAATTAGTTGTCCCTAATTGTTCATTGCATCAATGTAAGTCAAAGCTATATATATATATATATATATATATATATAAACTTCAGCTATTAATCAATATGTCATGTTGTCCATCTCTGAGTCATTTATCTTTCTACAAACTTATATAGTGTGAACCTAGATCTTCCATAACCAAATCGGCAGGTAGTAAGGCCTTTTGGGTGAAAGGGATGGGCGCTAAGTATGATTTTTACGACGAACTAGTACTTTCGGACTTTTGAAATCCTGATCTAGTTGCAAAGATTTAAAGAATGTGTGCATAAGAAAATTAGATTAAAGCTCCACGGCTGTAGGCAATAAGAATTCTCATATATAATTGAATATACGATAGATTGATCGCTCTACATAAGTCACCTGATTTCCAAACTATATCTGCCGATTAGAAATGAACAATTGGAACAAGGGTTAGGGATGAATAATTGGGGATAAACAAGATAAAGGGTATTATTGTCTACTTATAAAAACTGTATGGTCTCTCTCCTTAATTAATCTTTTATTAGGTCCTTCATAATAATTATAATATGATTGGTCCTTCTTCTTACTTGATGTCCCTTGGCGGTCCTTACCATTAATTTTCCCTATCTAAAATGTCCTAGGAGGAAAACAAGATTAAGAAATGAGCATGCAAATAATTAACATTCATGGAGAACCTTTAAAGAAGCAAGTTCCCTCAAACCCATCTCAACTGAAAGCATACTCTCGATGTTTCCTTCCCCACTGAGATCATTCAAATCACGAACAAGTGTGCTTCTATCTGGATCATCAGCACCTGGTCCATCCTCTTTAATTAGATGTCATTGAAGCTAATTTAAGGGATAAATGATTTTAAACAAAACTTTCGAGTATCAACCCACGCTCACTTTTGTTCCAAGATTCCTCCTTAGCCTTTTGTCCAGCGGAGATGACAATTTCAAAAGGAAGAGGAGCTAGAGAAGACCAATGTTCATGCTTGGATTGTGCTATGTCTGCACATATGCCTAAAAAAGAGTGGAATGGAAGTAACATGCCACAAGAATTATAAGCACACATTTAAATAGATTATGGGAATTTTGTAAAATATGATTCTCAAATTATTATATGTCATGATTTTTATAAAAAATTAAACAAAGATTGGAAGTTTTCTTTTTCTGTAGAAAGTAGAGAGGAGAAGCAATTCCATTACCATGTTTTACAGCAAGACCCCAGTAACGGGCAAGCCAACATCTCTTCAGGACAACTTCCTCCTAAAAGACAGATTAAAAGAAAAATAGAATTGAGACAGGTGGAAAAATAGATACCTTATAATTTAAAGGAAAACACCAACCATTTCTTCTTCGGTCAAAATCATTCTCTCTGTCATTGTGCGAAGAGCCTTTGCTTCAGCTTCGGCTTCTTGCTGCTGTTCCAAAGCTGCTGCAGCATCATCTTTTAGGTTCTGACAAAAATGAAGGTAGCTATAACTTCCAAGAAAATACTAACCAGAGCAGTTATATATAGTACCATAGAAAAGAAAAGAAATGCACTCTTTCTTCAAAATTACCTGAATTTCCACACGAAGGGCTGTGATTTGCTCATCTCTCCCATCCTGTGTTTGTTTCGCAGCCTTGAGAGCAGCCTGCGACAAAAATATTGAGTATTCCAAGTCATTCTTTGAAAGAGCCAAAATTAATGAGCTTAATGCTCTAAACCACGACTGGGAACTTTCGCAGGAAAAAGAGCTTCAAGTACAAAAATATCTAGTTAAAATTATATAATCAGATACATAACTGCCTCCGATTCATTCCCCTTTAAACAGATATGGAGTTAATGCATCCATCTCAATAATTCAGTAAACTTTTCAATATTAAAACTTCATAGAGCTTGTATAGTGGGTTATCAAGCAAGGGTGATCACAAGCCAAAGCACATCAAACTCCCAACCATCATTAAGTTCATATGTCTGCAACACATTAATCCAATCTTCGGCATACCTCTCTTTGGCGCAGAGCAGCTTCCTTCCTGCAAATATAACACACATTAACCATAACATAGTACCTAAACAAAATAAACAGTTGCAGTTTCAGCAAGCATATAATAAGAGAATTTAAAGCTAGTTTACCGGCTCAGAAGTTTGGCTTCCAGGGATACACCTTCTCCAAGAGAAGCAACCTGCCAAAATCAAAATGGACAAGGACACAGAAATCAGCAAACTCAGAAAAAGGAATGACAGCAGTAGGCACAAAGCAACTTCTGTTGGTCAGTAGTTCTATACTTCTATTGTTTGTTAATAAAATGCTTCGTGACTATTCAAACTTTGGCGTCTAAACTATGGTAGGGTTTCGAAGCTCAGTTAATATCTAGCAAAAAAACTCACCTGTTTCTCAAGCTCCCTAGCTCTGGCCTCCACTTCTTGGCGTTTTTCCTCTGCAAGTCTTAGCTGTGAATATAATCAACATATATGTTCAACATCACTTGACATGACCATAAAACCAACTTTGTTTAGATGAGAAGGAGCACACCTTTTCTAATATAGTCTCATTCTCTTCTTGTAGCATATCAAGCTGCAATATCAATATGAATCAACTTCAAAACTCATCCTTTATGAATCACAATACAAAATATATGTAAATAGAGCTTAAAAATTAGCATAGCCAATATAAGGCTTATCAGATTTAGTTTTTTGGAGACATAGATTGATGCATCCAAATACATTACCTCATCACGGAGTGCAGAAGCTTCACGCTGATCTCCTGTATCTTTCGATATAAGTTGCTTGACAGTAATATCTGATGTAAACCTGAAATCATAAATCAAGATTAAAATTTGAAGAGATGTACATCAATATGGCCTAAGCGGCCACTGCAGTCCACATACAGGAAAAGATAGATACATTTATGGCCTCAATAGATAAAATAGCGATTTAGCTCATTCATACATAAAAATAAAAATAAATTATTTAAAAAAAACTTGATTAAATCTAGCTGTAAAGAAAAATATTGAACAAATAAAGATTAGAGCCAATTTATATTGTAGTAGTTTTCTACAAACTACTGACAAGGTTGATTGGTCTATAATCTTTAACTCTAACTAACCTATCTTTCTTCGGAACCAAAGAGATAAAAGTAGAATTAGAATTCACACTAATCTTTCCGTTCTTATGAAATTCTTCAAAAGATCAGTTTTAATGATATCCCAACAAATTTGAAAAAACAAGCAGTAAACCATCAAGACTTGGTCTTTTATCTTTATCCATACTTCAAATTGCCTTCTTTATTTCCTCTTCTTCAAATATCTCTTAAGAAAGGATGTTTGTACATGGGTGATAGCACACCAATCTAAGCCCTTCAAGGAAAGGCCTAGAAAGGTTTTCCTACATACATAAGTCCTTACTGAACATTGTAATCTCTTTACCTATAACACTACTCTCTCTAAACATTCCCCAATTTCCAACTCCTTAATTAAGCTTTTCCTCTTTGTCCTACTGCCACTTTATCAAAAAACTTAGAATTCACATCCCCTTTCTTAGCCCATTGGATCTTGGCCTTTTACCTCCAACTTGTTTTTTCTTGAAACGCCCTCCTCAAATCATTTAACAAATAGACCTTCTTCTCTTGATCTTTACTAGTGATAAGATCTTCCGTATCCAATTTACCCAGGGTCTCAATTTCATTTAGAATTTCATATTATTTTACTAATATCGGCAAACGTTTCCGTTTCCAACTTATAAGGCTTTTCAACTTTTTTATAAACTTAAGGCTTCCTAACCTTGAAAATCAATATTGTCCCAAACTTCTTTCACAAAAGGAATAAAAGAACTATAAGACAGTCACATGTTCTCAAATCTAAAAGCTGTCAGGCCTCCATTTAATCTTGGAAGCCTCCAAAACAACCAAAAATTGTAAATGGAAAAAAAAAAAAAAGAGAGGAAAAGCCAAAAGAATATCTCTGAAACTAGATCTGGGAAAGCGCCCTCCTAAGCATTGGGGAACAGAAACTCGGCTAATTGAGACAACATCGAATAACCCCTATTACCTGATCTGACAAGTGAATTTAGCATTAGAAAGGGACAAGTCCCTTAGACCACAATCCCAAACAAAAGTACCAAAACCTCGCATACTTGAAGTAATCCTCCCTCCTGCTAACTTCTTATACGAATCTCACAACATGAAAATCACCTAGGGGTAATACTTGAAGTGGTGAGAAATGATGTAACCAAACTCCTACAAAAGCCATATATATTATCCTAGAAACTTGGGAGATTCACTGGTGAGAGGGAGTTGGCAATTGGCACCATTAGAACAACAGGTCACTGTAGTAGTAGAGTCTTGGATGACTAGTTCTTCAAAATTTATAGTTACTCGGATTTAAAGTATTAATGGCTCAACCGGGAAGTGCTATACAAGCCATAAAACCTTACTTTGTCAATTTCTATATATAGCTGCAACTACAAGCATTAAGGCGAGGAGAGAATTTAAAAAAAAGGGAGTAGTGCTTACAAACCTTTTCTCTCTATTTCGATCTGAAGGAGGATCAATTGGAGGTACAGCCATATGTGTTCGTATTGTGGATTTGCTGGGTGGCACCACCGGCGTTGAGCGAACTGAAACAGCCGGTCTTCCAGCTGACGTTGAACGCACTGAATGAGTATGCTCTACAAAGTTCCGACCTATCTAAACAAAAACCCCAAAATCTTATCAGCTCACTAAGAATCAGGTGAACACCAATTGAACATATCCATAACCTCATAACAAAATCAGCATTCCGATCCAACACTTGGATCCCGCACAATCACTATAAACGGCACCAAACCAATCATGAACCAAAAGAAAGTTCAAGAGCAAATTAAATTCGCAGCATTGAATCCGCATGTAATCTTCGTTTATTTCCACAATTCAACAAACGAATCCACACAAACGCATCTGAACTGAAGCTTGGGGAAAAATTCGCAGTGGGAATTACCGCAGGAGAAGGAGATCTGTTAGGCCTCGCAGCCGAGATCGGAGGGATGGTGGCGGCAGCGGCAGCAGCACCACCGCCAGCACTCTTGAGACTATTGGCATTGCTGGAGAAGGAAGAAAGAGCGGGAGCAGGCCGAGAAGGCGCAGCGAACCGGAACTCGAGGTCGTCGTCGTCGTCTTCGCCGTCGTCTGCGGCGGTGGCGGTCTGAGACGCCATCACCCGAGCAAGGCGCTGCGCGGCGGCTTTTGCAGCCACGTTTTGGGTGCGCTTGACCGTGGATATGCCGGTGGAGGAGGGACCGAGCCGAGATTGAGGATGCGCCGGCGACATCGCCGGCGACGACGAGCCGGTGCTGCTGGAACCGCCGCTCCACTGTCGCCCGTACACCGGACTACCAGTTCTCCTCCGATCCATGGAGTGCAAGCTATGTGTATATTGGAGAACGGAGCTAGATTTTCTCGAGAAAGGGCGAGATTTTCTCGGCGATAGAATTTCTCGAGAAAATCGAAGGAAAGTGTCGTTCGTTTCTGTTTCGAGTCGTGCGCGGGTGTGTAGGACAAAACGACGCCGCTTTGGTTGTGATGGGTTCGCGGGATGAAAGAGAATAAATGCGGTGTTCTTTTCCTTTCTTCAGAGACACACACAGTTTCGTTTATTTGTATTTTACTTGTAGCGTAAATAATAGAGTTAGAGATTTCATTTTGGCGGCATGCAAAACGGTGTCGTGTAAGGTGAAGGCGGGGAGGTAGCATGATTGTTTCAATTTTTGGTTACCAAATGCAAATGGTTTCCTCTTTTGGATGAGATGGCAGGAAGGAGAAAAAAAAAGCATTAAATTATGTTAAAATTAAATGAAATTAATTTAATCCATAATTAGAAGGGTATAATCAACAATGATAAAGTGCAACAACACATGCTTAAAGAGATTATTAAAGTTCAATTCTTTAAAAAATTATTAAAAAGATAATAGTTACATATCTTAGAGATACATACCCCATTAGATTGGTTTAAAATTATTATTTTAAAAAAATTAAATGTTAAAATACAACTTTAAAAAAATATTTTAAAAAAATAAATCAAAATATCAATTTTTTAAAATTTAAAATATTTTACTTCTTAAAAAATGATAATATAAATTATTTATGATAAAATATATTTTATAAATAAAGATAAAACTCTTTAAAAAGTTATATTACAAGAATTTAATTAAAATTTTTTTTAAGAAAAAGTCAATTCAAACTGCCAAAAGAACTTCAAATGAATTTTCATACATTAGATAACTATTTTTTCCTGTAATTTTCAACAATGATTAAAATGAGTATTTTATCACGAATGCACTAACAGACAAGAAACAACTATTTAAGTGCTTTGTTTTCCCTACTTTATTATTCATATCATATTTGTCTCCCTACTTTTCCCCTTTTTCTTTGGAGTTTGCTGAGGACACTTGATCTCTCATTATCGTGCTTCATTATGGGTACAAGACAATTATTGATACGGCTTGATAAGGTTCATGTTTTTTAAGGTGAAAACCGCATGCAAGTAGTGTTTTGTAGTCAAATATTCAAAGACACTGAAATTTGAAGAACTAAATTGAAACATTTATTAATTTATGAAAAAAAATTACAAATGTCTTTAGAATATTTGTTAAAAAAAATTAAAGTAAAAATAATACATTAAAAGTTTAAAATTATAAGATGTATTAAAACATTTAATTCTTTTCACTTTAAGCTTCTTAACAAATGAACAAAATTGTTATAATTTATTTAAGAGTTTAATTGTTATATATAATGTTAAAGTTTGACTTTGCAAGTAATGAATGAAAAAATCAAATATTTTTATTTGTATGATAATATTTAATTGGATAACAATGTAAAAAATAAAACTTTACCACTTTCGTATATAACAATTAATTATTTAAATGATTTATATAAAAATGTTTTTTTGAAATGTTTATCAACTCCCATACAATTCATAATCATAGCATCTCGTACAATTTTTTTTTAATAATTATCAAATCGAACTACACCGATACAGTTATACTTTAGGTAACAAAAATATTATTTGTTAATGACTTTGTTATAAACTCATGCTAAGTAGTAGTTAAAAACCATGCCTTGAACACAAGGTAAATTAATACACACGAAAAACAAATCTTAAATCTGCCTAACAATCTCTTCAACTACACTCTCGTAGATCAAAATCATTATCGATCTTCTAGGATACCAATTATCTCAATCAACCTCTTAGCATTTGATCAATAACCCCATTATTTCTCCACTTTAAATATAGTCAATCAACAGCCACCAAACAAAAAAATAAACATTACATAACAGAGAAACAAACATTGTTAATATTAAATAATAGATACACGAGAACACATAAATATTCAGTAACAATATTTATTTTTTATTTTTTAATAACATTAAACTTATGCGTGTACAAGTACGTAAAAATGTCCGATGACAATATTTATTTCTTTGTTTCATAATATTTATTTTTCTGTTAGATGGTTATTAGATGAATATTTTTAAGATGTACAAAAAGTATTTTTGTGTGACCAAAAGCATCACGCATATTAAGCAAGGCATAACTTTATTCTCATTATACACACCAGCATATAGTAGAAGCCAAGCAAGCAACATGACTATACAAGAGGAGTGGATCGATACCCAATCATACCAAATAGTTTTCTTTGATGCGATGAGAAAACATCAAACCATAAATAATATATATATATATATATATATATATANTACAGTTATATATATATATATATATATATATATATATATATATATATTTGTTTGATGTAGGCAATCCTGCAATCCTTGCATGCGAAGTGCACCACTCAATTGTAAAATATTGACCAATAAAATAGCCGGTTAGAATAATTTTTTTGAGAAATTTTTAAATGATATTCTAATCTTATATTACTTAGAAATAAGACATAAATAGTCTTTATAAAATCAAAATAATTATCTCTCTCTAATTAATTTTTGAGATTAAATTAAACTTACTTAGTTATTAATATGGTATTAGAGTATATTCTAAGATCGTGTCCATATACAGATGGTCATTTCTACAAAGTTTATGTTGTAGATTCCTAAGATAACTTTTAGAATTGTGTTAAATCTAATCAATTATTAATACATATATCTTGAAAATAAAATCAAAAAAATTAAAAATTGCTCTGTATCATTAATCATTCAATATATATTAGCTTTATGAATCATCATTATTTCATATACTTTCTCCACATTTTTAATTTTTAACGTAACAGTTTATGTGTTAAGTGATGAACCCACTATAAGCAACAGTTGGTCGAACACCTGGGATATTTTGAGTTATTAGCGATTTAAATTAATGGCAGTCAATCACACAAATTCCCAGCGGTTGCGTTTTCCTTGGAGGCCGTTTTTATGTTTTGCAGCGGTTTCCTAAACGGTAATATATATATATATATATATACACACACACACACACACATTAAAATGATTGGGGTAGACCACAATTATGCCACCCGAACATCCACTATGTACAAAATACGAAAATTAATTGATATATGTCATATCCCGTACAAATCGCTAAATTTGGAATAACCTAATGACCTCGCAACTACGGCACACACTCTCACAGGATTTTTCCTCACACTCACGTGCACAAACTTTATATAGTAAAGTGCACAAACATTATGTATTATTCTTCACGAACTTTAAAGATTAAAATTCACATAAATATTTGTCAAATGTATGTTTTCATGTTTTTAATGTTTGTACACCTTCGTTTTCAATGTTTGTGCTTTGATACTCTAGACGTTTGTTAACATGAAACACAATCATACCTAGAAATACCACATGTGCACAAACTTTATACATTAAAGCGCATAAACATTACGTATTATTTTGCACAAACTTTAGAGATTAAAATTCGCATAAATATTTGACAAGTGTGTGTTTTTCATTTTTTAATGTTTGTGCACCCTCATTCTCAATGTTTGTGCAACTACGTTGTTAAAATTTGTGTTTTGATGCTCTAGACATTTGTTAACATGAAACACAATTATACCTACAAACACCACATGTGCACAAACTTTATATACTAAAGTGCACAAACATTATATGTTATTCTGCACAAACATTATATGCTATTATGTACAAACTTTAAAGATTAAAATTTACATAAATATTTTGGCAAGTGTGTGTTTTTCATTTTTTTAATGTTTGTACACCCTCGTTCTCAATGTTTGTGCAATTATGTTGTTAAAGTTTGTGATTTGATGCGCTAGACTTTTGTTAACATGAAATACAATCATACCTAGAAACACCACACGTGCACAAACTTTATGCATTAAAGTGCACAAATATTATGCGTGACTATGGACAAACTTTAGATATTAAAATTCACATAAATATTTGGTAAGTGTGTATTTTTCATTTTTTAATGTTTTGCACCCTTGTTCACATAAATATTTGGTAAGTATGCACAAACCTTAAGTATCATAATGCACAAACACTATATACGTCAATGCACAAACTTTACCAATTCTAAAATGTATATTTCACAAGAAACCCATATAATACACACAAATTATCAATGCACACGCTTTATACACTAAAGTGCACAAATTTTATGTACTAAAATGCACAAACTCTATAGACTTAATGCACAAACTTTTTGATTGCAAACGATTTCTACAAACACAAACAGTAGAGATCATCCAAAATCAGTTTGTTGTTTTTGAATTAATTCACATACATTGGTCGAAAAGTAAGGAAATTTTAAAAGTCTGCAATCAACTGCGAAAACTCTAGGCGTTTGTCGTCAAGTGCCTATCTAGTTAAAATAACTAAATATCATTTTTCCTAACAAATAACGATAAATACTAACAATTAGAAATAAACTAATAAAGATAAACTAACTATGTTGCTTCCTTATCCTTTCGGTCACGTCTAGAATAAACTTTGCATATTAAAGGCTTCTCTTTTATCCTAACAATACTCCCCTCCAAAGCCTGAACCTTGTCCTCAAGGTTGAATTCGGGAAACTATTCTTGAATCACAAATAAATCCTCCCAAGTTTTCTCCTCCGCGGATTTGCCATGCCACTGAATCAGAATTTGATGCTTCATGTCATCTGGACCTTGCACTTCTCGCAACTTCAAAGCTTGAGTGGGAACATATGATTCAACATCATGTTCTAAATTCGGGGGTAACTCGGCCTGCACTGGATGGTTGCCGATAGCCTTCTTCAGTTTGGACACATGGAAAACTGGATGTATACGAGCTTTAGGAGGAAACTGAAGCTGGAAAGCTACAGACCCAATTTGGCGAGATACCAAATAAGGACCATAAAATTTGGTAGCTAGTTTAGGATACAGCTGGGAAGGCATAGATCCTCGGCAATGTGGTCGAATTTTCAGATAAACCCAATCTCCCACCTTAATGTTATGAGGACGGCGATGAGCATTAGCATAACGGACCAAGGTTTTGTAGCTGTCCAGCTTCAGCTTCCTCCTGAAGCTCGTATACATCCAGTTTTCCATGTGTCCCAACTGAAGAAGGCTATCGGCAACCATCCAGTGCAGGGCGAGTTACCCCCGAATTTGGAACATGATGCTGAATTATATGTTCCCACTCAGGCTTTGAAGTTGCGAGAAGTGCAGGGACCAGATGGCGTGAAGCGTCAGATTCTGATTCAGTGACATGGCAAATCCACGGAGGAGGCAACTTGGGAGGATTTATTTGTGATTTAGGAGCAATTTCCCGAATTCAACCTTGAGGACAAGGTTTAGGCTGTGGAGGGGAGTATTGTTAAGATAAAAGAGAAGCCCTTAATATGGAAAGTTTATTTTATACAGGACCAAAAGGATAAGGAAGCAGCCTAGTTAGTTTATCTTTATTAGTTTATTTCTAATTGTTAGTATTTATCGTTGTTTGTTAGGATAAAGGATATCTAGTTATTTTAGAAGTCGGTTATTATCTTAAGAGTCTATTTAGGAGTTAAATTAGGAATAACAATTATTATAAAAAAGAGTATTCTCCTTAGGTTAGGGCATAACCATTATTATTGAGTTGTAAAGGGAACCAGCGCTTGAAGAGGATCCAGCCTTTTGATTTTTATTCAATAATATCCAATTTTACTTATCAAATCCTTATTATTTGTTTTTGGTTGTTGGGTCCCAAAAATGACTTAATAACTTTGTACAACTCAATAATTAATCCTTAATCCTTAATCCTAACCTAAGGAGAATACGCTTATATATAATAATTGTCCCATTTAAATTAAAAGATAGACTCCTAATTTAACTCTTAAATGGACTCTTAAAATAATAAGAGACTCCTAAAATAACTAGATATCCCCTATCTTAACAAATAATGATAAATACTAACAATTAGAAATAAACTAATAAAGATAAACTAATTAGGCTGCTCCCTTATTCTTTCGGTCACGTCTAGAATAAACTTGCCATATTAAAGGCTTCTTTTTTATCCTAACAATACTCCCCTCCAAAGCCTGAACCTTGTCCTCAAGGTTGAATTTGGGAAACTGCGTTATCTCTCCCTTGAGTTCTGTCATCTCGGCCTTAATTGAGTCTCTCCAAACATCCATTAGAAGGCAAACAGAGAAGAAAACAGGTGCGGGTGAGAAAAAAACGCGAATTGGACGGCAACTAGAGAAGGAAAAATTGCAAACAGGACTGAATGGCGGTGATCGGCGACACGGTAGGTGACAGTGCGGTAGGCAGCGCGCGAGTTGGTGGCGCAATAGGCAACGACAGTTGGAAGAAGGCATGTCGGACCAATTTGTTAGGTCGTTTTTGAGACCCAACAACCAAGAACAAATAATAGGGAAGGGATAAATAAAATTGGATATTATTGAATAAAAACCAAGAGGTTAAATCCATTTCAAAGGGTTGGTTCCCTTTACAACTCAATAATAAATCCACACCCTAACCTAAGGAGAATACCCTATTTATAACAATTGTTATTCCTAATTTAACTCCTAAATAGACTTTTAAGATAATAGCCAACTCCTAAAATAACTAGATATCCTTTATCCTAACAAATAACGATAAATACTAACAATTAGAAATAAACTAATAAAAATAAACTAATTAAGTTGCTTCCTTATCCTTTTTGTCCCGTTTAGAATAAACTTTCCATATTAAAGGTTTCTCGTTTATCCTAACAGCAGCCATGTGGTCAAGGCAATTCTAGAGAACAGTGCATTTGATTTTCTCAGTGATGTTCTTCCAAGTGACCTCATTGATGCTTGTACTAAGGATGCACAGGTCATAATTTAAATTTTTTTATATTCTTAATTTCATATATAGCACCTTAATTTCCATATTTCTATGCAATCAATAATGAATTTCTTAAATATATGCAATTGAAAACTATGGTTAGCATACTTATTATGAATAGCAGGTTGTTGCTGGAAAGCAAGTGACCCTTCCTTTTGTAGGAATAACACTCGAGAAACCAAAAATAAAACGGGTAATTAAAGAGGAAAAAAAATGATTTCCTTCGGCTATATAGGGAAATGTTTTTCTCCATTTTTATCCTCTGCCTGTGTAGCCTGTGAATTACTTACATGGCATGGCATGGTAGGGTAAGTCCCTTGCTCTCACTGGTTGATGACAAAGGAATTCATGATAAGTTCTGCAACCATTCCCTGTCGATAGGACGCTTAATCTTGATAGAATGTTTATCATCTCAACATCGTTTTGACAGTTTCTAATTAAAAAGAAGAAACACTTGATACTAGCTTCCCTGTGAAATCCAGTTGCTCTTTACTGACTGATCTTGATCAAGGTGTAGTGGCGGGTACATGGTATCAAACACAACCCTTGCAAAAACATGCCGTATTTCTTGCAGGTTTCCCTGAGCTAAGGACTTGTAATCTATTTTCCTACTTTGCTTTGACAAAAATTTCTTATCAGTACTCACTTTCACACAGTCGAAAATGCTGCGTGCTTTTACGTGTAGTGATACTGGGATGAAAACCTGTGAAGTTGGCAAAAAAGATTGAGAACACGAATCAAGAGATTCCATACTCTCCGTGTATTATTACACTTAATCAGTCAAAACAATACAAGTGACACAGAAAATGAATGTGCAGTCAAGCTAACGTAAAAGCAAAATATAGAGAGTAAGGTGCAATGCTCTAGGATATGCAAGAATCTCCAGAGACAGATCATGACAATCAGAAATTATTAAATCGTAACATTAACATACTAACACATAGGACCCAGACTCCTTCACTAGAACTTCTTCAAACAAACCAAAAAGTACTTCAAATATCTACTAACATCATTAATAACAAGATAAGGAATCCATACAATACAAAAAGATAGGTTAATATTCTGAGCAACTGCAACATAACTGCTCACTATCCCAATGAAATGAATTATTTACATTAAATCCTTAAGAAAGAAAAATACAATGTTCCGTTTTTCAGCACTCTCTTATCTGTCCATGTACTAGAAAGAAAAATCTCCACCACGGCACACGGTGGGAATGGGCCGAATGGCTTGACCAAATATGCTCCTCAACCCATTGTTTGGTTATAATGAAATAGGTGGAAAGAAAATGGGTAGAAATTGACATTCTCTTTTGTTTGGTTAACAACAGAAAACAGAGAGGAAGGAAAATGTAAGGCATGGGGCCCACGGAAACATTTTCTTCGCTCTACTGCACAGAAAATAGCGAAGAAACCCCTTCTTCCAAGACTACCCTTTTAAAAGCTTTTGCATCCTATTGTGTCATTTAACTGCACCTTGATATTACTTTTGGGCAATGCACTTTTTTTTATTTTATAATAGGGCTATGCACTTCTACATATTAATTGTGATGTACTTAAATTAAATAATTAATTGATCAAAAATGGATTAAATACTGAGTCCGAATGTGTTTCATATATTAAGATAGATTAGTTTTTTTCTACAGCTATTCGGATTTTTCAATCATACTTTAATTGTTACCATTTTATTAAATATTTATTAATTTTTAAAGCATTAACATATAACGACATTTCTATATATCAATAGTATTGATTATTATCACAAAATTTAAAAAAAATTACATATTTACACTTTATTATATAATAAAGATATATATATATATATATATATATGTAATTTTATAAACGTCCCATTTTCATTTTTCTCATTTTCTCTTCATCCAAATATTATATTTTTCTCCTACTTTTCTTTTCTCTCATTTTCTTTCTTTCCATTTTCTTTCCTCTCATTTTCTTTCTACCATCCAAACAAAGCATAAAAGTTAAAGACTAGCAAGGAAACTTCCTCATTTGTGTGAAATATGATCAAAATTTAAGAAACTCACTGCTGCAAACATTTTTTTTTTCTTTCTTTGCAAGTTTTGCTTTGCACATGAATGCATGTATCCTAGTGCAGTTCATCAACCAGACAACACCATCGTGAAGTATGTACAAAAATCAAGGAAAAAAAATGCTCACCAGGTCTGCATGAGGGGCTTCAGGATAGTCAGCCATAGCCTGAGATACGAAATACTCATTTGTCATTTGAAACAATGTCCCTCTAACAGACTCTGCAAGGTCTAAAATCTCAGCTTCTAATGCATCTGCGTCCAAAATTGAAGGATCTAATAATTCCGGAAATCTAGCATCATGTGGTTTGTTTATCATCCTTGCTATATGTGTCGCTTCAGACAAATTTCCACCAAGATGGACCACAAGGGTAAATGCAGCAACCACCAACGGGTCCCTTGGTCGATCACTCAACGTTTTATGGAATGCTAGGATGCCAACCCTGAAAACATAAATTCCCAATGATTTTGCGTTTTTGACCCTATTTGTAATCAGATTGTTAATATTTCTTCGTTCTAACCATGTATATTTGATAATAAAATAAATTACATTCATTCCAATTGGACTCAGAATTTGAGCAGAAAAACAATGTTTAGGAACTGTTAGAATATTTAAGAGCAACATATCTTCATAATTTTTAGAGTATCTTCAGAATATATTGTGAATCAATTAGCCATCAAATTGAGGAAGCAGTCCTGATTTCATTATTTGTATCTTTGTTTAGTCATGGTTAGTAATCTTACTGTATTAGTGGGATTGTACTAGAGATACTATGCTACTAGCAATTGAACTAATTATTAGTATAAAAGTACAATCATTCCGTCAGTATTATGTATCATCACAGCACATTAAGACACAAATTGAGAAAAGAAAACTTCAACCATTAAGAGACTCAAATTGTGAAAATGACCACATGACTTGGATAAACAAAGGCTTCAAAAGTATCTTCTTAGAATTTCTTTAAAGAACCAAAATTTGATGTCAAAAAGAAAATTTTAAAATCCAAAAATGATATAGATGTTTATGAACACTGGTGCAGGGCTCTTGATTTCACTGATTTCACCTAAGGAAATTCTGAGTTCAGATTATAGCTTCATCTAAGTCAATAGATTAGCACAAATGGCTTTGGGCATTGCACTTAGCCTAAATAGTCATAGTTCTTGCCTTTGGGCACATTTATGGTATATGCTCTAAGTTCTATCTCATTTAGGACCATTATGTCATTCCATCATTCCCCCAATTTGAGGACAGAAGAAAGAACCGTTGTTCTGATTCCTCCAGACCCTTCCCCAAGTTATTTAGACATAATTGACACCACAAAAAAGAGACTCATTTAGGACCTATAAAGGACCCATTATGTCATTCAATCATGGAAGTTTTTTTGTGAGACATTTCCTCTGAAACAAGAATGGAAGGAATTCTAAGCTTAATTCATGTATTAAAAACTTATGCCATACTACAGCCTGATCTTCAAAGTGATCAACTGCAATTCTGTTGCAAACTACAGTGTTTTTATAATGGATTTTTGTTTTACACATTAAGTCTATCAAATATGACTAACAATACCAAGCAAGGAAGAAAAAAGGTACAGTGTTGCATAGATTCTTACCACAAGCTATGATGACATGGGCAGTTAGGTGCCAAAAGTTTATCCAAATTGGAAAAGAAAGACTGCAATAAAATTCCAAAAGATCCAATAATAATGTGTCAATGAATTGCTAAGAGTCTGTTTGGTTTCTGTTTTCGTTTCTTGTTTTCAATCTATTTCATGATTTTTAGGATTTTGTAAAAGAAATAGTGAAAACGATAAACATGAAACAAATTGAAAACAGGAAATAAAACAAAATGAAAATAGAAACCAATCAGACCCTAATATTCCATGGACTTTGAAATAATACCTGAGTTACAAAAATTATCATGCCAATATAAGTCTGAAAAGGCATACTAAAATTGGAAAGAAATCCCCATCTTGCCCCCAACCAACTCTCTACCAGGAAACTACAAGATTGTTGTCTCTTTTTAATAAAAGGACCATAGGAGAATGTTTACACATGTTTATAACACTAGTTAGACTATGAAAACCTTTGAAGAATGGGTACTAAAACAACATGCATAAATTCTGCAGCCTAAACAGATAAACAAGAATGGTTTGATAGGCTGTAATGGCTGATAACCTAAAACAAGTGGCTAAGTATGATAATGCTTAGTCTAGGCATTACTATTAACACTTGCATGTTATCAAGTAGTGGAATCAGCCAATCAGGGAACTCATCATATTGCTTATATTAGTTTATGACATATTCAATGATTGTGTGAAATCAGGGAAGAGTGTGTATTAATTTCAAAACATGTTGTTTATGCACTACTTGGTAGACAAGATAACAAACAAGTTAATAATAAGCCATTTCGGAAGCTTGATCTCTTGTATTCTATTCTACCTAAACTAATGCTGGTAAGTCAATCTAGAATCATGTGCAAGTATTGACGTCTAAACTTCACACACAGAAAGGTATGAGGTTACCAGCAGCAAATTGGTTCTTTTGTCCCCTCGGTGAAATCCATGGCGAACAAAATAAGCAGCCTGTAATATCAAACCTAAATTAAACGTTCCATGATTGAGATTAAGAAACTAACATAAAATCAACATATACCTGAAAAGGAAGAACTATATCTAGAAGTCCAAATTTCCATAACAGCCTCAAAGAAGCTTCAGCATAACCATAAGCTAGCATATAATTCATTTCCTTCAGAAGCCTACCCTGAAACAACAAAAGAAGAGAAACAACTCAGCCAAGAAATTCTGTGACTCTCCTGTACAAATAATAAAGCACAGAGGGAGAACATTCTAAATACCTTGTCAAGGCTTAATACAGACAAAGACATATTATTAATAAAATAGCTTGTTCTCTTTGAAATAATAAACCCCAAGCGAGCAGCAACTCCAATTGCACGTAGAATGCGAGCTACAAACCAAACAAAGTCAGACAGACCTAGATATTCTGAAGTGTAGGTGATTCGAAAGCAGTTTACACTGCACAAAATGTGTGAAAGCAAGCTGGAGTAATTGATTAACTGAAACTCACCACAATCTTTCTGAAATGAAGTAGCTGCAGGAATTACAGTTCGCACCTATTCACACGGAAAATCAAGTTATAAAACCTCAAATCGTTGATTAGCAAAGTAACATACGAAAAAACAAAAGCTGTTAAGAGATACATGCACACTTTGGCTTTTCTAATATCTTCGGCTCCTCCAATGTAATCATACACAGTTCTAGCATATGGATCAAACATCAACCTGGAAGACCATGAAGATGGTCAACAGCATAAAGAGCTGTACAAACGGAGTAAACGAAGAATTTTAAATAAAGCAGAGAAGTCACAGTATACATTTTCAGGCATATGTAGACCAAAAGGGGAGGAAAAAAAGGTCTATTAAGTTGCAGGGAATAGGGATTGGTACACACCCATTAATTGTAAAGTCTCGATTTAAACAATTCATCCAACGAAGATGGTCCTCCTTATCACAGCCATTAGGCACTTCAGTATCATGCGAGAATTCCATACCCTCCTTGCTTCTAGCAGTATTAAAACTTGAAACCTAATTGGCAGGGAGGTAAATTATTATGAATCGTGACAAATAGAGATAAACGAAAAAAAAAAGTGGTTAATTGGCAAAATGGCAAGTATTCTACTAAAGAATATTCAAACGAACTAGACTTTAAAGTAAACAGAAACATACCTCAACAATGATACCATCCATGTGAATATGACACACAGGGACACATTTACCAACTATCTCACACCACGAAAATGTTCTCATCACCTGCAAAATGAGTCAATACATAGCATGCAATCTTAAGCTCCAGATACATCATGCCCAAAATAGAAGTTAAAGCATACTAGTGAGATTGCATAAAGTAACCTTTATGCAAAGCAAAATGCCAATATAAAAACACTTGTTGCCCTCTTAACTGATATTTAATTAGCTTAATGCTTGATCTATAGTGATGTCCATTAAACTTTCATTTCATAAATAATTCAAAAAAAAATAAATGAAGGAAAATAGAAGTAGCACATAAAGGTAACCTCTTCAAGCTCGGCTGAAGTTATAATATCAAAGTCCTTTGGTGTTTGCTTCAGGATAAGATCCCGTACACAACCTCCTACGAGGTATACATCATATCCTACGAGAAGAGACATTTTCTAGGCATTTTAAAAGGTGAACATTTGCAAATAGGAATAAAGCAAAACATGTTTAACTGTAAAAAAAAATAAGAAAAAAAAGACGATATATACAGAATTAAAGGAAATAAAAAACAGAAATAGGTAAAGACATGATGACATTGCACCACAAACAAAACTACCCATTTTCAATCAGGAACAATTGTGCACATCTCAACACAACTAAAGCAAGCATCCAAATATTAATACACGATTGAAGATCACTTATAAGTGTCGCTGATCTTAACCTGTAAGTCTTCGAATCTTATATTTAATTTATGAAAATACAAACAAGAAGATGTTCACCCCACACAGAGGCAAAGACTAATTTGCCTGGAGCCATAGTTGGCTAAAAAATTGGCTTGTACTGATCAGGTTTCAAAAATTGGCTTTCCATAGTTACAATTAATTTCAAAGTTCAAACATCAAAGTGCATTACGAACTATGCGCAAGGTTTGATACTCTGAGTAAATGTTCAAAAAGAACAACTACATACATTAATTCTTATTCATTTGAATAATATAACACTGCAATTCATTTGTGGGAAATTTAAAACTCTTCTAGTCCCCAATATAATGTCATTTTCACCATGATAAGGAACTCCGTCTAACATCTGCTATAGTGAAAATAAAAAAATAAAAAAGTTACTCTTAATTGCTATTTGCAGCATAACTGCTTTGCAGATCAGTGATCGAATTCATTTATGCAGCCTTGTGAAGTCATTCAAGGAGGGTGAAGACTTAAGAATACCTCTAACCAATAGAGTTGATTACTACAAACTATTACAATTTGAAACCGCAATCAACAAGTTTCACTTTCTTGTTCCATGCAAAACCCCATCTTAACAGAGACACACGAGGAATGAATGAATGAATGGCAGAGCACAGTATGTACCCTTTCTCTTCAGCCTGTTAAGAACCTTTTTCGCGGTCCTTTCAATCATTGAACTCTGAATCCCAAGCTCTTTGGAATTCAGCCTCTTCCATGCCGTTCCCTTTTTGCTATCTTCTTCGATTATAATTCCAGAATCACACAATACAAAACTCCAATTAGAAATTATAAAATTAATTGAAAAACAAAACTCCTAGCTCATCAACAATAATACAATACTCAAACTAAATATTGGAGTATAGCATATAGTTAGTTGTATGACAGTAAAATTAGTTAGTTAGTTATTTAACTAGAGTTGTTAGTTACGGTTAGGTAACTCATTATAGAGTTTGTTAGAATTAGTTTTGGCTTGATAGCCACGCTTCTCTGATTGTATAAATACTCTTCCCATACTTCAATACAGATAATTTTCCATTCATTCAATAGTTCTATACTAAAAAATTAAATAATAATAATAACAACTAAAAAGAAACTCATAGCTGTATTATTAACAAAGGGTTAAGTCCTTTCTTCGCTTGCCTTGTTCAGGAATTGAGGCGCTACATTGTTCGCTTATCATTGATGTCTCTGCCTCAACCGCAGCTACAGATCTCGGGACAACCTTGTAATTAAAATAAAAATAAATAAAAATGGAAGAGATGAGGAAGCAGCGAGAGGAAAATCGTAACTGAATGAGTTCAAATTAAAGACTGAAATGATCTCAGATGAAAAGAACGCAAGAAACGTATGCATGCACCTTGCGAAGAAATTGAAAGGGAGTGGGAGGAAGATGAACAAGGTTGTGGGGTTTGGAGACGAATTTGAAGGCCATGGAATGGAAATGAAACAGAGAGGGTTCAGGGTTTAAGCATTCCACCTCAAACCCTTTGATGACTGATTACGTTAGGAACTTAGGATTAATGGAAAGAAAATGGAAACGTATTTTGAATTTTTTTTTTTTTTGTTTAAATATGTTTTGAATACAAATTTTGAAGATGGTGGATAGATCAATATGATTTGGGAAGTTATGGGCTGGGTGGGTTATGGATAATGTGAGCTGCTATTGCTTACTACCAAGACATTCTTTTATAAAGTCTTACTAATAAAATAAACTAAAATTATATCACAATGATACGTGATATGTTTAAACTAAAATTAAAAAAAAATTTAGAAATTTAAAACAAATTTCATATATTTAAACATATTTAAAATTTTTTATTGTATTAGATTTGAGGAGAAAATAGAGAGCAAAAATGAATGTTATCAATAAATAAAAATTCTTTTTTGAGATTTATTTAATACATATATTTTTAGTGATAAAATTAAACTGTATAGAAGAGGTGATTTTTAACCAAACAAGAGAAATAAATTTTTTCTTTCCTTCTCATATTTTTTCTTTGTCAAGCAATATAGAGATATAATAAAATTTTCATTTTATCTTTTACTCTTTATAATTTCTTTCCCTTTATTTTCTCTCTTTCTATTTTATTTCTCCTTCCAGAAAAATGATAAAGTAATGCATTATCTTTTATTGTAACTAAATGTTTTTTTGTGCGATGCACATGTATAACTTAAATATTTATTTTTATAACTTTTATTTAGCATATGAATTTTTAATATATAATTAAATATATTTATTTTTTAAAATAGTTCAATTGCTTAAATATAGGACATCATTAACAATTAATTAACACAAAATAAACTAATGTAATTAAAAGTTTAATTTTTTTTCCTATACTGCTTATAAGAAAGAATTGAAACTGCAGCTTTCCATAAAAGGTCCCCATGTAATAAATTCTAACCAAACGTTGGATGTCCAATGATATTTTAAGTTAAAATATTTGAAATATTTCAATATCATTATTAAATATTTGAAATATAAGAACTTATATTTAAAATATAATAATTAATATTAAGTTTTTCTTTTTTGAATTAATATTAGGTTGGAAGCCACTTTGGCTATAGTTTGAGGCTAGGTGCTATTTAAGCAAACCTCAAATATTGTTAATGGAATTTATCCTATTTAATTTAATAAAATATAAATCGTAAGATTTTCTCATTTTAGAAATAAAATTAGAGTAATTTGTAGAAACTACTCTTTAAGTTTGTTGAAATTGCAATTGTTTGCAAGTAATTCGTATAGGGTACGGGGTTACCTGAACGGTAAGGGAGGCGCCTTAACGGAAGCTCTAAGGCTGAGGGCGAAGGCTCCGAGCAGGTTCGGAGGCTCAGACGGAAGCTTCAAGCATGTTCCTTTCGGAGAGAGTGCGGCTGCGGGGTGTACCTGCAAAGACACTCCGACGCTCAAGTAAGCACAAGGATTAGGAGAGTTTTCTAAGAGGAGAATGAGAGATACTTGATGACCTAAGGGGTCGTGTGCTTTTATAAGTGAGCTTAGAATGCAAAGATAGAGGTAAGATAGAGATAAAGCGACGGGGGTTTTTCTATCGCTCCCTGGTTTATCTTTTCTCGCTTATCTAGGAGTCGGTTGCGGACTGGGGAGGAGAGGTCGCCGCTACCTCCTCTTAGCCTTGTTGGGCTGGACGGGGTTCGGAGCCTTTGGGCCTACGACCTTCTCCTCCTCTAAGTGCAATGAGGCTCCCTCTCTTTGGGCCTGTCTGACCAGGTGGGGAGAGCCTCTTCTGCTCCTTAGTTAGTTGGACCCTTCGGACCTTTTAGGAGATGCGAGCTCCTCTCCCTCTTAGAGGGTTAGAGCTCTCCGACCCTAGTTTTTAGCCTGTAACATTGCCCCAGCACAAGCTCGCTATTTTACTGGCGAGTGCTGTGCTTTTGTTTTTTTTGGGTCTCGTAGCTTGCTTTTGATTAGTCGTATTTTTCTCTGAATTTTTGTGGTTTTACCGGTATTTTGGTAATGTCATTTGTAATTTTTTGGGTTGGTCTATGTTGCCCCCATTGTATTTTCTTTGACTTTTTTACTATGAGAGTTTCTCAAAAAATAATTTGACTTATTCTACTCCCCATTTTTTTAGAAATATCTCTTCTCATTTCACTTTCCCTCCCTCTTTACCTTTCCCCCCTTTTTACCTTTTTTCAAAAATAATAAATAAAATTCCAACCTTTCCTCCCTTTTTTTTATTTCTTTTGTTCAAAAAATTTTAAACATTTCCCTTACCTCTTTATCTTTCCCGCCATTTTATTTCTTTCACTTCTTTTTCGACATNCGGTGATATGATTGGGCTGTGAATTTATTTTGGGGGGGGGGGTAGGGGGTGGTCGGACTCATAGTATGGTAGGACTCATTCAATCCCTTAAGAAACTTAATTGGACAATTAGCTTCACGTTGCTTTTTCAGTTCAAGTAAAGCACCACAAATGCATGGGGAAACACATTTGCAAGAAGGTAGGGGACGAAATACATCTAATTCATCCCATAGAACTTTAAGATCAGTGAAAAAATGAGTGACAGAAAGATCACCTTGTCGCATGAAAGACAAGTCCTCTTGAAGATCAACAATGCGGAACAGGTCACCTTGGGAAAAACGTTCTTTGAGCTCGCGCCATACCTCATGAGAGCCAGAGAACACTTTGGGTGATAGATGGCTCAACAAAACGGATCAGCCATGAGAGCACCATGTGATTACATTGTTCCCGTTGGCCATAGAGAGCAGAGGAGGATGCAGGCATGGTGATAGTTCCATCAACAAAACGGATTTTATTTTTGTAAAGGAGAGCCATCCTCATTACTCGCGACCAACTGTGGTAATTGGCACCATTGAGAAGGGAAGAAACTAGAATCAATGAAGGATTCTCATTTGGATGCAAGTAGTATGGTGATGAAGGATCTTGTGCTAAATCAATCAGAGGAGATTGAACAACAATTAGATCTTGTGCAGCCATGACTCATGAACAAGTGACGGAGGGAGAATTCAGAGAAATGAACAGCAAAGAAAAATTGATGGATTCACCTTGTGAGAAATTAAGGAATTCAAGTGATAAACGATCACAAGAACACCGAGCAATCGCGGAAGCATTGCTACCAGTGAAACTTCAACAAGATACCAAAACTTAGTGAGAAAGAATGATATTAAACTCGGAGCAATGATGCAGCAATGATGTGGTGAAGCAGAGAGCGGAAGCATTTTGCAGCGAATGACACCATAACAAATTTTCAGAAATTGTGAAATGGATTCTCAAATTCATTTTGGAGCTCATGGCTCAATATATGTACACAAATGTTTACTTATTTGAGGTTCAAGTAAACTTGTATAACAAACCTAACAAACTTAACTAACTTAACCAACTTCTAGTTACAAATGGATCAAGTCCAAAACTTGGACTTGCTTTCTCTATTTTACTTGGCATGTTTTGCTTTGCCCATGAATGTATTAAAATCAAGGAAAAAGATGCTTACCAGGTCTGAATGAGGGGCTTCAGGATAGTCAGCCGTAGCCTGAGATACAAAATACTCATTTGTCATTTGAAAAAGTGTTTCTTTAACAGACTCTGCAAGATCTAAAATCTCAGCTTCTAATGCCTCTGCATCCAGAACTGTTATACATAATAGATAAAATGTGTTTTTTTTTTCAATTATTATGTCTGAAAATATGAACTTGACTTTGTTATAACTAATTATAAAAAGATTATATTTATAATTGATTATTAAAATAATAGAGCTATCATAAAAAATGAAATAATAGAGCAAAGTTATTGTTGGTAGAGTCCTTGTATCTTCACTAACTGTAGGCATTTATCGTTTATGGTATTTTCCACTTAACTCAGTTCTGGTAGGCTTTTCATAAATGTATACTCCTCTGGGTATATGATTTATATCCAAATGGCACTATTAGATATCTTATTGTTTTTCATTCCTATAAACCTTTATATTTAGTTGGTTTGGAAAGTAAGACGTTTTAGAAAACAAAGGAGAGAATTGTTATGAAGGGTTTGAAATCAAATAGGTTGAATCAGGAATTGCAAGAAGACACATGGAACTTAGGCAGGGGATAAAATAGGAAAAATATATAGAATGAGCTTAGTTCAGGGTCTTATACTTTCGGAATTAATACAGGTAATGCATATACCTGAGGATGAGCTCGGCGCAACGATAAAATTGTTGTCTCGTGATTGTGATTTATTGTTTGTTATTCATCAGTTGCATGCTTGTTTTGCAGGTACATAGGAGGATAGCTTAGCAGCATTGTACATCTTTCTATATAGAACTATACAATAGTCAAAAAAGCTTAGGAACTGTTAGAATATTTCAGAGTACCATATCCATAATTTTTAGAGTATCTTCAGAATATTGTGAATCAATTAGCCATCAAATTGAGGAAGCAGTCCTGATTTCATTATTTGTGTCTTTGTTTAGTTATGGTTGGTAATCTTACTGTATTACTCGGCTTTTACTAGTGATACTATGCTATTAGTAATTGACCTCATTATTATTAGTATAAAATACAACCATTTCATCAGTATTATGTATCAATACAGCACATTAAGACACAAGTTGAGAAAAAGAAAACTTCAACCATTAAGAGACTCAAATTGTGAAAATGACCACATGACGTGGATAAACAAAGGCTCCAAAAGTATCTTATTATTTCTTCAAAGAACCAAAGTTTGATGTCAGAAAGAAAAATTAAAAATCGAAAAATGACATGTTTACAGCACAAAATGACTTTGGGCATTGCACTTAGCCTGATATGAAAGTTATGCGAGACATTTCCTCTGAAACAAAGAAAAGAGAAGGACTTCTAAGCTTAATTCATGTATTAAAAACTTATGCCATACTATAGCCTGATCTTCAAGGTGATCAACGGCAATTCTGGTGCAAACTAGGATGTTTATTCTAATGGACTTCTATTTTACGCATTTAGTCTATCAAATATGGCTAACAATGCAAAGCTAGGATGACATGTGCGGCTAGGTGCCAAAAGTTTATCCAAATTGAAAAGGAGAGTGCAATAAAATTCCAAAAGATCCAATAAAATATGTCAATGAATTGTTAAAAGTTGGTTTCGTTTCTTTTTTTTCTTCTTTTTTTTTTCAATCTATTTCATGATTTTTAAGATTTTATGGAAGAAGCAATTAAAAATAGAAACATGAAATAGATTGAAAACAGAAAATAAAAAAAGAAAATAGATATTTAGCTTGTTGCCCTCTTGACTGATAATTAACTTAATGCTTGATCTATGGAGTTGCCCATTAAACTTTCATTTCATAAATGAAAATAGAAGTGGCACATAAAGGCAACCTCTTCATGCTCGGCTGAAGTATGTCAAAGTCCTTTGGTGTTTGCTTCAGGATAA
>QANU01091945.1:982137-992676 GCA_003254905.1 Nissolia schottii | reverse complement strand
TATGAGTTTGTGCACAAACATTATCCAACAAGCCACAGTTTATTTGCATATTCTTATTTTATAACTATTAATGCACATACATTATAAACATGTGACACAAACTATAGGTTTATATAAGATCATTTGCTTATATATATAAGATCATGAAGAAACATTTGTTGATATGCATAATAGTTAATTATAGGTTTAGTATTATGCATAATCTGATGTATGATAGATGCACAAACTTTATATGAGTCACTGCACAAACATTATTTGCATACAGGCCATATGTTCAGTTGTTGCTGAGGAGGAAGAGGTGTCAAAGGCTGGCATGCATTTTGACACATTGGAGGCAGTGAACGAAGAGAGCGAAGAGAATGAAGAGAGTGAAGAATACGAACGGTTTTCTTTGAATCCCTATTTTTGTGCAACGAAAGGAAGTGGGAGAGAGTACGTGGGAAGCGTGGCTTCACGCGCGTTTTGATGAGAGTGGAAGAGAGAGTGGATGAGGCGGTTATGTTGAGGGACCCACTGTATTGTAATACGGTATATGTATGATGTATGATTTTAGGGTGTACGTGTAGTATGACTGATATATTTATAGCATGTACTACGCATATGTAGCTAGGGTCGACCAAGTTAATTGTACCTACGTAAGTAGCAAAATGGGGATAGGTAACGTTGAGTTTTGTTTTGTATAACAAATGGACAAAAACATCGCAATATATGTGTACTAATGTACTATTAGCAAGAATCAAATCTTCAAAAATATCAAAATCAATTAGACTTCTGTTTAAAAAATATAGTTGAAACCACTGTAAAATTTTCTTGCTCAATTAGAGGTGCAATTTGACAAACTATTTTTTCTCAACATTTTTTTCCCTTCTTTAAATGGTTATAAATTAAGAGAAAATATAATTTTTTAAAAAAAATACAACTTTAATTTATTTTTATTGCTCAAGAGATGTCTGTCATCAACAGTGACTAATTCTCCTTTGAGATTTTGAGATCACTAGAGGGAATATATCTCTTCTAACAAAACTTTCTTCATGCACTATAAAAAAAAATTGAACATTTAATCAAATGCTTAAAGAACTTATTCATTTGCCAAATGTAGTAGGCTTTGTGCAGGTAAAATACAGCTTTAATTATACGATCACAACAGGGCAACTTGCTCCTGCAACATATATATTTTGCGGCTGTCATCTTTTGAGGAAACTTCTTATGGCAATGTCACAATCACAAATTGTGACATACGCGTGAAATATTTGTTTTGCTTTCAGTGTATGATCTTATCACGGATCTATATGTGATTGATTCTACTTAGTAAGTTAAAAATTGACATTGGCTTCTTCTCAGTATCGTTTTCAAGGTGAAATGACACTTATCAAATTCATTGTTCTGTGCTCTTTCAAGGTCTCTCTTCATGTGTGTTTGTAGAGTGGTGCCTACTGGTTAGTTTCATTTTCAAGTGGGATTTGCTCTTAGTTTTGACGTGCTTTCTATTCTATGGCTGAATTCGTAGTAGAATCGTATCGCTTTTGTTTTCTCTATTAAAAGTAGGCGAGTTGTGAAAACATCCTACTACTTCTGGTTTTTTGCTTGACGTGCAAGTGGGGGAAAATAATCTTAGGGTCTGTTTCATTTTTATTTTTAATTTAAATTATAAAAATGTCACCTATTTTTATTTTGTGTTTTATTTTTAGAATTTAAATTATATATATTCACTATTTTCTCACGAGAAATTTTGTTGTAGCCATAGAAGTTATGATAGATACACTTTTCACTATACACAAATAACATTTCAGACTCCATCTTTAAAGAATCAATGCTTTAGAGTTTAAAATGCCATGCTATGTGTGATTAGAGCAAATGCAACATGATGTATTACCACACAAAAATTTTGCATTTCCTTCACAATTATAAAAGATGAGAAGCAAAATGAAAATAATGTGGTAATTTTGTAATTTAAATTATAAAGAGGGTAAAATTATTCTCTTTTGGTCCGATAATTATATATTAATTACTTTCCTCCTCTATTTTTAA
The DNA here is from genome assembly GCA_003254905.1 of Nissolia schottii. Classification (NCBI taxonomy): domain Eukaryota; kingdom Viridiplantae; phylum Streptophyta; class Magnoliopsida; order Fabales; family Fabaceae; genus Nissolia; species Nissolia schottii. The sequence continues at coordinate 990,648 of QANU01091945.1, read as the reverse complement.
AGTGTTCAATTTTGTCCTCTATTTATTAAAATGAGTTAGTTTAGTCTTTCTTTTCCTTCATTTAAACACACTTTTTAAATGTGGGTTATATCATTATTCAACCATAGTTAAATGAAAAAAAAGAGAGAGAAAAAAGGGGTTAAAGTAACTCATTTTAACAAATAGATAACCAAATTGAACTCTTTCAAAAATAGAGGACAAAAGTGATTAATCGTGTATAATTACAAAACCAAAAGATGGTGTTACCCTTTATAACATACAGACCAAACAAGTTGTTAGGTTTATGTTTTCAATTGTGTTATGGACTATATAGTCCAAGAAATTGGACCATGAACTTTGTTGAATTCTCTCCATCAAGTCTCATATGTCTCATATGATTGTGATTCGCTACCTATGATTATATGATTAAGAAGACGGTTTATTGGAATCCGTGATTACTATTCTCATATCTTCATGCATATATAAAAGTTGAACTATTTGAATTGATCTTACTAACTTGAACTTCAAACCAACCGTGTATTAATAACTCCCTCGTTTGAATATCATAATAAATAGCATATTAGGGTCAATATATAAGTGTATCAGGTTGCCATCATGTTGGGGGTCCAAAGCCGTGTAGAAGTTTTTGCCTAGCAATGAATCACGAAAATACCATAATCTTGCGGTGCACCAGCGTTCGTACAGTTCTCAGTTTGTCTTGGCTCGATTTAGATTTTAATTTCATGCAAAATGTTGAGGAATTGGGATATTTATCTCTCACTTCGAAAACTTTGTCTTCAATCTTGTCTTTCTCCTCTAGGGTTTGGGTCTGGAGTCGTCCCCTCTTCTGAAATTAGGAAAAATCCCTTCTTATACCTTGTGTGGCTCAAGGAAATTAAAAACCGAAATCTTTGTTCTATCATCGACTCACTTGAGTTGACCCTCCAACTCGCTCGAGTTAAAACTCCTAATTTGTACTTGGAGCCCCTAGACGCCAACTCGCGCGAGTTAAAAAAGCAACTCGCACGAGTTAATTCTTCTATTTTTTTGTGATGAAACTCGAACTCCAAATAGTGTCATTTGCCCAATTATTGGTCCTGAAATACTCAAAACCTATCTCAAAGCAGTCTAGCACAACTTTTCATTTTTGCAACCCATATTAGAGGCATAATCACACTTCACTATATAAATTCCTAACTAATTGCTAAAGAAAACAATCAAAGATAACTCTTATTGGAGAGTTCTCAAGCAATGAGATTATTCTGTCCTTTATATATTCAATATCATAATCGTGATAAGATAAATCAGTTTGTCATTTAATTAACATTTTATTACTTAATTTATTTGTCCTAATTTGACTTGAGTATTATCTGTTTTTATAGTGAATCAGGTATTGAATATAAATAATTCAAATTTTTCTATTGCTTTTACTACTGCTAAGGATTTTTCCAAGTTGAATGATATTTACTTTGGCTATCATTAGACTTTCCACTAGAATATCTAGTTATTTTTTCTATACCATCATTATCTTCTTTATGGTATATATGTTGTTCCCCCAATCATTTTTTGAGGCATCAATATAAATAATCCACTTTACATTACATGAGATTGGAATAGTGAGTTTTGGTAGATTCTAGTATAATTGTTGTGTTTGCTAGACAATACTTTCTGATTCTTGGTTCCATATCCATTTACTTTTTTCTCCTGATAACCTGGAGATTTTGGCACTTAATTTATATAACATTGGGGTATAATTTCTTGCTTGGTTTCCTAGTCCTTACAAGTTACAAGGATTGCAATTCATTTTTATCTTTAATGGTTGAAAATTCTAAAACCATTTTACTTATATGTTCCTGGAGCTCTATCGCATTTGAGGAGATATACTGACTCAAGAATTTTATTTTTGTCTTTCTTAATTCAGCTTTACTATGTGATATATTTAGCCATTTTTCTTTGATAAGGTCTACAAATTTGTTTAAATGATGTTCATGAACTTCTTCATTCTAAGAGAATATTAGGATTGTTGGTCTTGGCAACCAATATCCAAGAGGGGGGTGAATTGGGTATTTAAGAAATTATTCCAATTTTGACAAATATTGCATTTTCATGCAATCAAAGTAATTATCCAGCGGAATATATCAATTAAAGAGATAATTATAAGCTTGCTCAATTATGTATGTTGATTGAACAATAAGATCAATAGAGCAACTTATAAGCAATTATCAATAAATGTATGATATTGCAATTCTCAATTATGCAAGACAATAATATAAGTTTGCAATAAATAAAGAGATAAAGTTAAAGAGATTGCAAACAATGATTTATCTTGGTTCGACCACCCTTGTGATCTACGTCCAATCCCCAAGCGCCTTGCTCAAGATTTTTCCAATATCATCAAACTTCTAACTTAGGTGTTTGACAAACCTTTACATCTAAGAGTGCTCCTCACACTTAGGATCCCTTAAATTTGTGCTTGAGCCTCAAGAACCACCTTAGGGATACCACCCTAATCAATCTAAAGGGATGCCTCACCCTCTTTACAAGAATATGAAATTTATGAATTGGAAACTCTCTCAAAGAGTGGATAATACAAATTGAAGCTCTATAAGAATATTAACAATATCTCTCTTTTTGCTCTTATGATGATAGAAAATATTAATCCATTGATAGGATGAAGTATAAGGATGATAGGAATCAAGAGCTTGGCTAGAAATGTGAGTTTAATGGGTATTTATAGAGTTTGTAAGTGTATTAGCCGTTACCCATTAATTCTCCAATATTTTTCTATTAAAAACCAGTCATTTCTATTTTCTGTGACAGAGTTATTCGAATGACTCCCCTAGTCATTCGAATGACTCAAGCAAATATAGCCGTTATGGCTTTTTTGTCAGGTCATTTGAATGATACACCACGATCATTCGAATGACTAAAGTTTGCATGAGCCAAATTCATCCTTTTTCCCATTCTTTTGATTCCTATTGTCAATCTTAACCATTTTTAGTACAATGTTCGCCGAGGGAGTGCGTTACAGTCTGAGGATCTATCTGGGTGTTTATGGGGGAGAAGCTTGTTTGCGTCGGATCTTTCCGTGGACCATGGGGTCCGAGTTCCTTAATGTGCCTTTAAGGCCTAGCCCATAAAAGGAGCCCCTCAGCTCGGAGTGCGGAGTGAAGCTCTGTTGTCCGAGTTGAATTAATGTCTTCTTGCCGTGGATGTCTTCCGTGGAATGTTTGTTAACGGATTGTGGCGGTTTATGGGTTTATCCCTTCGGATGTTGTGCGATGTGACATGCTAACGAGAGGGAAATTAATCCTCTCACGTGATGCCACGTGTGCCGTAGGGTGGCGTTCTTGCTTTCCTAATGGCGCGTGCTTCAATATGTGCAATGATGACTTTAGAAGGAACCCTTTGCACTTCCCTATGGTTTTAAATTTCAAGGTTTGAAGTTCATTAACTGCTCTATTGTCTATTTCTTTGATTCCTCTTCTGCCATTTCCTTTCTTTCATTTAACTTGCCATTTTTGTCTCTTATTTCCTTTGGGTTTCGCTAGAGGTATTTGTGAGGCATTGTTGCTGTTATGTTCTTCCTACCGTTACCATTTTCTTTCAATAACTATCGGTAAGCTTTTCTTTCATTTTTTTGTGCATTTCTATTCATCTTTTTTCTCCTTTTTCTGTGAAGATTCCTGCGTGTGGTTGTGATTTTTCTGTTGACTTTTGGTGATTTTTTCATTGATTCACTGCTTGTGATTTTTCACTTGATTCTCTATTGTTGTGGTCATTCTTGGCATCTTTCCTCTGTTATTCTTTGGGGATGGTGAGAAGAAGATTAGGGGTATTTAGTGGTAGCTAGGGATTTTACTATAGTGGGTTGAGCTTGGTTTGATTTTTTCTTTTTCTTTATGGGTATGTTTTTTTTCCAGTTGTTTGAGGCTTCTAAACTCATGGGGAGGTTGAAGAAGATTTTCCAAGAGTTAAAGGAGTCGCATCGACTCCATGGACCTCAGAAAGGAATCCAAAGTGAGAGAATCCAGGGTCAGCGGAGGTCACGGCTCCCACTCAGGTATTTAAGCTGATCCGGCACACCAGGAACGACCTAGCTAGAACCCATTTCCCCTTGACTTTACTCTATCATCCTACCTTCACCGACTTGAGCGTCAGAGTTCTTGTAGGTACCCGTTCCAGCATCCCGAACCCGCAGAAGAGCTCCAGGATCCAAATTGCACCGAGGACCTTACCTCTCAGTACACAAAGTACATTCTACGGGTTTCAACAATTAGTAATGATTACATTTGTTAATACTGATATCTGTTTTCAATTAATTTTCAACTTTAATTTTTTTTTCAACTTTATTTATTTAAAAACGTGAAAAAAAGAACAAACAAATATTTTATATTTTTAACCACTTCAAGTATTTAAAGTAAATGAAACAAAGAAAAGATATTAATGAGGTGAGAAAAAAAAAGTCATGAGAATAAGTATTACAATTATAAGTTTATCCCTCCTGAGAAGTTAAAAAAATAGAAAAGTACAATGAGTATTGTGTCAAAAATAAATTATGGAGTATGTTAACTTTTACATGAATTTGTAGACATTAACAAACTCCATATATGTAGGTGTGGTGGGTGGTCTTAGTGGTGGAGACTGAGATAGAGATATATAGCACCGATTTGTTGAGTCATTTTCATGAATGCATCAAGTTGACGTGGTTATATAAAAGAAAAGTATTAACTTATTATTTTAAATTACGCGTGCATGTACTTCCACTGAGTATAACTAAGACAACAACGTCATGAGAATGTAAGGCAGACGTTAATTTGTTAATGTTTGCTAGGTAGTTAGTGTCATTGGCCTGAATTAACCTTATCGTTATAATTTGAAGGAAAGTTCAACCCACTAGAGGCCAAATATATGTATACATACAAATCCATATTGTTTTATTTGTATGTCAATAATATTCCATCATCATCGTAGTCATGGTGTTAATTAATAGATTAACTCACCTATTTGATCTTTTGTGCATGTATCGTTATAAATTAAATTCCATTTCTAAGATTCTTTATTGATACATGTAAGTAAGTCCTTGATGAGCATGAAAACATACAGTGATTATGAACTGAGGGAGACTTCCACTCAACTTTATTACTTTTGAGTATGAAATAAAAATGAAATAATATATCTCATCATAGTCTTGAAAATGAAATCAACTAAAGAACAAACTTTGGACGTTAGCAACATTAATAATCTAGTTATACATATACATCAACAAAGATGTTATTTATACATTAACTTTGACATAAATATAAATTCTCTATCACACATATTAGGTATGCACTTATATTATATAATGTGTGTAAGTCTTGTGATATAGAAAAGAAAAAATTTAGTGGGTACACCGGCGATAGTATACGTATAACACTAGTCATATATCAAATTTGTTACGGAAGTCGTGGGGCATGCATGGATATATGGTCAGGCGACGTACAGTTTGTGAGGCGAAAGTGCAGAACTGTCAATCATATCAGCCAGCTGTGAAGCCACATCCAACCGATTACAATCTATTTCTATCTGAAAATGAGTCATATATGGTCACAACCACACTTTACATGTCAACAAAATATCATATATTGAATAAGAAAAGATCTTTTATATGTAAGAATTTTAATTTTATTTTAGAGTATAAAGTAAGTATTTTTATTATTAAATCACTAAAAAAGAGATAAATATATGTTAGATGTATTAATTCATTTTATATTAGAGGTATTCACGTAAATTCGTTGAGTGTAACAAAATATATATATATATATATATATATATACATATATATATAATATGCGTGACTCGTACTTAACCTAAACAAATAAATGACAAAGAATTCGACAAACATGAGTCCAATGTGATTTTTATTATAATGCATGAGACGAGGAAATAGGGGGAAGATAAACTTATTTTTTGAGTGCACGAAAGAGGATAAGTTTGAAAGAAAAAAAAATAGTGAGGATGTTTTACCAACAAAGCCCCCAATTCATTTCATAGATGATTGAATTTTTTTTAAGTATTTAGTCAAAATTTTGATTTTAAGCACAATGTGTATGAAAAATACTTTGTTAAGAAAGACACTTATTTTAATAATCTCAAAATCTTGAAAGAAATTAGTTATTATCAACAATGAACATCTGTTGAGCAATTGGAAAAAGGAAAAGTGAGATGCTTTAATTTGGTGGAATATCATATACAACCGAGAAATTCTTATATGCTTATAGAACATATTTAATGTGTGTTTTATGAGTACTATTATCTATTAATTTTAATTTATAATATTTATAAATATATAATATTTAAAAATATATAATAAACAACAAAATCAATAAATAATAATACTTATAGAGTACAGATTAAATGTGTTTTATGAAAATTTCTATATACATCCCGTGCAAATGGCGATAAATAAGAAAATCGCTTTCGGTGGGACCCTGATAATTAAACCCTAAAAATAAATCGCAATCGGTCATAGTCTGAACAATTAAGAAAATAAAACAATTAGTTAGATGTTGATGTATATGCCACACAGAAAATAAAAAACACAAGGAAACTGCCAAAGATCGCCGTAACACAGGATCACACAAAATCGCTGGGAAATTGTTATGTTCAGGAATATCCAAAGTTTGAATACGCGCTTAATTATCGCCCGTAATTAGAATTAGCTTCAACATTAAATAACGTTGTGTTCTATTTTCTTTTTATGAAAATTCTAACAAAAATATAGGAAAGCTTTGCTTTACCGCCTCAGCTATAGACCATACACACTTAAGTCTGCAAACTAATAAACAAAAACATTGCAATGTGATTCTCAAACTTTTTAAAATTGAGAAATTCTTACTTAAATACAAATTTATTACATCATTTTTTAATACACATAATAAAAGTGAATTATATCACATTTATCATGTGTCCTAGAAATTACCTTTTTGTTTCATTTTTATTATGTGTATCAAAAAATAATGTGTCAAATTTCTGTCCAAATAAAAATGTCTCTTTTGAATATGTGCACTTTAGTTGAGTGGTAATTAATTAAAATGGAATTTTCTCAAATACTAAGCTGCGATTCTTTTTAAAATAAAATCTTATCAAACTAGTAGACTTAATTATTAATTTTAGCATTAAGTACCAAAAAGAAGTAGATGCTGCCGCGTGAGAACAATAATTTCAAGGAATTAGTGTGGAACAATGCATATCTGAGAAGATCAGGATCCAGATCTTTTGCTGTTGAAGCAAACAGCAGAAACTGAGTGTGGTTTGGTTTGGGTTTGGGAATCGGGGAGGGTTTAGGGTGGAGGAAGAAGTTGAGTCATGGTGGTGGTGAGGCTAGTAATTAATTAGGCACATGAGTGTTATTCAACCAAAATGCCACCTTGGCTCATGTACTTGAATAGACAAGTACAATTCTCTACCGGTTTGTTTTTGGCTCCAACCAAACTATTTAGTGGTTTAATGAATTTTGGATACAAATGTTAAAAATTTTAAGGTTAAGTATCAAGGGAAAAGTAAATGAAGGAGATTATTGAGTTTCAGTTGTCATTATTTGAGCTTGTAAAATTCCTCATGGAATTTGTTAACAGTGACCGAAGCAACAGGAGAGAGATGGTGGTTGATGAAGTGGAGAGAGATGATGAACTGATTTTCTTCATTTTTTGTTTTTTTTAAATGACTTCAAATAATTTATTTTATATTAGTTATGATGTGATAAAATCTCAATTTTATACTTTTTATTTAAATAAATTGATATGATGAGTTAAACAACACTATCTTTTGTTTGTTTTAACGGTAGAGGATCTGAATCCCTAAGAATACCATGATCAAACATACTAAAATTTGAGCACCAATTAATACACACATGATGGTGTATATATGTATGGGAATTGAAGATCATCTCACCTGAAATTTTCATACCACTTGGTGATCCATCATATATTATTTATACATAAATAAATATATAAAGTCATGAGCACAGAAATATTTGAGCAATATCGGCCCTATTTTCTCTTTTCTTTTTCAATGGATGGCCCACACTCAATTATTTTTTAGTGTCCATATAATTTTACACATTCTTTTTGTGTAAATAACATATTTTTTTAAAAAAATTTCTTCTGTCATTTGTCTTGTGATCTGGCCCTTTAATGGTAAAATATTACATATAACGGAATCATATAAACATTACGCCTGAGAAAATATATTCTTTGACGTGTCCGCATTAAATGTGTGGAGGCCACATTTCTTGAGTATGCCACCGACAGGGCCTACACGTACATATAGTTAGTCTCTTCAAAATTAAATTCGACGCAAAATTTGATGATCGTCAATTCAGATCACGCGCGGTGGATTCGTCGGCGTCGCAATATTTCGTCCCACCCACAATCTTCGTCTTTCCCGGCAGGCCACCATAGTGTGTGCGCCTAGTGGGTGATCATACCCAACATATTTGAGTTTTTGGTAAAAGTATTTAGAATTGATTCTGAAAATCACCTAAAAAAA
>QANU01091945.1:926447-977142 GCA_003254905.1 Nissolia schottii | reverse complement strand
AAACGCAATACGGATCATCCCTCATACAATACACACATAAACTAGCTCACATGAAACTTGGTCAAAATGCGATATTTTGCTAAAATTTTCAAGAACATAATTTTTCTACAAAACACAAGGAACTCAAATACATAAACGTTTTTCGAAAACACGAACTCTAAGTTAAAAAATCCTATATGAACGAATTAGTCTCTGACTCTTACAAGCTCAATTTTATAAAATTTCTCACTGAAACTCTTTTAAAAAATTTAACTTAACGACTAGCCACGAACTCAAAAACAGTAACAGTTTTACAAAATTAGTTCAAGACCCTAAAGAGCTCATAGGAACCCGAAAACCTTAACTCAAAGAACAACTCGATACCAAACTCAGTTTTTGACAAAACATGTTTCAAAACATAGGTTTCTAATGTACCAAGGGTCACAAAAACACTAGAAGTTTCTCAAAAACATTTCAAGACCACAAGAAATCCCTTAGAACCCGAATTAGTCTCTTACCCATCCAAATCCAAGCTTCTCAATTTTTCACTGAAATCACTTTTGCAAACAAGTTTCGACAACTATCAACAAACTCAAAAACACTAACTATAATGACCACAGACATCGCCACCGACACGCAAGGGACTAGTTGCCGTACAAAAGCCTCTTAATGTGCTAATCATGAAACACACATCATTTTATAACAATTTATAAGAAAACCTTTTAAATAAATTGAACTTCATAAATAAACTAAATACTTGTCTCACAAAATCCTTACATAAAATCCATAGTTTAAAATACGTAAAATCAGTATATGAAAATACATAACAACTTTCCTGCAGTTCACTGTAGCACTTTACTGAATGATAGAAAATAAACTGGCTGGATGTAAACTATCCTAAATTAACTTCATTGTGAAGCGAAGCACGCCAAAGAACATTGACTAATGGAGGAGAGGAACTGTATCCAAGATGATCTGCAATTGGAACAAATAGATGCGAGCGTGATTCATCATATTAGACATAAAATAAAAGACATAAAATAATTTCTATAATTAAAATACATAAATAACTAATCATAAAAACTAACTAAAATTCTAAAACATGCATAAAATAATACTAATGGGCTAATGAAAAACATATGTTGTGATTAAACACTATTCACTGGAATGACTAACGACTGAGGAGCACTGACACTAGGAGCTCCTAATACCCTATGTGGAGGTACTACTTCTGCACAAATAAAATATTAATTAGAGCAAAAGTCCAGACTAAAAGCGGAACATTCAAAGCTCTTGAGTGAATTAGAAAGTAAAACCACTCAAGGGGACTTCTATTTATAAGGGGAACTCAACACCCCCTCTCTATGCTGCCAACAATGTGGAACTCTTGCATCATATCATTGCAACAATTTTGATTGCTACAACAGTACGCTCTTTGCATCACGTTAACCCGCACTACTGCAACGGTGCATGACCACTACAACCATTCGGTGATTCCCCCCTTTTTTGAAATGAGTCATTACACTAATAGTTTCTCAAAAATAGTTCAAGGCCCCAAAAACCCTAGCAAAACCGATTTGCATGCACAAGAGAATAACTCATTACTAAACTCAATTTTTCAAAACATATTTCACAAGCTATGTTCAAAATATACCAAGGACATCAAAAACACTAGTATAATAGAATTTTCACATAGGGAACCCTAAGATCTAGATAAATGCATGTGATAAAAACCTTACTTTCCTTGAACCAAAAAACCAAAGAAACCCAAAAGTAATACTAGAATTTACACTATAAGACAAAGAAAACTCCAATTCAGTCCTTAATTTCCCCCCATGAACCCCGAGACCTCCAACAAGCATGCAAGGAAAAGAAAATCACATTTTCATGACAAAAAGCTCATAATAAATACAACAACATTGTGAGGACCCTTAGAAGAGAGAAAAAAAGAAATAGAAGAGAGAAGGCGTCTCGTGCGAGATGCAATGAGTATTTCGCGCAAGATGCTAGTCACAGGACATGTCTCGCACGAGACGTATAGCATCTCACGCGAGATGATGTCGTAGGTGAGCAAAAGTGGTTTCAAGAGCTTATCTCGCGCGAGATGATGTTTACATGGGTTCATCTCGCGCGAGACGAGTGCGAAAATTAGTCCTACATCGATTAACATTGTAGAAGGGGGTCTCCTTCTTCCCTTATATATAGAAGCTTCACGTGAGTGTTTAGACTTGCTGATCCACTCTAAGAGCTTGAGAGTTTACACTTTTGTGAGACTTTTCGCTCTAGTTATATTTTTATTCTTTTCTCCCTTTTGTTTAGTATTCGTGGAGAAGCAGTGCCTCCACATAGGGTGTCTGAAGCNTGTTAAGGCGAGTGACTTTCTTCACCGTCTATTTTAGACCATGTAGTTATTTTTAAAAGTTATTTATTTATTTAATTTATTTTAGCATTATTTTATTTATGCATGTTTTATAAAATCTTAGGAGGTGGAATTTATTATTTTAATTACGTATTTATAAAGTTAGTTATTCTTTTATTTAGATAGATATTTTCTCAAAATTATTTATTTAGAAAATCTTTATTTATGAAATAGATATTTACAAATCTTTTTTTAGAAAATTATAAAATTATTTTTAGAACTACATGAGACCACATTTATTGTATTGAATATATTCATGTTGTGTGTATATGATTAGTATTAAATGATATAGATACTCATACTATTTAATTAAATCTTTAATAAAAGAATGATTAAGCTGGAAGAAGAGTTATGTTAAGAAAATGTTTTGATGACACCTCAGGAACCTACCTAACCATCAGATCTTATGTTATGATAATGATTATGTTGTGATGATTTTTAAAACTGCTTTTCATGGTTCTATATTTAAGATAGGACAGAACTGTTTTCATGAGAAACTTCCGCGCGCTACTCTTGGATGCAAAGAGGTCTGCCATTGCTGGTCTGCGCGATTGGAGCTTGGAAGAAGCTTCCTCCATGATGTCGAAGGGTCTTTGCGTTGCTGCAGATGGTAGGACAGGCGACGCTTGTACGCGCGGGAACGGAGGAAGCCGTTGGGGCGCTAGTGGCGTTCTTCCATGGTTTCCGACGGCGAAACCGCTGCAGACGGAAGTTGGCGTTTGGAGCTTGGAGGATAAGCCTCCATGGCGGCAGCTGAAGAACTTGGATACGGTGGCTGNCTCCCTTTTGTTTAGTATTCGTGGGGAAGCAGTGCCTCCATCTAGGGTGTCTGAAGCTCCCAACTTAGTGCTCCTTAGCGGTCAACCATGTTAAGGCGAGTGACTTTCTTCACCGTCTATTTTAGACCATGTAGTTATTTTTAAAAGTTATTTATTTATTTAATTTATTTTAGCATTATTTTATTTATGCATGTTTTATAAAATCTTAGGAGGTGGAATTTATTATTTTAATTACGTATTTATAAAGTTAGTTATTCTTTTATTTAGATAGATATTTTCTCAAAATTATTTATTTAGAAAATCTTTATTTATGAAATAGATATTTACAAATCTTTTTTTAGAAAATTATAAAATTATTTTTAGAACTACATGAGACCACATTTATTGTATTGAATATATTCATGTTGTGTGTATATGATTAGTATTAAATGATATAGATACTCATACTATTTAATTAAATCTTTAATAAAAGAATGATTAAGCTGGAAGAAGAGTTATGTTAAGAAAATGTTTTGATGACACCTCAGGAACCTACCTAACCATCAGATCTTATGTTATGATAATGATTATGTTGTGATGATTTTTAAAACTGCTTTTCATGGTTCTATATTTAAGATAGGACAGAACTGTTTTCATGAGAAACTTCCGCGCGCTACTCTTGGATGCAAAGAGGTCTGCCATTGCTGGTCTGCGCGATTGGAGCTTGGAAGAAGCTTCCTCCATGATGTCGAAGGGTCTTTGCGTTGCTGCAGATGGTAGGACAGGCGACGCTTGTACGCGCGGGAACGGAGGAAGCCGTTGGGGCGCTAGTGGCGTTCTTCCATGGTTTCCGACGGCGAAACCGCTGCAGACGGAAGTTGGCGTTTGGAGCTTGGAGGATAAGCCTCCATGGCGGCAGCTGAAGAACTTGGATACGGTGGCTGATGAGGTTGAAGGCGCCGTGCATTACTGCTTTTGCTCCTCCCGGCGGCGGCTGCGCTTAAAGGAATGTTGCTGCAAATGGCAAAGGACTTCCATGGCGGCGGCGGCGGCTGGCAGAGTTCAAGGATGGAGATGGTGAAGCACAAGGGCTTCCTTCTTCCCACGTGCAGGGCACGTGACCATTACTTAAAAAAATTAAATAAAATTGTTGCAAGCCAGCCTGCTGCTATTTATCACATTGGGCCCGTTCTTATACAAACAATCTTTTTAAAAGAAAAAAAAAAGGGCTCTCCACTATTTTTTTATATGGGGCTCTATTCAGTTTTTATAAGCTTAGGCTGATGCGTTTTTTTGGCTCATGACCTACTATTTTTTATTCCTAATAAAAGGCAATTAACCATATAGGTCAAGGACTCTTAAATATAAAATTTGAATTTAAATTTATGCCCTGCTATTTTATGTATTAGTTACATGAAGTATTTGTTAGTCATGTCACAACCAACATTCGAGGGGTGAATTGGATGTTTGAAACTAAATCTAATTTTAAAAAATTGTGCATTTAAATATTATTAGTAACGAAATAAACTAATAAGGATGAAATCATTAAGAACTTGGCTATTTCTAGTAGTGGTACTTGGAGGCGACGTCTATTTCCTTGGTGATGGAATAGGCGAGGAGGAATGCGTTGAAGTTGTGGTTGCTGCTGACCTCTCTATCTTCTTGATTTGAAGGTCGTCTAGGAGTCCATGGTGAGAGATCAGACAAAGGAGATGTGGGTGTTGTCAGAGCACTTGAGGCACATTGCAGGTTCTCCTCGAAGCAGTCCATGCAGATTTCGTACTCATTGTTTTTTTGGTCCTTATACAAGATCTAGGGGGATGGAGATGATGACGATGGTAAGGGGCAGGTGAGAGGCCGTGGGTGGAGTGATGGTGGTGGCTTTGACCGTGAGTCGGGGATGAAGGGAGCCCAATATGGGGAAAGAAGGGCAATGTTGAAATATTCAAAGTTATTTGGATGTAAAGGAGGTGAGTGTTTTTTCTAGAAACTAAAGAGGTGAAAAGTGTAATATTAATATACTTCAGGAGAGGTCTATGTAATTACCCGTTATATAATAACTCATACTTACCAGCTTCATTCTATTGATAAGGTTCATGTGGAATGAATAATGACATTTTATAAAATATTATTAAGTGTGTAAAAAGATCTATATAGAAGGATAACATTATTCATGCTGAATTTATTTTTTCCATTCTCAAAATATATATATTATGCATTAACTACTACATTAAATAAACTTAGATTTTTAAGAGATTTTTATTTTGAAATTCACAACAAGTGTCATAAGGAATCAATAATGAAAAGTTTTGGAACTTTTAATATATTCAATACTCCCTTCATTCCCTGTTATAAGACCTTTTCGAAAAATAAGTTTATTCTATATTGATAGTTTATTTAGCATTTTAACATAGAACTAATTATTTTGTGCCAATTTTATTCCTATCTTCATAATCTTCCCCCATGTAGTGGATATAGTTGGTGGAGAAAGAAATAATTAGTACAGAGAGATGTGCATTAAATGTAGTTTAGTAGTTAAACTTTTTTTATAAAAAAAAATTAAGGTTATTTATTTAACACACTAATTTTTGTGCAAATGAACAATTTTTTATATGTTCCATTTAGATATTTTGTTACGTCATCAACTCAAACTCTAAATTAAATAAAAATTCTAATTTTGATTATTGTTATAATTTAAGTATCTAATTAAAAGATTTAAAGGTAATTATTTACAATTGGATAAAAGTTTAGAGAGTACAGATACTTTATTCTCTAATATCCTTTACAATACCATTGATTAATAAATTAAATCCTGAAATAATGTTTTCTTTTATTATTATTATTATTATTATTATTATTATTATTATTCTTCAAAGAATAATCCTTAAATGCCAGAAGGAGCAAGCAAAGGAAATCCTAAAATAGTTATAATTGATTGTGCCAAAATACAATTAAAGATTAGTTGAATTAAAATAAAATCCATCTTAAAAGTTATTTGATATAGATAAATTACTCGCTTAATATTTAGATTATTTCATACATTCGTTTTCGTAATTAACTATCTATTTAAATCAATAAATCTATATATATATATGTTATAAACAACAAAATAGGTAGATAATGTACCCAAAAAATCTGTATATAAAACAAAATAAAAATAAAAACCTCGATGCCAAGTAGGCCCCGATCGACTAAACATAAAGGATAAGTACCCGATCCTTTGTAGTGATAAATATACCTTCCTCCTCAGGTTTATTTGTCACAAGATAACTTTCTCAAGAAAATGTTATTGTTCACCATGTTGCTATATAAGTATTTTTGTTCTACACTTTTTTTAATATGGTAAAAATTGTGTAAGCAAGTTATTCTAGTAAGTTTAAGAAATTGAGCATTTAAGATTATTTATCCTCTCAATAAATGGACTTCTTAAAAATTAAAATTGTGTCTTTCTCTCCGTAAGAAAGTGAGTTGCTTACCACTTTTTGTTATATAAAAAAAAAATACAAGTATATTTAAATTTCGTTTATTTGTAATATTAAAAAATGAACAAAAACATGATGTAGTGATAAACCGTTTATCACAAAGTCCTTATAATAATTAATCTGCATATTAACATGCTAACGGCGAGGCACATAAAATTGGAAACACCCTCAACAAACCATCCCACACAAAAGTCAAATTAATCTTTTTAATTTTGTTCATACCATTGGTATGGCTCATTTATTATTATCACTGATACATATTAATTTGGACCAGTCAAAATATGCTGCCACAACTACTGCATGGTGGGAAGGAGTTAAATTTACTGCTTTAAATTAAAAAGATATTCAAGCATTTTATTTATTATGTGCGATCTTAAGAGATCATCTCTGTATATATAGGTCACTAGTATCCCCTTTTAGTTTCTGTCACTGAAACCAAAACCGTGTTTTTCCAGAGCCCACTCACTCCTCCATTCAATTTTCTTGACATATATATATATATAAACTTTGCATACGGCTAGCTCTCTCATATCATAATAATATATAAGAAACATCATGGCAGCTTTTTCATCCCAATACCACCCTTTTCTTGTTGACTCAGCAGCATTCTTGCCCAACATAAACACTGGCCCTCCTATTTCCCACCACCATCATCATCAGATATTCTTTCATCATGATGAAGAGAACTCTAATTTTGATCATGTTGCAAATAATAATAATAATAATAGCAACAATCAGCATGAAGCTGTTATAAGCTCATGTGTCGATCAAATTAGCTCCAAGGCTTCCGTGAGTGACAATGAGCCTTCTGTGACCAAAAACAATATTACTGTTAGCCCTCAGTCCTCCATGGTCGTGGACAACAAGCCAGAATCCGGCGAGCAGGTCACTCAGAAGGTGGCGCCGCCTCCTCCTACCGACAGGAAGAGGAGAATCACTAGGCATGGATCTTCCTTGAGTAACCCACAATCCAAGGTGATTTTCTTCCTGCTGCTTTGCAATGCTTTCTTTCTTTTCTCCCTTCCCTGATGCAAATTTTGTGCAAAATCATGCATATATTTTAGATACATATATTCTCAACTTGTACTATATAGTACATACTTCATCTGATAACATATAAAAGTGACAATTAAAATTAAAAGTGGTATACATTAATTAGCCAAAATTGGTTCATGTTATTAACTTAATGACTAGTTTGTACTCATTAACTTGATTTGTTGAATTGGTTATTGCAGGATGCAACAGAGGAGAAGAGCAAGAAAATGAGGAAGAACAATAATAACAACGGCGGTAATGGTGGTGCGGTGAAGGAAGAGGAGGAGAAGGGTAAAATAGGAGAGAAGAAGAAAGGGAGCGAGGAGCCCCCAACAGGTTATATCCACGTCAGAGCAAGAAGGGGTCAAGCTACTGATAGCCACAGCCTTGCTGAAAGGGTACCATACAACAATTTTGCGATAACTTTAGTGATAATTATTTGTAACAAGTACGGTGTTAGATCTAGTGTGGATTCTATCACGCTGGACATCATATTTTTATGTGTAGTAATTATTTTAAATGGTTGTGATTTTATCCTTTCTTAATTTTTATGAATCCATCTAATGGGTCCCCACCCTAAAATATGTTGGCAGCTACTTTGGTGAATGAAATTACTATAATGCCCCCGAAGTTTTTTTTTTTTTTAAAAGACCTTCATGCTCGTTATATATTCTGAATGTTGCTAAAAAGTATACATGGGATTTTTTATTTTTTTTTTTCAGGTTAGAAGGGAGAAAATAAGTGAAAGGATGAAGACGTTGCAGCGGCTTGTCCCAGGCTGTGATAAGGTCAAATTAATTCATTTCTTTGTCTTCGAGTTTTGGTCTTAGTTGAGACATTCCTTTTAACGAAATGTTATTTTTTACATCAAGAAAATAATAAAGGATAGAAGCTTTCTTTTTGATGGAGTAAATAGCATCATGCTCCACAAGTCAATGTAATGACTGTGGAGGATGATATTCTTGTTTTCATGAAGAAAAAAAAAAAGGTCTCTTTCATAAGGAATCTTTTGTAAAAAAATAAATAATTTGGCTTCCCAAAATACTTTTGACAAAATATATGTATTTTCTTTTAAAAGGAATTTTAAACAAATTGGCCCACTCTATATCTTTCTCTTTATGAAAAATGTTATTTAAACTATTTAAAAAATGTAAACACTTTTTCATTTCTATTACAACATATTATGATGTCATTCTGTCAAAAAGTTGGTCCCACGATTTGTTATAAAAAAAGTAATAAAGTATATACCCTTTTGAATGATTTATATAACACTACTGTTCTCCCTGTAACGTCGATACACTTTGTTTTATGCATGTTTTTACCTTCTCATTCTGACAGCTTCATGTGGGTTTGGTTTATAAACAGGTGACTGGAAAGGCCCTTATGTTGGATGAAATAATCAATTATGTTCAGTCTTTACAGAATCAAGTAGAGGTACCACCATTACATATCAATTGTTCCAACCTATTGGATCACCAACAAAACGTGTATAAACTAACAAGCTAGCTATATATATGTGTGTGTGTCTCTTATATTTTGCAGTTCTTGTCAATGAAGCTTGCTTCCGTGAATCCCATGTTCTATGACTTAGCAACAGCTCTAGACACCCTAATGGTTAGACCAGAGGTGAGGAATAAAATTAAAGCTCAGTAATTTACATTTGTTACTACTTACTACCAGCTTTGTCCACTTACACAGGCAAATTTGGACATTTTTGATACATCATTAAATCAATTTATATTTAAACACATTAATTTAAGAATGTATAAAAAAAATATAAAATAAAAATTATTTGTATGAGTGGACAGAGCTAATAGCATTAAAATGTTTTTAAAAATTAATGAGTCAAAATTAACTATGAAATTAACTTGGTCTGTTTTGAATTTGATTTTCAGAAATTGCATAGCATAACATCACCATCACCATCACCAATAGTATCTGTGCCACACTGCAGCAGCCCCAACAACCAAGGCACAAATTTTGCTGATACGACCACCATAACCGGCGCTGCCACCGCCTCCACCGCCGTGATCCCCAATGGCAGTGATCACTATCTTTTGGATGGTTCAGCTTCAATTTTTGTTCAAGGGCAGAGACCAAATGTCTTTAATGAGGTACAAAACAAAAATTGACCACCAAAGAATACACAATTGACTTTTCTACAAAATTGAAAGAGAAAAGGAGAAAAAAAAATGGATTTCTTCTTTTCTTCTTTTACTAGTAATTCTTACAAAAACATCATTTTTCAGGATACCGGTAGTCATTTCTGGGACGCAGAAGACCAACGACAAAAGTTTCTTCATCAATATGGATTCATCAACAACAACAACTTATGTTAAATTCTAATATATAGCTACCACCATGTCGTAAGCTCCCAAATCCTCCTCCTCCTTTTACTTTTACGGTCCAGTCAGAATCTTTGATGGAAATTATTCATATTATTAGATGAAATAAAAGAGTAAGACTCACTTGTTCATGTAACGGTCAATAATTATGTTACATCATTCTGACAAATATATCAAAGTTTATTAATTAATGTCTATTATTTTTCATATTATTAATACATACATGACCCTGTTTATTTCTCGTGGATTTAGTTCCAGTTTTTACGGTAGGTAAGGAGATTCCAAAGAAGCAGGGAGAATCAGCTAAAAAAGAAACCAGAGCTTGTTATTGGTGTATATCAATTTATATGCAAGACTTCAAAATCTAGCATGGTTCCTAGTTCCTAGTCCATCAGAATTTCAAAAGTGGCCTTTGATGATGAATAAAGGGCATGCAGCAAAATTAAATGGATGATGGAGAACCAAAAAGGACAGAAGAGAAAAATGCCGACCAAATAAGACCATATCTCTTATTCTAGATCCATTAATTGTTCTGTTTCCTTTAAATTGTGATCTTAAATTTAATTTTTTTTTGCCGGGGACTATATAATATTATGTCTATCCCACTAGAGACATGAGGCATAGAAAATTTATGTTAGTGTATATTATCGATTTTAATTAAAGTAGCGTATTGATTCTTGTGGTGGCAGTTATTCTGTTTGGTACAGTTTACTTTCACAGTTATTATTATTGAGAAATGAGAGGTTGATACTGCTGCCACTGATCATGTTTTCTTTTGACATGACTAGCCATGCATTTGTTATTAATCTAGTTAGCTTTATGTATATGTATCTGCAGAATCTTCAGAATTTTGGCACCATTATGTTATTGTTATCTATTATGATTATTTATGAGTTGAACCATTTGAGGTTTTTCTTTCTTTCATTCCACCATGTTTCGTTATTGAGAGGATGGTCAGGTAAGAAACAAAAAAGAATTGTTATAGTTAAAAATATAATAATTAATTGTCAAGATGTTAATTTTTTTTCTTGCATGTACTGGTATTTGAATTTCAACATTAGTGGAATCGACTACTCTTGTTTAGGGTATTGTGATTGTCTCTCAAGTTTTACATTAGTAATACATCAAAAAATTAAAAAATTAAAAAAATCTCCCAAGTAATATGCCTAAAAATCTTCCTAATCTTGAATTTCTATCTACATCTGTTGAATAATCCATGATCATTACAACGCATGTAACAATGAGTGATATTCTAAAGTAGGAAGAATTTTCTCTTGATAAGTAGACATGGTAACACTAAAATTAAAATTAAAATCTTAGGCACATAATTCTTATATATTATTGGACTGATACTAGCACTATTACTTGATAAAAAATAATACTAGTCCATCACACACAATAAATGGAAGATAGTAGAAAGCAAACTCTGACAGGGTTATTTATTTTGTTTGGTGTTGTTGACAAAGAAAGAAGAAGTTTGTGTCTCTGTATGTGTATATATAGCACTGTCAAAGGTACTGAAGGAGAAAATCTTCCGTGCTTTCAGATCTTGCATGTGCTATATTTGGAGAACACATAACAAGTTAACACAAACTCCCTCCAAAAGCTGTGTCTGCTGTGTGCATTGAACAAGTAACTAGAATTTGAACACAACTACAGAGACAATGACCTTTTTTTACAAATATGTGGTAATTAATTGTTTCTCTCGAAATCAAATTGAGGTGAATGTCCTACCTTTATGATGGATGATTGACCCAGGGAATGAGAAATTCGAATTCTTCATGCTACGGTCAACTAATTATGCATCATATATTACTATTGTTATTATAATAAATTGAATTAAAAATCATAGGTAGGTGCCTAGTGCCTTTTTAACTAGATGATGATGATGATGATGATAGGGAATTCAAAATAATGTGTCTGGCAGATGCTGGTGTGAAACTGAAGAGGAGTTTCTTTTTGACTATATTTTGAATTGGTGTGTGTGACACTGACAAAGCCTATCAGCAGCATTAACCATCATTTCTTTTTCATTTCCTTCCCCAAAGTGAACAATAGTTGCCACTCATTCTATCTACCTTGCAGATGCTTATTATTATTTACTTCAGCTATGTGTGCCAAGGAGCAGCCAGAAAACATGTACTTTTAAAGATAAATGGGAATGAGTTTAAGTCATGATTAAAATAAATGTTAAGTAGGGATATGGTAAAAGTAATTTTTATAATAGTTTTGACAATCTTTTAATATGAGTTTGTTTATGGGTTAAGTGAGTTTAATTCTAAAAATATCATTTGTTTAATATTGGACCACTTGCGCGCCGAATTTTGTTCCGCATGTATATTAAGTCCCACATTACATAAAAAAGCAAGATCTTCAATAAAGAAGTTTAACAGTTAAAGTAAAATTCAAGGAAGACAAACATAAGGTTTAAAATTAAGCCAAAACAAACCAAGGCATATAAATCAAATTGAAAGAGAGAAAATTCAATCACAAAGCAGCTAGAGAGTTCTTTTTTTCCCCCCTTAAGATTTTGCTGGTGTGGATATAGACAGTCCATGTGGATTTTGTGCTCCACTTGTTTTCCCTGTGTCGACTCTCTCATGTTGCATTGTCCTAACCAATCATATGCACCAATCTTGTTCAATGGGTCCTTTCCAGTTGAGGCTATAGAGAGATACTATTACATGGGATCATGCTGGGTTTTGATGTCATGTACAACAGGGCTTAGTTTTATGAAGATAAGAGAAAAAAAGAGCCCAATCTTTTATTCGCTGCTCATGAATTTGAGTGTTTTAAATTGCGGTTACGGCTGTTGCTATGCTATACATTGTGGCTATTGTGATGTGAATTTTTGTGTGTCAGCAATAGCTTGTTACAGCCTGATATGATCTGGTGAGGCCACATCGCGATTGTTAGAGATAAATAAACTATTTAGTAATATCTTTACTATATCATTATTGGTTTGTATCCAATTTAAATTGATTATGATTTGATTTAAGAATTTTATTATTTTAAATCTATAAATAAACATGTCATCTTTATAAATTAGTCAAGACATATTAATAGTAGAGTTTTTCTCTATTACATATCTTATTTCCTTTATTATTTTAAGAATGCTTGTATTGTCTGTGTTTTTTTTTTTTTTTTTAAAATCAAGAGTCACACTGCAAATTGCAGTATGATACTGTGTCAGCAAACCATAATTTGCAGCTGCATCACGTGATTTGGAAACACTTTCAAGTCTAATCCTATCCCATCCCAAATTAAGAGGCAGAGACACCAGCTAGCCTCTAGAATCAACTACTTCATCATACTTTGTTCATCCTTGCTATTTGCCAAAAAGATCTGACTATAATTTTGGTACCCACCAAAATTATATGCCTAAAAAATAGTAATGGTTGATTAGCCCTACATTATTAATTTTCAAATCATCATGACCCATCAATGTTGGTTTTTGGACACCAACAAATACTGTTCTATGGGCCAATATTGATGCATATTTGTCACTTGACACTTATAATTAAGGGGAAAATGCTATAATGCTAAAACATTTTGCTCGAATTT
Organism: Nissolia schottii; assembly: GCA_003254905.1. NCBI lineage: Eukaryota > Viridiplantae > Streptophyta > Magnoliopsida > Fabales > Fabaceae > Nissolia > Nissolia schottii. Next base: position 963,560 of record QANU01091945.1, on the reverse strand, counting down.
AATTGTCAAAATGATATAACATGTATAATAACCTTTAGATTAATAAGTAGGTTATACCAATTTATTTGATCCAACCATCATCTTTATTTTTTATCATCGAGAATTCGGATAATAAATTCTGGACACATAATTAAGGGAACCTAAGGAAAAGGCACATCACCAACCAGAGAGCAAATATTAAAAGTTCCAAACAAACTCATCCCANTGTTTTTAATATTTTATTTTTAACTCTCAAAATATTAGAGAGAGAGAGTGGGGTCCACTTCCATGAACTGACAAGTAATGCAGTACTGGCATTGTCTCTGGTAGATAGATAGAATTTCTTATTTCTTGTTGCCATGTATATAGATATATATTTTTTTTTCTTTTCTCCAACCAAGCAGCCCCTAGACAGACCCTAGTACTTATCGATCATTAATATTTCTCATTTAATGTTGAAATTGAATTTAAATAATGGTTGGTTCCAGTGTAGCTCTTAGCAATATCTTTGATTCTTTATTTCATCGTAATCCTTACCAAGTCCACTGCTTGTAACGTATATGCCTTGTAGCAGTGTCCTGTGCGTGTTGCTGCTTGCTAGAACTAGAAGAATATAATAGTGCTTACAAAGTTCAAATGGAAGATATTACTATGCAAGTTAGAATAATTTTAGTTATTTAAGCGTCGAAGGTGGCGGTAACTAATAGTGGATGAAAATTGTTATTAATTACTATCAGTATTGTGTATTTATCGCTTATACATAATTTACCGAGTCTCAGTTTGGGTGTATGAATCACTATGTTTAGATAATATAATTCTATTGTAATTTTATTGTCAAATTGTTACGCATATGTATATAAATGATTTTATTGGATCTCTTTCCAATAACTTAATCTTTTAAGGAATGAGGTTATTGATATGATATTAATAGATCCTCTAAAATTAAGTAATATAAAATTTAATACCACTCTTGAAAAAAAAGTCAAATTTAATCACAATATATACAATTTGTTTATATGGTTACACTTCAAGTCTAATTAATTCTTACATAAAGGAATGTGTAAAATATAAAATTCATTCAATTAACTTTGCCAAACAATTAAATTTTTTGAGAAGAATGGTTCTTAATTTGACTACAGATCCATTATTGTCTCTGTGTACAAGCTACTATACTACAGTATAAATGACATAGTCAGCATCCAAACCTGACTTGTATGTATAAATGATACAAGCAACAGCTTGACACATCGAAGTATATATCTTCCTCGAATGGTGTAACAAAGAAGGTAGATAAAGATAACTAATTAGGATTTATTTTGGCAAAGCCGAAAGCTTGAGATGGAATCAGAAAAGAAATAAAGATTCCCATATTCTAAATTTGATCAATCAGCGTATAAATTAAGCTTTGAATAATCACAAGTACTATTAATGCACTAGCTAGATTGGTTAATAACCAACTGTGTGGAATCCCTATCTAAAATTCATAGAATTGCATCTTGCCACATAACTAATTAATACCCCCTTAGTCTTCTCTTCCCTTTTACTTTTATTTATGGTACCCATTTGGGTTGATGTTTGATTTTTGGTGGTGTGTAAAAAAAAGTTTTTGTTAAGAGAAACATATTTACTTTAATAATCTCAAAGTCTTGAAGGAGAATTAATTGCTATTGATAACAGACACCTTTTACCACAATCATGGAGTCCAAATATTTTTTTTTTTAAAATGGTACACATGTACCCTGCACTGTGGCTTCAGTAATTTCCCCAAACTCACATGACAATGTTCTTGATTGCTTCATTTATTTGGGAAATTAAGTCTGCATTCATGACATGTGAATGGGGGCTATATAGCTAATCAAGAAAGTTATTATTGATGTGTGTGTATATATAAATTTTTTTTAATAGTCACAATTTTAATAGTCCATAATTAAGATTTGCAAGGACATTAAAAAGTGAAATCAATTTTACTAATAACTGAATTTATCTACCAAGTCCAAGAGTGGTTGTCACAATCTGAATGACTCGTTAATCAAAAACTAAATCTAAATGTCGATTGATTTGTTTGATTTAATCTAAGTAAATGACACGAGATTCATGATAAGATTAATCAATTGGTTTGTCCTTACATGACTAGACAACATGTGCGTGTAGATAAAAAGCATGATTAAGAAGTTTTCAACTTGAGAACAGACTGATATATATGTGTGTACTTGTACTCCAAAACTTAAATACTAGTTCATAATGCTACATATTAAGAGATTCTTCCGTTGATCACTTTTTATTTAAAAAATTATATAAGATTATAAAAAAAATATTAAATATTTATTTTTTATAATTATATCGTTGATATCTCTCACTTTCTCAATAACACCTAATAACTACTCCCTCATTTTAGTATATTTGTCCAAAATCAAACACACACATATTAAGGCAGTAAAAAATTATTGGTGAATGTAAAAAAATTAATTATATGAGCTGATAAAATTACCCCTCTTATAAGATCACAAAATTTTATTTTCACTAGAATTATTATCCTACTCACATCTATCTATACTAATCATTGTTCATTACAATTAAAGGTATAAATGGAAGAAAATAAATAATGGACAGATATTGTAAAACTCTAAAATGTAAAAAATGACAAATATAACGAAACAGATGGAGTATACTACTGAAGCTAAATTTAGTCTACACATTATTTTTTGTTATCTTAGTGCTAATTAAATTATATTTTAATTTGTATTTTTTTTAAAGTGACAACAAAAAGTAAACGGAGAAAATAGATTGATGCATGCTTTTCACTCATTGAACCTATCTTGCGTAGGTTCTAATGATGAGTTTGTTGGTATCCATGATTAATTTCTTTGTAAGTTTGTGATAACATATTATGAGTGTCTTGATTACTAAATTGTCAAATAATTAATAATGCTAATTGGGTAGATCAATTTAGAAATATAAAGATCTAACTAGATTGTCTGAATTCAAAGGTTTTGTCGGGTGCGGTTTTGTATGATATCCAGTGAGTGAGTGAGGTCAATTGAAAGTGCTCTTAAGTTGTATGCAGCTGTGACATTGACACAACAACTTTCCCCCAACAAACAAAAAACAGTGATTAATACGTAACACTGCTTAATAGGTGCATGGTTAGTATCCATTATAAATTAAAAAAAAAAAAACAAGAAAGAAAAAAAAAGAGGGGCGGACCCTATAGGGGAAATCAACCATTCACTAGATTTCCGGAACATGACAAAGTAAATATGTTTGATTTGTTTTCTTTAGTTTAGAAACCTTTAAATCATGGTATGAACAACTATAGTTTTAGAGTTTCCGTACCAGAGGGGTACTTTTGGGTTCCGGAGCTCCGTGGACGGCGTCTGGAAGGATTATACGATCTGGGCCGGCGGGGTACCTGCAAGGACTCCGATGCTAAAGTCAGTAGAGGTAAGAGGTGAGGTGTATCCAAATGAGATTCTGCCATACCTGAGTGCTTGGTTTCCTTTATGTACCTGTTGATCGTTGGCCCTAGGCTTTTAATCCGCGCCTAACTATACGCGGACAGAGTGCTTTGGTTCCTCCGAGAAGCTGGTGAAGGGAGAGAATTATGTTGCGGAAAGGCGTGGATCGCGGACCAAATACGTCACCTATACGTTACCTCCAGCGGATGGGCTTCTGGTCTCAGGATGGTTTTAATGAGTTGGGCGGGTTGGGTGACTTCCGTGGAATGGGCCATATGGGCCCAGTCCATAACAGTTTCCAAACAGAATTTTAAACAATGCTAAAAGACAATTGGAAATATGTCAAGGATGTATATAACTTCGGCTGCTCGATCAACTTGCACTTTGATTAACTTTAAAAAGAACAATGAGGAGCTATAAAGTGATAGAAATTTTAATTCTATAAACACAATTTAGTCCCATTATAACATGCAAATAGAACAAATTTAACAAAGAGATTAGAGAGAAGTTGAACCTGGAATTGAGGAGTCAGATGGATGCATGGTACTTGTTCTTGATCTTGAAAATCAGATAGCAGAGAGAGGGAGACCTTGCATTGTCTATTCCATTATCAGGAGAAAACGTGTTTATGTTCTCACTAGAGCAAAGAGAAACTCTGACTAATGGAAAGAACTAGGGGCTCTCCCAGAGTTACATAATGATGGGTCTAACAATCTGCCATTTTAACCCACCTATTATCAACTAGCTCAAACATAAGTTTTTTTTTATATATATATATTTCAATAAACAGTGCTGAATTTGTTAACCCAATAACAATATTAACAAAAGGGGTCACACAAATATTTGCCATCTAATTAATTTGAATATTTTACTAATTTATGCAAGTCCAAAAAATTATTCCAACATTCTCCCACTTGGACAACACAAATTAGATTACAAAAATTTAATAAAACCATAATTCCAGATTAATTTACAATATGTGGTCACAACAAAATGTCAAACCAAAAGAACACTCTTAACCACAAAGTCCAAATGAAAATATAACTATATATTTCAACACTGCAAAAAATCATACTCAAAGAAGCACTAACATCATCCAGGCAAAGCACTTGTATTTCAGCGACCTTACAAAATGTGGAATATGAACAGTTGGAAAAATACAAGAGATGACATGCCAATATAAATAGGTTTAATTCCCAAAAAAATTTGGCCTCAAGCATCCACCCAAGATGCCATATGAGACTTAGTAAATCTCATCACAATTAAAAAAAAAATGAGACTAGGTCCGAAATATCTCCAAAAATGTGTCATATGAACATAAAAGTGCTCACAATAACAATAGGTCAATAACATATGACAACAATGCATCCGCCCTGGATGCTTTCTGATATGCAACAAAATATCTCAGCACAAATATTGAGTATAGGTCCAATATGTCTCAATTATATGCCATTACACAAAATGGTGTCAATAATTAAGTTGTGCAAACTTAAATGACATTCACAATAACACAAGGTCATAACGAACCTACAGAACAAACTCCCACTAACCGAAAACACTAAAATGACCTCATTATACCCTTATAGGTTGCTAGCCATTGGTTTGGGGGTCAATAACAACAAGTTATGCAGTAACTTAATTGACAAAAGTCAATCACAATATGCCATATAAACACAAAATGAGCGCAAATCAATATATGGAAAGAAAAAAAACATTACTAAATCTAGACAAAAACATAATAAAAATAACAATACACATTTCTCCTACTAATCTAATATATCAAAACAACACAAAATTTTCATTAGAGATTACAATTTCAAAATACACTAATCATTCAACAAGTGGTAGTGAGATTTACAAAAAAAACCTCTATGGTAGAGTACTCAATGTGAGTCCAATAACTCACCATTATTCTATCTGATAACAAAATTACAAAACAGATAGAAAGACCAAAGTGTACAGTCACAGAAATTGTATTTATCGCAATTTTTTTTAAAAAAAAGTTAGTTTGACATGCTCTGCCTATAAAATTCAAGGAGATCATAAGTATCTATTTGACACTTTACAACAAATATCTCCTTCTTATCATTGAAAACTCATACAACAACAAGTCAATACTCATCTGAGCATAAAATTAATTTACTAATAGCATAAGCAACTTTTGAACCTATAATCAATAATAATTATGGATGTAACACAATATAAAGTCTCCAACTCCCACTAAACAAAATTTCAATATGCTGAGGAGTAACAATACAAACATAGAGACTTAAAAATGTCTTTAACTAAGGCCCTGAAATTTAAAGTGATAATCATGGTTATTAAAATCAAGTGCTAACTCGTAAACTCGGACGAGTTTGCTTTCCCAGGTAGTAAAATTGAGCCAACTCGGATGTAAACTGGTTTATGTGTAAACTCGACTGAACTCGGGTGAACTCTGTTAAAAACATTCAAAATTGCAAGTTTAGTGGCAATTTCACAAGTTTACCACAGGAGCCTAAAACAATTTTGATTCACGAAAATGACTTCGTTTTGGTATTTCTACCCCCAAAATGCATTTGAAACAATTTTAACTTTACTCTTCTCACTAGTAATGTGAAACACATCACAAACTCTATCTCCTTCTGCACTCACTGGTGGTGACACGCACCTCTATCTCTAGAGTTTCTGTTTCTATGCTCACCATCGGCGACTCCTTGTGCCTCCGTTTCATCACCCAATCGTGCTCATAGCTTTGTCGGCCACGTGTTCTGTCAAGACTCAAGTGGTCTTGTTCTCATCATCTGCAGTCACCAGCGACGACACACCTCCATCTTCGGAGTTTCTGCTTCTATGTTCACTGCTAGCGACTCCTTATGCCTCCATTTCATTGCCCAATCGTGCTCCTAACTTCGTCAACTGCGTGTTCTGTCAAGTGGCCTTGTTCTCTGTTAAACATCGTGGAGAAACAGATAAATGGGGCACAGAAAAATATAGGAGAAAGATAGATAACAGAGAAATAGCAATTGTATTATCTGAGAGTTGTATTGTGTTTCTTTACATTGAAGGCTGAGCCTATTTATAGGCTGAAGACTCAAAGGCCAAAATAATATGGCCAACAATAAATCACAATCAAATCAAATCAAATCAAACATAACGTATATCAAATCAAATCAAATATAATATATATTATTCTTAACACCTTCCCTCAAGCTAAAGCTCTGTGAGCTTTCAGCTTGTCACAAGCGAAGGTTGTTAAGGAAAAAAAAAGAGCGATGCCAAGCACTTTTCTGAAAAACATCGGGGACTGCACAGAGGCAGCAATAGGCAACATCGGAGACTACACGGAGGCAGCGATAGGCAACATCGGAGGCTGCACGGAAGCAGCAATAGGCAACATACGGAGACTGCACGGAGACAGCATTAGGAAACATTGGAGATTGCACAGAGGCAGTGTTAGGCAACATCGGAGACTGCACAGAGGCAACGATATGCAACATACGGAGACTTCGGAGGAGTCGCCACCGACGACTTTGTCGGAAAAGATGAGAGCTTGGAGATGACGATGGAGAGGGGGATGCGATCGAGGTGGAAGTCCGAGGTGAGGGAGGTGGCGCGGTAGATGTCGAGGACGCGCTCGGGGTTCTTCTCGGAAGAGTCAGGGGAGAGAATGGAGGAGTAGCAGCGAAGGTGGAGGTGGCAGAGACGAGATTGCTCACGGAGGGTGCCATGACTCTGATACCATGTTAAACATTGTGGAAAAACAGATAAATGGGGCACAGAAAAATATAGGACAAAGATAGATAACAGAGAAATAACAATTGTATTATCTGAGAGTTGTATTGTGTTTCTTTACATCGGAGGCTGAGCCTATTTATAGGCTGAAGACTCAACGGCCAAAACACAACGGCCAAAAATAAATCACAATCAAATCAAATCAAACGTATCATATATCAACTCAAATCAAATATAATATATATTATTCTTAACATTCTCAATTTCTCATCATCCGCGGTAATCGGCGACGACATTCACCCTTTGCTATTGTCGTGGACTTGTGGGTCATCCCTAGTCCTCCATTACTCTCAAGTGACACCTCTGAAGTTTGAACAACCACCAATCATTTGAGGTAAAATTTTGATTATTTGAACCCTATTTTAAATGAGTCTGTGAGTCTGTGAGGTCTGATACTTTCCGAGTCTGTGAGGTTTGATTCTTTTTGAGTAATTTTATTTGCTAAATATTGATGTTTGATGATTTACTAAATATTGATGAGTGATTTTTTATGCTTTCTGAGTGAGTTTATTTGCTAGTGAGTTTATGGATGATAAGATGCATTTATTTGCTAGTGTCTAGTGATAAACTGAGATTTTGCTAGTGAGTTTATTGCTTAGTTTATGGATGAGATGAATTGAATTTATTGTGCTTTTTTAAGTGTGAATGTTTCATGTTGAATTTGATGTGTATTAGGCTTATTAAGCCGGGCTAACTAGGCTTATAGTTGCTGTTGCACTGCATTTGATGTAAAATTGATTTAAATATATCTTAGATATGAGATTGAACTTTCATGTTTGATGTGAATTTGATGTATTTGATTCTTCAACTACAATATTAAGCTCATTGGCTTTACCTAAATTTAATATATGTTGTGGACTTGGAATGATTCATTATGTATGAATGGAACTTGTAAAACTCTTATATTTCATCTTTATTTGTGCTTTGGTATGAAGTTAAAGTGCTTAATTATGAATTTTAGGTTCTATTAAATATATTTTTGTAGCATAATATTTTTTAAAATATTTTTTTTAATAAAAGGTAAACTCGTACGAGTTTACGATTCAAGTTTACAAGTCGAGTTTACGAAGACTTCACAAGTTTACCTAAACTCTAGAGTTTGATAACCTTGGCGATAATAAACCAAAGGTAGAGAAAATCATAAACCAACATAATATTTGCTTAGATATTAATGATTTTCTCATGTTCAATTAATTGAGCAATTAATTGAACTAGAGCACTTGTATCATTGCAATCCCGCCAAAGAGTCCCAAATCACAATATACAAGTCTTCCACTTGATAGAGAAAATAATAATACCAATATTGAAAAATTACGTACAATATATTAAAAAAATAATTAAGTTATTTTTCTCTATTACACAGTGATTATGTCAAATAATTTCACACCAAAGGGTATGTTCATTATCTACACAATCCAACAATATTCGCAATCCGTTAAAATAAATTAATAAAACAATTTTAACTTAACAAACATAAATTTCAGCAAAAGTGAAAACGAAATTCATAAAAATTGGATTTTTACAAAATGCCTAATGAAGCTCTCATATGCAATGTATTTCCTTTGGGAAATCTCAATATTATAACACATGAGAGCTAGTGCCAAGAGGATACTGAAAACACCAAAAACATAATTATCAAATCATTAAGAATTATATTAATAAAGATAAATCGAAGGGTAAGTTCATTACCAATATAATTCTCAAAGCAACATAATTAACAATATTAAAATATTCATCATGTGTAAATACACCGTCAAAGGAGCACAAAAGAAGTAAATAATAAATAACATCAAAGGTGCATTATATAAAGGTGCATTATATAGCCTTAAATAAATTTCTCTCTATGGAAAATAAGATTTTACCCAAGAATAATAGCACTTTGACTATAACAAGGTTTTATTATAAGCAACGGAAGAAACAATAATTTCACAAATATTATAAACAACATTTCATCACAATTGTCGAAATGCTATTAACCTTAAATTTAATAGTGATTTATGCAGTCCATACAATAATTCAAAATTCTCCCACTTGGATTGCATAAATCAATATACATGAAAAAACTATTCCAGATTAATATGGGAGTGTACAACATTATTCACAAAATGATATTTTATCATAATTCGTCTCGCGAAGGCGAGCCCACAATCATGTAAAACATCCAATAACATTTAAAAAAATGACATCTTATCATAATCGGTCCCACGAAGGTGATCTCACAATCATGTAAAATGTTCAATAATATTTAAAAAAAATGACATCTTATCATAATCAGTCCTATGAAGGCAAGCTCACAATCATGTAAAATGTCCAACAATATTTATCAAGATATATATTATTTAGTAAATCTCAAATTATTGCACAATGCATTTCAATAACAACAACAATACGCAAATATAAGTGCAATATACCAAGCACAAGAAGAATTAAATTACTGTAACAAGCAAAGCACTTTAACATTGAGAATGTATGGTATATAAATCTATCCAACTTTACAAGAAATACCCACAAAAAAACAAAATTCAATAAATTTCTTTTGATTTTAATTAAATATTACTGGAAATATACCAAAACAATATTTTCCAATACTAAAAAAAATAATTAAAAATCACCAAAAATTTTATTTTAATGAAATGAATCAAAATAAGAAAAAAAAAAATTGGCCCCTAGAAACAGCCGCACGCACCACCCCTTGCAAGTGGGTGTTTGCGCACGTGCATTGTTCACCTGTCCCTAACCTCCAGCAAGTCTAGAACTGGGTTACTCGACCAGGAAAAATGGGTGAAGCCCGTTCTCCCTCATTTGACGACCATTTGAGACGATTTCTGTAACACCCATACTCGCGGTCTACGCTATAATCGTAACACCGCTTATAGGGTTATTATCTGCCTTGGTTGGGGTTACTTCTATCCTCTACTTCTAACTTGGCAAATATGTCTTACTCGAAAATACGGACCGTTTCGAAACTTTTTCCTTTCTTTATTATTTTGTAAATTAAGAGTCATATGTGTCAAGAAGTTATATAGGGATATGAGCGATAGAGTCTTCTCGTTACTATTCCAGGAAATAGATCTCTAAAACATTTTATACAATCATTTGGTCCGGAATACAATTACACAAGTGAATATAATTTTAATCTAGTACACATAGATGTCAACTGCCTGACTAGACCGTGTGACTGTTACACATTACACGTCACTAATCTCTGCCCTGCTTGCTTGTTGAACGGTAGCACCTGCTGCTCATCTGTGATCTGTTGGCTTGGAGTCTTTCAGCTACGAGAAAGTCTGTATCCTTGTTCCAGGGTGAGTCCTAGTCCTTGCAGCATGCCACTAGTTCCATCTTGGAATCATAATGAAAAGGGGGTGAGAACATGTCGTTCTCAGTGGGGTCCTTCGGGGAGTACTTGCTAATTATCACTTCAATTATGATTCCGCCACTTAGGGGGTCGCTAGGTGATATTGTTATACTAAAGCCCTACTTGTTATTATTCGTTCTAGTCCTGAGCAGCTTTATCTAACTTACTAGGTGATCAGAGGAAAATCTAATTTTGCCTTGCCTAATTATAGGTCCTCGTGCTTTCTAATCCTAACCGTCAGGGCCTGGTGATACTAGTTCGCATACCTGCGTACTTATACTCGTAGCGTCCATAATACTTAAACATACATGCACATACGTTTAGCATTTACCACATAAGACTTCATCCGTGCCTGGGGGATGAATCTGTCATGCGTCGTAGCAGCGTCCTTCTCATTACTTGTAGCCCGTCATATCTCCCATGTAGTCCGTAGGATCGCCATCCCCTGGCAGCTACAACCTACTGCTGTCTTCGTATCGCGCCGATCCAGGTAGCGTATAGCCGTATAGCCCTATGGGATCCTTCGCCTTCGGCTAATGATGGGACAACCATCCTTCGTGTAGAATGGTGAGTGGGTAACTAACTCTAGGAGTGGGCTCACTTTGTCCACAGCTCGAGGGGGACAATCACTCGTTCACTCCTTGGTCTACTGCTTGGGGACAATCACTCTTTTCTTTCGGCGACGATCACTCTTTTTCTTTCTTTTTCCACGACTTTGGGGACAACTTTCTTTCACCACAACTGGGGGCGTAGTTCACATTCTTTGTCCACGACTTTGGGGACAACTTTCTTTCTTTCTTTATTTGTCCACGGTTGTGCGGACAACTTTCTTTCGCCACAACTGGGGGCGTCAAACACACCACTACTCGGTGGTGTGCCACATCACTACTAGGGATATGCTTTTCTGATGCCACTACTGGGGGCATGTCTTTCTTTCTCTCTCGTTCCTTTCTTACTTTCTTTTCTCTCATATCAGGTCGATGCCCGTGCTCAGGTCTAAGCCTGTGTTACTTTATCATAAAAACTAGTCATTCTTGCTAGACTGGAAAGGGGAGTTGTCACGCTTAACGTGCCAAGAGATAGGGATTTCCTATTATATAACTACGTTATATCTCCAAGCTATTCCAAACCCTCCGTGGTCGGAGCCCGTCTTTGGACTTATCTGGTTCCCTAGGTCTATTCTTTACCTTAATACAATTAGGTGACTTTAATCTCTAATTATCTACAGCCATCCTAAGCCCTACTGACGACCGTGTCCTCATGATGCAAGTTATTATACTCACAATACATTTACAATTACTTCCCTATTCCATTTTCCAAGTTTTCAGCTTGTTGGAACCTGTAGGAAAGCTAAAATCTTCAAATCTTCAGTGGTCATTCGAATGTCTAGGGCTAGTCATTCGAATGACACTTTGGCTCTCCGTGGGAAAACAATGAGGAGTCATTCAAATGACATGGCCTTGTCATTCGATTATCCTCTAAATTTTGCCCTATGTTGGAAAACCTAATGGGTCATTCGAATGACTTGTGCTAGGTCTAGTAAAATTGCTCCTGGATGAGTAAAATTCATGGTCATTCGAATGACAATGCTGAGTCATTCGAATGTCCATGCCTTAAACTCATTCACAGCTTTGTTTCTCTCCGAAAACCATTTTTAACTTCCTGTGGGTTCCAACAAGTACAATTATATTTTTCCTAACAATAAACTACTAAAAATCGTCCTTACATCCTTATCTTCATATTTTCTACATAACATTTCCTATTTTTCTTTCGCAAACATACACATATATAATAACACATAAAAACCACATAGATAGTGGTGGGCGGATTACCCACCTCCAAATCATGTTTGAAGACGGTGGAAGTGACAAGGAAATATCCTTAAGCACGTTAGGGTGATCCCGCTATTTTTCCTGAGTCCGGCAGCATAACAGCAAAGTGCACAAACCAAACAAAACAAAAATAAAGAAGACAGTGAAGTGTGAAGCCATTTCGGTGGCTCATACATATTTATATAGGGGCAGCACCGCAGCACCGCCTTATTGTGCTTCCCTGTAATTATTATTAATATTATATATATTATATATTATTATATTATTTCTATTATTATAATAAATAATTATAATATATATATATATATATATATATATATATTTAACCTTATCCATGCCAACGAAAGGCAGGGGATAAGTTTGACTTGGCCGGGTAGAATTTTGATCATGTTTGATCGTGTTTTGTGGTAAATTGTTCGTGTGTGGATGTATAAGTTGGATCGTGTATAAGTTGGACCAGCATGCAAGGGACTCATTCCCTTGCGAAAGCTTCTAAACGTGCTAAAACGTTAACATGCATAAAAATATAACTAAATTAATTGTATTTTATAAAGTGGTTTTCTTTATAACATGGGATATTACAATTGAAATTACTGTTTAGCTGAGATGATACTAAACTACTAAGTCTATCTAAGCGTAACGTCTGAAGACCCTACCTCTAACCCACTGAAGTGACTACCAACTAAAACACTGACTAGTTGACTACGAAGCGGAGCTCACCAATGACTCGGAGATTGGTATTGCCACTGTACTAAATGATCAACTCCACGATCCTCGCATGTTTGAAAGAAATAGATGATGGGTGAGTTCATCACACAGCGAATAGGTACCACGATACCACACCACTTAGCATATACTGAAACATAATTAATCATATATTAATAATTAACAATAAAGCAACCACTGAATCATACGTGTATACATACAAAGTACTGATATGGTATATACAATCTAAAAGCACACTAAGATAAATGAAAACATTGCAATAAATAATTATACAAGCACTGGATAACTATTACCAAACTATCACCTAACTGACATGATTTACTAGTTAACTGCCATATGACTACTATCAGTCCACAACGTCTATGCTCGACTAGTTGCTAACTGTTGGTGGTTACTATTGTGTTGACTAAATATCCTATTATGGTTGACTATATCTCTTTATCATGCAACTACTAGATATATACTAAGCTAACTACTAACAGTTTACTAGGTATATATTGAGCTAACTACTAACGATCTACTGAGCTAACTATCACGAACTTGGGGTTAGGGTGCTAATATGCTACTGACTAACTGTTGAGGTTTACTAGTGGTTACCCCTAAACAGACTAACTGCCACAGAACTATCAACTAGGTTGGCGTATCTATGCTGGCTACTATTTATGGACTATCTTTCAACTATGGGAGCTATGCTGGATAATTGAGTCTGTGGATACGTTAAATTTAGGGATAGGACTATCAAGTACGATAAACTCGTGCTAGGAAACTGATCCTATACAACTGATCTAATTAATATGGAACCCTAAGTTTGCTATCCTAGGATCCAAATCGTACACTGATTATGATATTAATTATCTTGGTGATCTAACTACGACACCTGCATACTGAACTAATCATTATATTTGTATAACTTATGTTACTACGAATAATGAAAAGTCTAGCATAATCCTAACATGTTATGCCTAAGCATGTAAGTCTCAACCTAAGCCTACACATGCAATTACAAGGCAGTATTGAATATATAAATTAATAAATAAATAAATAGATAACTGAACTAAATAAATAAAGCATAACTTACTCTATTGGTGGTACCACAAAACAACACAATTGTCGATGCACTGAGACCTCCACGTACTTACCTGGAATAAATGAAGACTGAGGGACATTGACATTGGAAGCTCCGAACAGTGTCACATTAGCACTTGGATTGGGCAACAACCATCACATTGTGAGAAACTACTCAACTAGAAGGAAAACTACCATAGTAAGGTGCGTTGTACCGAACAGGCATCACTGCGGAGAACCACCATTGCCACAACGATCGTGTATCGCCACAACATTACCATTACAATGGCAGTGGCGCTAAGGCCTACTATCCCAAGTCACCCTAAAAGACTGGGAACCTACCCTAAGTGGAGACACTGCTTCCCCACAAAAAGAATAATTGAGTCTCAACACTAGGTGGAACCTTGAGAACCCTAAAAGAAATTAGCAGTTGTAGCTCTACCAGGGGGTCTCTATTTATAGGGGGAGAAAGCACCCCCTCTCCATGGATCCAAGCGATGTGGCATTTTTTTCCCCACCGAACCACTGCAACGCTCCTCACTCATTGAACCACTGCAATGGTGCCCCAAGGATAATTCCTGTCTTTTCTACACTACAAGTCTGCAATCTTTCCTAAGGTCATACTAACTCTTCCTAAGGTCCTACTAACCCTTCCGAAGGGAACTTAGAGAAAAGAGTCATCACAACGTGTTTGATCATATTCTAGATGATCATCTAGTTGAGAAACATGGGATTAAATTTGGGATTCTAGTTTGATCCATCTAACCACCAAATTGTAATTAACTCTGTAGACCCATGATAAATTTTTCAAGAGATCGAATAGTTTTGGATTGATGTTCTTAATTTTGTCATTTCTAGATTCAATTTTGTTTTCACTTGTGGTTACTTAAAGCAACACTCCTTATTTTATTAATTTTGTGATTGGAAAATTAGTCAAGATTTATTGGGAGACGTCTTGGTCTGCCCAAAGCTATAAATCAATGTTAATTCAATTTAATTTGATTGAGTTCTATGACTCTGTCAATTATATATTGTCAAAATAAAAACGATTAAGTCACATATTTATTATCTCAAAAATCTCACATAAAATAACATATAATTAAATGACATTATATAAAAAAACTCATTTGCAGTCAAAATGCATAACATTAAACTCATAAATAAATTATAATGAAAACAGAGAAAATATTTGTTTTCATACGGTGTCTTGTGTTGTTGGAGATGGGATAAGGACAGGAGGTTATCCTATTACCTATTCACCTCTGCATAAGAGTCCCATATATACATAAAGAGGGTCTTAAATATTTGGAGGGTAGGGACCATCCTTGGTGAGTGAGAGGGGTTGAGGACGGTGGAGGGCCATATGGTAGGAGCCAAATGGGACGGTATGTGGGTCGCACACAGAGTCCCACAAGGAGAGGGAGGAGCAAACCTGGCCTCATGGGATGGCCCCTTAGGCCAATATTGAATTGCCTTGTCCCTTTTGTCTACAGAGAAGGAAGAAGTGATGAAGGAGATGGGAATATGACATTGATTTAATAGGGTATCCATACCTCTTTGCACCTAAGACATGGGTTGTCCCAACTAAGGCACTTGCAAACTTTAGTCCATGTATAACCACTTGTTTTTATGTTATCTTCTCCTTCTTCCTCTCTTGAACTATCCTTGTCCCTACTTTATTTGTAATTAGCGATTACTCATCTCTCCTTCTAACAAAATAAGTTTCAAGCAAAATATTAAAAGAAAATTTCTCCGATATTCTTTTTCACAATATTTACCCTCTCTCACTAAAATTTTTTATTTTCGACAATTTTTAAAACTAAAATTCATTAAACTTTGTTAACTATTTCATATTTTATATGATTTTGATAAACTTTTTATTTGTCAAATGATTGATTAAAGCCAACTTGAATCGGTAGACATTTTCCCCCTTTAATTAGTGGTTTGAGTTTGAGGAATCTCGTCAAATGCTTGAATAGGGTTGATAAATATGATTTCAACCATGTTTTATTTGAAAGTTTACATTCCTATTAAGAGGCCACTTAATAAATTATCACTACAAAAAAAGAGCACAAATTTGTAGTGATTTTTAACTCTCGCTAACTGGTTTGCGACAATTTTTAAAACTTCCACCTTTTGGTGTCTCAATTGTTTTGTGGTTGTTTTTAACCTCTGCATTTTCAACCTCCAATTTAGTGGATCTTATTTATGGTAGTTTTAAACCTCTTCAAAATAGTGGTGGTTTTCATTTTTTTTTACGACAATTTAGAAACCACCACAATAAGGTATTATAGGAAATCAAAAAAAAAAATATTTAGTTTTCTTTTCTATCATGATGTTTTCGGCTTCAGTTTTTGTCGAACTAACCACTCTAGGCCTATTGTAATAACTTGTAAATTTCAACAAGCAAGGTATTGGGAGTGCCTGAATCAAACGGTATACTCCATCCCATAAGCTCGAAAACACAAGCTATGTATGCAGTCATGTGCCCCCTTACTCTATCTTAACTTTTGAGATGAAGATTGTTGATTATATGCTTTTTTTTTTTTGCTATGGAACATACGACCCTTTGACTCAAGACTAAAAAAGATATCACTTTAGCTTAGGGGCAGAGCTAGACTGTTATGGAGGGAGGGACCAAGATTTAATAGTTAATTTAATGCTAGAAATAATATGTATTTTTAAAATTTTAGTATGTAGTAATATGTATTTTTGAAATTTCATAGATTTAAAGTTATCTTATTGAATTTATACTAAAAATAGTCATATTTTTGTTCTTACTAGTGCTATAATGTAAGTATAAAATATTAGGGAGGAACTAGATATGTATTAATCCACTATTATTTTTTAAGTAGTGTAAATGTTAAAAAAAAAGACTATATTTTTTTTTAAATTGAGAAATTTTATTTGGGGGGGGGGTTGTTTTGTTTTGGACCCTAAGGGAGGCTCCGACCCTGCTTGAGCTACAACTCTTGACCAAAAATAAATCATTTAGTTGGATAATAAAAATAAAAGTTACCCTCAAAAAAACCATCCCTGTTTAGCATTTTTTTTGTAGTGTACTTATATAATAATATAAAAGATAAATTAGTTCGATAAGATATTCTTGAGCTGTAAATATAACTATATATTTATATGTGTATTTTTCATTCACAATATAAAAAAGCATACTTAATGTAAAGATAAATTAAAACAATATATTAATAACTTCCTTATATTTTAACAGACAATTTTAAATATGAAAAAAAAGAGACAAATATTATGAAACAAAGAAAATATATTACATTGTAATTAGTCATTACGATTTGGGAAAAAAATATTAATGCACATAATGTTTTATTTTTAGCACAAGTACTGACACTATTCCACTCAGATGATGATACAATTCTGAATAGAAAAATTCCATGTTAAGTGTTGGGACTTAGGTTAGAAGGAATTAGACAGAATTTTCACAGTATTGAATTGAACCCACAGGGTTGGAGCTCTAGAATCTTTACCTCGGGTTGAGAGGCTTGCATTGCATGGTACAAGATCCACGACATAAGTTATAATTATTATTACTACGATGTGGGGTTGCAAACTGGCTACTTAGGTCTCTTTTTTTCTTTGTTTGCCCGTCCAATTTCAAGGCTTCACCTTGAGTAATTTAGGTCGACCGAGTTGGTGGTGGGTGAGTCTCACAAGTATACAAGGTCTCGAACCCTAGACTTACTTAAGCGATATTAAACTGCTTACCACTTAGACCAACTCCATTGGTTGGCTACTTATGTCTTTAATAGAGATGATTACAGTAGGTTAACAATGATAATGACAGTGGAAGAAAATATTTTCTTTACACTTTTTTTTAAAAGCAAATAAAATACAAAACATAAAAGTAATTGCAGACAAGTTAGATGAAATGAAATAAATATCTCTCAAAATATTAAGATTAATTTTAATATAGGAAGATGAAATGTTTAACAATATCAATCAATCATATATTATATTTTAAATGATTCTTGAAATTTTTATAATAAGAATACATAATTTAAATAATATGATTACATATAATTGAATGAGTGTGTGAAATAATTATAACGTCCATGTGTTAAAATTAAATCTATAAATCTTGTTATAAATTTTTTACCTAGCAACTATTCGTAGCCGAAGCATATTTTTCATTTCAGTTCCCCACCATCCTATTCTATCGAACCAAACAACACCTCTATAGTTGATTAATTTACTAAATTTAATCCTCAAAACATGTTATCGAATAATAATTTAGTTATAAGTACAGACTCTTGTACTGTCAATCAATCCTATAGTGTAACTTGTTTTAGAAAGAAAAAAAATTGATTTGCCTTTCTAGTTATCTACATACAAAGCTCACTCACCACAATGATAATATTTTTTTTAGTGATAAAATAGAATATATCTTTGAAAAGAAAATCCAAACTCAATTTTCAAAAAGTCTAATGATTTACATTTTTTTTTTATTGTTTTGGTATGGAAACAGTCTTTTTTCCCCTTCAGAAAACAGTCTATTCCTTCTGAAAGTTTTCTTTCTTCCGTTTGGGCTGAGGGTAGTTGATGATTGCCTTTCTCAGATTGGGCCCTTCATGTGTAGATGACTAGATAGATGAGGTCCAAGAAATTCTAACCTACAAAATGTGGTTGGGTGTTAATTGGCCCAAACTTCACAAATTGGACTTTTGGACCACTGTTGGTGGAACTTAATCAAGCGATTAGCTGCTCCCAATTTAGACCAAATGGAAAAAAGAAGTTGCTCCCCTTAATCAACGGGCTGCTTCCGAACAAAATATAAAACGTTGCTCATTTGGGTGACTAAGGTGTCGACTGCCAGCAGTAGCAGTAGTGAATAATTCGTTCACAATAACCGACCTCATACGAATCAAACGTTAAGTTGATGTTGGAAGAACACTGGAACAAGACTCATGGATGAATGGTGAAAATGAAACAGATTTAATGGTGACATGTCACCCATTAACATTTAACACAGGCGGTCTCCATTAAAATTTTAGATGGATCAATTTGGCCAAAAGCTTTTCGGAAAGGCCAAAAGTTTTTTAAAAATATTAATTTGAGTAACTTAAAATTTTAGATGAACCAATTTGAGATATTAGTTTGTATTTGGCTTCTCTTTGTTCTTTGAGCTGGTTATCCAAATAATTTTATTTTTCCTTTGAGGGTTGATTGGGTTGTCTTAGTAAACTTAGTCTTATATGCGTTTGTTTGTGTGTTTTTAAATAATAATGGAAGTTTAAAAGCGGTAGACTTTTTGTTTTTAAAAGCAATTGTTCATGCAATTTCGGATATGGGTATAGTGGTTAAAATTTTCTTCAAAATAGCAACTCTAAATTAACATTTGATACATTGTCTCTCAATATTACTGATAATCTGTATTATCTTTTAAATTGTTGGTAATATTATATTGCAATGTCTTAAATACACATGTAATGTAACTAAATTTTCATTACCTTATTTAGTATATCATAAAGATTATCAGGTTATATACACAGTTGACAATAATAATAACAATCATATAAATAACTGTAATAACAAAATAGTAAAAATTGTTTGGTGTATTATGATTGTGGTGCGGTAGAAGCGACAAAGACAATGGTGGTATGTGGTAAATGATGGCTATGGTGTTAAGTGGTTCTATGGTGATCCACAACCGCCGTGGGGATGTCAGATCGCTATAGCAATGTCAGATTGCTACCGCAAAGCCTACAGTTATGTTTTGTTATAGGTTTCTGATGGTGTGGTGTTTGTTGGCCTTTTCAGGTGCCAACGTTATCCCGCTCAGAGCTTCCGGTGCCAGTGCTCCTCAATTCCAAGATATTCTAGGTGAGTAGAGGTCCCGACGCGTCAATGGTGCCACGTCAGTGGTCCGTCAATAGAGTCAGTTGTGTTTACAGCATATATTATTGTCAGCTCATTACTATGCCTATATGATGATATGCTAGGGTAGAGACTTATGATTATATGTATGCTAGGGTAGAGACTTATGATTATATGATGCATGATGATATATTTTAGATTTGTATGGTTAGGATCACATAACAAACCCTAATAAAGATTCCAGTTAAGGACAGACCCTAACTAAGGGAAGGTTCTGGCAAGGCAAAGACTTGGTACTTAAGTTGTCCATTGTGACGCCCTTCTCTTACCTAGGAACCTCCCCTAAGTATGGGACCTCAGTCCTTGATCCCAGACAATTAGATAAGACTAAACTAACTAGGACTACTACCTCCATAATCAGTAGACTTAGGACCTAACAACTTGGGTAACCAATTTAGTTCACCTAAAAGACTTCACAAACAGTGTATCTTGGGGTAGAGAACTTAGTTCAGTATGGGGTCAGCGTCCCTGTAGATCAGACTTAGTATTAGATAACCTAAGGATATGTGTACCCTCATAGATTCAGATAATAATGAGCGCAAGGCTCCACAGATTTAGGGTATGCGTACCCCCACAACATCCAGGTTCAGCAATTCTAAATTGAACAACGATCAATCAATCTCGAAGATCAAATCACAATCATGTTCAATAATTTCAATTTGGGAAAACATCATTAAGAATTCCATTCACTTAAATTCTTAATTCCAAAATTTTTTGTTCACACTAATTGAAAAACAATTCATAGAGAATCATAAATTCATAACTTTGTTCTGATATCAATTGTTAGATATAATTTTCACATTCTAAAAATTTACTACAACTACTAAGAATCTTGTGTTTTATGATTCTCACACAATTAGAAACTGTGACTTACCCGAATCCATATTCTTCTAATTTCGTAGTATGTCTTTCCATTCCTTAGTGTTCTTTCCTTCATTCAGTGTGTGCTTATTCCCTTCTCTTCCTTTATCTTTTCTTTCATCTTTGATAGTTAAGAAGAAGATGTACCTTTTAACTTGTTGGTTTTTATTGTCAGAAAAAACCACCCTTATAACTAACAAGAACCTCTTTTTAATTTTTAAAAGAGAGAGGGGAGGTTTCTTTTAAATTCAAAAGTAAACAAAACTAACTCTATTCATATTTTGGGATAACCACCATCATATTAATCCCCTTTAATTAGAGTTAGCCTGTAAGTTACATAGGCCACCGTCAAATGATTATTAAATTAAAATAATCTAACAAAGTGAAGATCCAATCCATAAAATAATAATAAAAAAGGACTTTACTATTAAGAGATCAATAAAGTAAAGTTTAATTGTTTTTAATATAACTAATGTATTGAAAACTTGTCTTTTTATTGATTTCTTGAAAAATGCCTAAGACTTGGTTTGATAACATTTTTTGAGTTAGTGCTTTTGCTCTTTTTTTTGGTACTTTGGTTGTATAAACCAATTTTTTATATTTGGTAAACAAAAAAAGTTGAAGAATTTTTGCTTCTAATTTTAGAGAGCTATGAGTACTTTTGAGAATTCTCATAAGAGGAGAGTTGGTTCTAACCCCAAAAAAAAACTCATATATAACCTTAAATTTAATAAAAAATTAATTTTGGCATTTTTTAATTAATATAAAGTGAAAATAGAAATAATCTTTTTAATATTTATGTTTAACATAATTATTTTATATTTTAAGAGTAACTTAATAATATATTTATCAAATACTATTTTGAAAGTTTTTGCTTATTGAAAATAAATTTGAGATTATTTTACCAAATAGTACAACTATGTTTTTACAAGAACAACTTTTAGAAGGTTCATCAACTTTTAAAGAGGCACAATAGTACCAAACCAAAGTTTAAGGGCGTGTTTGGATAGATGGCAAGCTAGGGAATGACATCGAAGGGTGAATCAACTTAAATAAAAAGTGTGTTCAGAGGTTTTAATTTTAAAAAAGAATGAAATGGCTAAAGAGGGACTAAAAGTTCCTCCCTTGCCATTTAATTAGTGAAGTTTGTTGTTGATGGGGACCATAGGGTAGAAGGTCAGGGTTGTAAAGATGTAAGGACTAGTGGACTAGGTTTCTAGGAAGAAGTCAAAGTCAGTCTTAGAGTCAGAGTCAAAATCAACCTTGAATGTTGAGTTAATTGAATAGATAAATGGGGCGCAAGGTGGATGGACTTCAACCCCAATTGAAGACATGGGCTAACTTGCTCTATGATTTTTGGGTCCATTTGATTTATCGGATATTAACGTGTGATTATATCTAAAATAACAATAACAAGAATGATTTGTAACCTTTGGAGATGGAATGGGACTTGGATCTTGGTATGGCTTGGTTGGGAAAGAGATCGGTACTTCAGAGGACACTTGATGAGGGTTTTCTAAGTGTATGCTGGGGTGTGTGTGTGACAACCCCATGTGTG
Organism: Nissolia schottii; assembly: GCA_003254905.1. Lineage (NCBI taxonomy): Eukaryota > Viridiplantae > Streptophyta > Magnoliopsida > Fabales > Fabaceae > Nissolia > Nissolia schottii. The sequence goes on along the minus strand of QANU01091945.1, from coordinate 941,048 downwards.
AGTGTGTGTGTGTGTGTGTGTGTGTGTGTGTGTGTGTGTGTGTGTGTGTGAGAGAACCCCAAAAATCGCTACCAACATACCAATGACTAGTTCTATTACTAAAGTCTCTTAACGTGCTAATCATTAAAATGCACAACATTATCAAAACAAATTATAAGAAAACATTTTCAAAATAAATTAAACTTCATAAAATCCTTACATAAAATCCATAATTTAAAATGTGAAATTAATAACTGAAATACGTAACATCTTGCTTGTGGTTCACTGGAGCACTCTACTAACTGGCATAAAAGTAAACTAACTGAAACATAAACTACAACTAACTTCACGACACCATGAAGCTAACCAAAGGAATGCTACTAACTACTAGAGGAGAAGAACTATATCCTCGCCGTGGTCTGCAACTAAAACAAATAGATGCGGGCGTGAGTTATAATCTCAGTGAGCGAGTTCATGACCTCATGGGACAGTTCATAAACATAGTACATACAATGCATTACATTATATATATATATATATATATATATATATATATATATATATCATAGGTTAAGACATTTATAATAATACTTTATAATAAAACATAATCTTTTTTTTGAAACATAATCATTAAACTAAGGAATATACCTAGATAGACGGATTTCGAGCATTATGGTCTAGCTTTAATGCATTACCCAAGTACCTAGGTCCTAATAACTAATGGTAATATGATCTATCCAAGTCCCTAGATTCTTGATAGTTAGTTTTGATTTTTATTATAATGGTACCAAGGGTCAACGTAGGCTATCACTGACTTACAATTTTATCCTAAATATAACTTCCTTAAAAACATTTCTAAAATATAATAACTGATAAATGAATTGAAGTCTTTCCTCCTAGGGTTTCATGCAACATACACATACATCATGTTCATCTTTATGCATAAATAAATAAAATGGTCTCATGCCATTCTAAATTAATTTTCATGAGTTCTAAAATATTTTCATAAATATTTTCTATAAATATAACATAAAATAATTAATCATAAAATTGACTGAGATTCTAAAACATGCATAAAATATATTTTCATAAATAGCATTAATGGAAAACACATGCTGTGATTAAACGCCATTCACCTGGAAATGGCTAGTGACTAAGGATCACTGACACGGGGAGCTTCTGACACCCTAAGTGGAGGCACTGCTTCCCCAAGAACAAAATAAAATAAACCAGAGTTGAGAAAAAGTTTGTGCTCAAAATACAACCTTCAGAGCTTTCTGGGTGAATTAGCAAGTAAAAACACTTAGTGGAGGCTTTTATTTATATGGAAAAACTGACTTGTCAGCCAAGCCACTATCACCAAGCCATGGTAGCACTCCCTAAGCACTACAACACCCACTTATGACTGTGCCTCTACAGCGGTTCAGTCTCCCCCTTTTTTTTCATGGTTTTTAGAATCTACCCTCTTAACATTTGATCCTCCAAATGTCACGTGACTCTAATAACGTAGGAAAACATGGGTACGCTTAACTTGACATGACTTACGTGCAATCGTGACATACTAATAACGTAACATGCATACGCACACACACATAAACATACATGACATATAACTGACATGAGAAATACTGACATGGAATAGATGACTAGGGTATACCTATCTGTGGGGTATTTGTTGGTTGATCAATCTAACAGGACAAGCAATAGAGACATGGGATGCCTCTAGTGCCCTCACTCGCTCCTAGGCTTATACCATTGTTGTTCATGTTAGCGGGTGTCGACTGGTGTGCCTGAATAGACACGTTGGGCTATACCGACCCCTGATTAGACCCCCTAATCAAAAGCAGTCAATCCTTCTTGAAATGGTCCACTGCCTCACAATTGTAGCATGCTCTAATATCGAATATGGCTTGCCACAAATCTGGCACCATGGTTTGGTAAATCTTATCCTTCCTAAGCTCTATCTACTATTATGTTGATTGACCCTTGACTGCAATTGAGCTACTGATAGATGCATGGGAGTGGGCCCCAAGAAAGCAGCCTTTCCCGACAATGGTCCCTACTAACTATGTTGCTCCTAACTCTTGAAGTTGTATGAGAAAGAACCCTAAACATTGACCTTCTTCCCAAATGGGTAAACTCCATTAACGACTCTTGTGAATACTTTAGAAACCATACCAACTTTATGTTTGGATACAGTTTAATATCATACACAACAGCCTTTAGGATACCCTGGGTTATGGCTTGGGATTACTCTTTAGCTCAAATGTATGAAGAGTCTAATCTCACATACCTGGTCCAGAGCATAAAAATTGAATGGTGGAGTAAATTCCATACCAACTTAGTTCACCCCTCAAAAATCAATCACTGGATAAAAGTGTTTAAGTCCCAAACTCAAATGCAAACCCCTCCATCCTCACCACTCATACAAGCTATCAATGATAGAGAAGCTCTATTTTTAGAAAAGAAGGCAAAAATAATGGCATTTCTGGTCACTCCAACATCATCAGAAGAATTTAAATAAAGATTCTCACAAATGAGAGTCATACCACCTCCTAGTGGAATTGAAGACATAGGATTCCGCTTAGGATTACAGGCTAATGAAGATGACTGCTACGACATCTTCGATGAATTATAAAAAAAAAAAAAAAATTGTCAGTAGAAGACGACAAAAGAAAGTGTCGGTAGAAAACAACAACAAAAGATGTAGAAGACGCTAAAGAAAAGGCCTCATCTCAAGGACAAGTATCGGCCACCAATCCTAACAGAGAAAAAAAGAAAGCAATCCTTCTATAGTAAGAAGATAAAAAAGAATCCATCTACAGGGTATAAGCTTATCTGAGCTTTGTCTATAAAAGCTCATCTCATTTCTTTGTAAAAGCAAAGCGAAAGAATAATTTTGCTTACCTCCTATCTTTGAAAGAATTATCTCCTTTGTGTTGTTTTACATTTGCAGAAGATCATACTTTGTTAAAAAAGCTTTGAATACAAGCACTTCTAGAATTTCCAAATTTCTCCAAATTTTGTAAGTTGTATGTTTAATTTATCAGTTTTCATACTTTATCTTCATTGTATTACTCTTTATTTTCCTTATGAATTTCACCCATACCACAATTCCCTCAAGACTAGATACCCTTTAAGTTATTATAGCCCTTTACGGACACCTCCATATCACTTCCATAGAAGAATACTATTACCAATTTGAACCAGCTACCTTTATGTTGTCTTACTCTGACCCTCCATATAGTCTATCTGCCTCTCCCTGGTATAAGAGTCATGAGGGAGAAAAGAGATAAGATCCTAGGTTGTTAGGTTCATACATATTTTCTATTTCCTACTCTACAGTTTAGTGGACCAAAAAGTCCTAAGGGTAGGTCTAGTGCNTTGAAGACATAGGATTCTGCTTAGGATTACAGGCTAATGAAGATGACTGCTACGACATCTTCGATGAATTATAAAAAAAAAATGGTGTCAGCAGAAGACGACAAAAGAAAGTGTCGGTAGAAAACAAAGAGTTATTATCGCTCGACTCCTTATAACCTATATATATATATATATATATATATATATATATATATCACTACTAATTACTAATATACTAAAAATAATTTATTATCTTAAATAAAATCATCTCCAATAAGCAACATTTCAAAATCTAAGCATTCTAAATAACCAATAATTTAAATTTTTTATTCACTTATTTTATGCTTTTTATTAATTAAAAATTAGATATTATTAATTAAATTGGAGAAACAATTCACACAGATTTAATCATTATCATTATTAATCATTATAAATAAGAAAATCATTATATTTATTACACTCAAATAAGAAAATTCAGTCATCAAGCACAAAACATATTAAATTATCAATGTCTTGGGTAAGGAAAACATATCATAAGCGTGCCATATAAATAATTCAATTAAGTTTAAATATTAAGCGTATCATATAGTGATGACATAAATATTATTTAATTATATCAAATTTTGGATAAGGAAAGCGTATCATATAAGTCCCTATATCATCAATTAAATTTTATATTTTCCTTTTTTTAATCAATGACCATTTTAGAACAATGACCGGAACATATAACATGTTGAATGTGCTAAACGCTAATGATAACAGTAATCAATGAAAGATCTATGTTCAAGTTATCAATTTATGGACAACTCAATTTAGTAAACAATACCTAAATTAAACAAACCCTCGATATGGTTGTTATTGACGAGCAAGTACTTAAATATTATCCATATGTCATTTTATATTTTTTTAATAATTTTTAGAATAGTATATTACTAATTATTCTTTGACATTTTAATTTCTTTTTTTGGTTTAGTAGAATTTACTGTAAAATCACTAACTACTACATAAAGTTTTTCAAGTCACTTAGGCTTGGTCTACACAATTACCAACGTTGTAATGGCGCAAAGCAAACAATACAAATTATGCACTCATCCATACTACACAATTTTAAAGAAAGATACACGTGAAAGAATGTGATGGCTTAAGGGATTTCACAAAATGAATTCAATTTTGTCCCTAAAAGGGACATATCCTCATCTATCATTTTTACAATTTGTGCACTTCTCATAATATATTATCTATTCCACAATACATATTTCTTTAATCTATTTCATGTATGTAATATTTTATTATGCACACTAGAGTTTAAACATATATCACAAATAAGCACAACTCATAATTTCAACACAACATCTCAACTTCTAAAGTATTTTCTTATTTTATTAATTCAAAATATTATAAATATTAGTAAAATGCATTTTCTTACCTTATAAAATTGTGATCATATCTTCTAAATTTATAAATTCTTAAAATAAATTAAAATAATCTTAACAAATGTAAATATTGCATAATTCAAGTCACTACAAGAAAAAGTTAAATATAGACAAATATTTGATTATTACAGATGAATTTTAACTTTTACAAACAAATTTATTATATTTACAGACAAATTAATTCCATCTATTATTGGCGCGTTAGAAGAATTCGGCGCAATTTTTACAGACGGATTTGAATCCATTTATAAGTACATACGAATTTAATTAATATTAAAGACAAAAAATATTAATTAAATTCATCTGTACTTACAGATAGATAATATTAATTAAATTCGTCTATATTATTAATGAAATTTCATCACCTATCATCATAATACAAATGTAGTTACAAATGGATTTTATTAATAAATCCGTCTATACTATTTAAATTATTATGTTTGTTTTGTTTGGTTATTTTTACCTATTTTAATTAAATTTTTATTTACAAAAATATTAACTAAATTTTTTAGACACTTAAAATGTTAAACCTGCAAAAATAATAATAACAAAAATTAGAGTTCATGCACATTCAAATTAATATTAAAATAACATAAATTCAATACAAACTAAAATTAATGTTTAAATACAAAACAAAACNGACACTTAAAATGTTAAACCTGCAAAAATAATAATAACAAAAATTAGAGTTCATGCACATTCAAATTAATATTAAAATAACATAAATTCAATACAAACTAAAATTAATGTTTGAATACAAAACAAAACATCAATAGTACTTCAAGATTCAAACTAACACAAGTTAATATAACAAATGTAACATACAAACAATTAAAAACATATAACGTCAATCTAAAAAATTATCATCATAATCATTGTCCGAGATGCTGACATTATCATTCCCCACATTAACTGGTGACACTTGGAAGGTAATCTATGAGGTCACATCCCCATATAAAATAGAAGTAAATACAAAGAACTAGGAAGTATCACAAAGCCATACACAAACACAACTCCTCCAAAAGAATAGAAAATAGGCTAGGCCCTGTGGGACCAAAGTCATTGACTGAAGTGAACCACCAATGTCCCAATCCTCTAATACCAAGGTAGACCAAAACAGAGAAAATCCCACGTAACCAACAGGATGGTTGTAATTTATGAATTTTAATACTTTAGATAAAAGTCAATTACAAGAATTCTGAAAGAACAAAATTAAATTAGGAACTTTAGAATGGTTTTCAAACTTAGTGATTCTTTATTTTACTTCTAAATATAACTTTGAGATAGCCAGCATAAGCATTTCTCCCACCATCAGTGAATCAATTTTAATCCTATGTGTAAAGTTGTTGCAGTATCCATGGATAGGAGAAAAAGCAGATTGATCTCATTAAAAATGCAATTTCCTCTATTACCATGTCAAGATCTTCTTCAACGTGCTAACATTTTCTAACTGAATTTTTTCACCATTCATTCCACAAGCCACACAGTTTAAATATATTGACCCCAGTACACACAGAGCTTTGCAAGACCATAACAGTGTAACACTTGTAAATGAGAGCTAAAATATTTCAAATCTTTGTAAATATAACTATCACGATACAGTGAAGAATAGAGCAGCTTTGACAAGGCTCTTTAACAGTGTAACCCAAATGAGAGCTAAAAGATTTCAAATCTTTGTAAACTGAAGTATCATGATACTATTAAAAATTATACCTCTTACTGTCATATATAATAGGAAAAACAGGGGAATCCTCAATTATATGCAAGAACAACTTCAGTTTCAAACCTGACTGTCAAACATAAACCAAGAAAGTATTCAGACAAGTCTCAAAGGAAGCATGTCCAAGTGGAATAAGGATAATCATGGATGAAATGAACACACGAGTGAACACAAATAACTAATAAACCTACTTAATCTAAGTTTGTAATATTTTTTGATATATACAGGAAGGAAATATTGCACAAAACTCACTTTGTAGAACTCCCATCAGCTCATCAGCCCTGACGCTCTTTTCCTACCATGCCAAAAAAAACTTCAATTTAGTATGCCAGTTGGCATTAAAAATTCATAGACCAGTTAGTAATGTTATCTGAGTGTGTAAGTTAAATCACAATCTTTTGCATTAAAGGAGGCCGTAGCAGTATTTGATTTCAAACATATACTTAGTAAGAAATGCCATAAAGAAAAATTACCTGCTTTAGTGGAGTAAAATTTATGCTTGAAGGGGGTAACGCCTGGAATAACAGATGACTAAAATCACCGACTATAATGGTGAAAAGATTATTAAAGGACATAAGAAAATGATCAATAACAATAACTCCAGGAGAGATTTTTGGTCAACTGGTTTAGAAAAAAAAAATCAGAGTTTGCGCCATAAACACCACAAAATCGCATCAAGCACCACTGTGATTCCTTTGCTAGCAATAAGCTTCAAACCACAGTAATAAACAATTCCATATAGACAACAACATGACACATGGTAGGCCAAACAAGGAAAAACAGTTTACACCTCTTCGCTCCACATTTATTCAGTAAAAAATATGCTTGCTCCCTCAAATTTATAATGTAAGAAAACATGAGCTAAAAATCACGACATTCCATAACTACATAAAGAAGAAAACAAAAAGCACTACTTGATAAATTCACACAAGATTTCGTGGGAAGAACGCCAGTCCAAGAAACACTTATCAGAGCTGGCTGTCTATCACGAACAACCCAATTGCCGAATCAACAACTTCCTCAACCTAAGGAGCATGAATCTGCTTCAAACATAGTAGCAACACGTCTTTCTAAATCTTGAATCCACCATGAAAAGAATAAACCAACCTCATAGGTGAAAGGGCCTTTCAATTTATCCAGATCATGAGTGCCAGTGGCAACAAGAGTTCTTCGCCTGAAAGGCAACATAATTCAGAAAGAAGACAGAAGAAAAGAACTAGGAAGGATTCCAAATTTTTCAAGGAAAACTAATATATTAAATAGGGTAAGAAAATGATACACAGCATTTTTAAACCAAACTCAGCTTAGAACAAGGTAATGTAACCTAGCATAGTTCTAAACCGTGAATCGCAATTCACTAATCAAATTGAAGGGCAACAAAGAAAGGAAGGTCGCACCTTTCATCTTGAGCTTGAGCTTCAACTCTGTCGAGACAACCATTGGTATGAAGGTGTCGCTGATCCTTCGCCGCCACACAGTGGACAACGAACAGAGCCTCCAGCGCCATCGCCTCGCGGCGTTGCCACGGAACCTTCTGCTTCGTCTAACTCATCGCAAAAATTCAGCAACAGATCGAGCTCCGAATCGTCATCCTCAACGCTCGACGATTTCCCAGTCCGTTGCCAAGCGCGTGCGCTCCCAGCGCCACCAGCTTATACTCAATCGAGTTGCGGAAACAATCGCCCTTCGTTTTCAGCTCGGATGCGGAACATCGAGAAACGACGTCGTCTCGCGGGGAATTTGGAGCGGCAGTGCAGTCGAATGTGGAAGGGATGCAATCCAAGCTGCAGCTTTCAATGTAACCGTCGCTTTCAGCTTTCTAGTGTTTTTTCATCCAATTACTTATAACCGATTCCTATTTTTACTCATTTACAGAATGTATACAAACACATTAACTGATTTTAAAATAAATTTAAATTTTATTTTTCAAAATTTAATTTCAAAAATTATATTTGATTTGCAAATTTATTTAATTTAATTGATTTAAATCATATTAATTAACCATTATAAAAAAATTAATTAATTAATAACGCCATTCATTTTCTGTTGGCTAAATGTTATTTAGATTATTAAATTGTAAAAAAAAAAATTAGTTTCTCATAGGTACCATTTCATTGGTGGCGGAATGATAATGGGTAGGATTAAGTAGGGTGTTGACTCAACCCTAACCACACTCTCAACTTATTGAATTAAGAACAACCTACCTTACCCTACGTGTAGATTTCAAAAATAAAAATATTAATCATACCCATAGAAAAATATCTGAATCATCACCCCACCCTACTCTACTCGTTACTTTCTAAAACATGTTTTTATGTTTACATAATATAAGTGTCAACTAAAAATAATAATTATTTTAGTGCATGACAATAACATAATTTAAACTAGCAATTATAAAATAAGTTAATTCATAAAAATTAAACAAAGATAACATTGTTAACACAACAAAATATTGGAATTTACAAGATGCATAGAGAAAAGTCAAACTAAATCATACAAAATAAGTTAAAAACAATCATTTAACAATAAAATAGGACAATGACATTCATACCTAAGTATCACATGTAAATATAAATATTAATAAATATAAATTAACAATAATATATATAATATATATGGGGTACGGGTAGGGTTGGGGTGGATTCATGTAAACTCTAACCTTACCTTAACCCTCACGAGTAATTTCGAGTAATTAATCGTGTAGGTAATTATCCATAATAGAAGTGAGTTTTAACCCCAATGATTATGTCGGACTGGGGTGGGTATCAACTAGAAGGATACAAATTGTCATTCTTATCTATACGAGTATTGACACTCATGGTTATTAAACTCTCGAGTTAACTCTTAAACTCTTACGAGTTTACAATTTCACAACACAAAACGAGTTAACACTCATGTAAACTCTTTTTTGGTAAACTCGTACGAATGTAAGTAAACTCTCGATTTTACTAGCAAGTTTACAAGTTAAAATATACTTATGAGTTTAGGAGTTTACCTCAAGATGTATACATTTGGTAACTTTTTTAGATACTTAGTTGATTTTGTGTGTGTTAAACCATATTTATCGAGTTTACTAAGTCGATTTTATATATTTATCATAATTGAGCTATGTTTTATCAAACTATAAAGTAATGCATGTACAGAATAAAATATGACATAACTAAGTGTCATGCATTAAGGTATATTTTATGATTTTTTTTTCATTTATTTTATTTTAAAGTTAACATTATTTAAAGTCAATTAGGAATACAAAAGTTAATCATGTTTAGTTACTAATTATATTGCTTATAACATATATTTTTTACATATGTAAACTCTTACGAGTTTACGATTCTAATTTACTGACCCTTCATGAGTTTACTTAAACTCTCGAGTTTGACAACCTTGTTGACACTTATTTTAGACGACTCTCTTAGCTGAGATTTGAACTATGGTTCATCAATTTGTGGTGAACTAATCTGTTACGACTAGACCAAACCTTAGTTGGCTAATAAATTGAGGATTGTTACCATTTAAATAAACTATCACTAATTTTAAAGAACTATATGGTTTCGAGTCAGGTTGGGTCAACCTGAAGTATAATCCAAACTCGACCTGAATGGTCACCGAGTCAAATTTAATAATCCAAACCTGACTACAAAAGCTTTAAGCTGGGTTGGGCAAGGCCATCGAGTTGGACCAAGTCATAACACTCTTAAATTATCCTTTGAAAACTTCATTTGTATTAAATTTGGACAAAATATTAAATATTTCAAAGATATATTGGTCATTTGTAGGTACCTATTCATATGCAGAATAGTGAAACACAAGTACCTGTGCAGGGATAGAGTGGATTTTAATCCACTGTGTGGGGGACAAGGGATTGTCCTCTGCTCTCACCCTGCCTTTTTGTTATTCTTAATTGTGCATTAAAATTAATTATTTTCAAATATATTTCTAAAATTTTTATTGCTACAATAAACTACAAAAGTGCATGCGTATGTGTGTATGCCCCACTTTTGGTCTTGTAATTATACCCAAAAAAATTATTTTAGTCTCGTACTTTTAAAAATGTTCAATTTAGTTCAATATTTATTAAATGTTTGTCAATTTTGTTCCCCATTGGTCCCCTAATTATCTATCTAACAAATAGTGCTGACATGGCAGATAATTGCTCAAAACGACGTTGTTTTGGTGAAGAAAAAAATAAAAATAAAAAATAAAATTTTGCCACGGTTTAACCATGGCTAAGGTTGTAGCGTTAATTTTTCCAAAAAATAATATATATATATATATATATATATATATATAAATTAGAGTTAAATAAATTTTTACTCCTTAATAAATCGTAACTTTTGATTTTTGTCCTCTATAAATTTTTTGTTTGGTTTGGTCCTCAATAATTTTTTTGTTTTTAGTTTCTAACGTTAAATTTAACTGTTAAATAATGATATGGCAAACAAAAGTCAAGTAGGTCTCATACTTCCTTGTCAAACTAAGCGTGAAACAGACTGGTCACACAAGAATTGAAAGCAGACTGAACCAGGAATGGATTGGTCACATAACTTTAAATAAACATAAATGTAAAATTAAAAAAAAAATTTCTAGCCTAGTGGTTAGGTAACAAATTTGTTAACGTTCCTAATATTAAAAAAAAATTAATCAAATTTCGTACATAATATATATTATTAACGTGCTATTATGGCACAACAAAGTTGCTAACTTAGTGGTTAGGCAACACACTAAATGACTCATTATACAGTAATCATTTAACAATCAAATTTAACATTGGAGATTAAAAACAAATAAAAAATTGTTGAGGACAAAAATCGAACAAATTTTTTTAGTAAGGACAAAAGTTAAAATTTGTGATTTATTAAAGACTAAAAACTCATTTAAACCAACATTTTTTAAACAAATTAAAATGTTTGCCACAATTTGACCGTGACTAATGTTTTAGAAATAAAAAAGTTTCAGGTGTCAAAATGACGTTGTTTTGGCTCCTTTAATAGTCACATCAGCACTTTGTTAGTAAGACAATTAAGGGACTAACAAAGGACCAAACTGACAAATGTTTAATAAATACGGGACCAAATTGAACATTTTTAAAAGTAAGAGATCAAAGTGATTTTTTCGGTATACATATTGGACAAAAAAAAGATTTTTCCCATATATATATATGTATGTATATAGCACTAAAATACAAACACACTATCATTGATATCTGCTAAGGCCCTATAGTGCTTCATGCAATCTGCCTGCTGATATAAGGCCTTATGGTGTATCTGCACGACCTTCCAAGCTTTGGATCATCAATAAATGAACTTATATGCTATGCAGGTTACTAATAACTAGATTTGTCCACCACTATACGAGGGGTCGAGAAGAGACTAGTTCTCAACCTTGATCAAGGAAGGGTTGGTTCCAAACCTTGCTTCGCCATGATTGGTTCCTTGCGACATTAGTTTACGAGGCTCGTAGGGAAGTTGAACCCATACATCCAAAATTGGATACGCAGTCTTATGGTGATATACACTACCTGCCCATCTGATTTGGTCTAAGTCACACACACAAACAAGCAACACATATATTGCATAATATCTAGCATGTTATAAACTAAGCGATGTTTGGCTGAATGAGAACCAAGCGTGCGGCTACTGATTTCATGCACATACTGAATTGTCTGTGTCAATGAATTATACGAATTACAAAATTATATGGGTTAATGAAGTATATGATTTACTGAGTTATCTAACTCTAGGGAGCATCCTAATCCAACATGCAAAGTCTACTCTACAACATCACATAGCTAACCGACTTCCACTCATCCAAAGTCTTTGAAAGGACAAGATCAACCATGGATGTTGCTAAAGGATGGAATTGGCACCTAAAAGAACACATTACAAAAATGATCTATGAGAACAAGATTGAATTTAACTAAAGGTAAAGCTACTACTTAATATCTTTAGACTGTTGCAATGCAATTAANTCTTTAGACTGTTACAATGCAATTAAAAAAAAAAAACCATTGCAGCACTCAAGGTCACTAGGGTAGTCTAAGATCATTGCAGTGATGGAGCTTATTGCAATGATCTGCGATTGATGTAGTGACTTGCACATAATACAAGGACAACAATGATTGCAGATTGTTGTGTACACTTCCAAACTCGCGACTAACTACTTACCTACGATAAAAAAAAAAAAAAGGGAAATGGGGGGTAAGGATGACGCTGAGGCTAGGTTTATTGCTTTGAGGTGCACCAAATGACAATGACAACTTGTTAACAAGAAGGATTTGGAAAAGAAGAACAAGAATGAGAAAAGGTGATGAAGATGGATGCCTTGAGGTTTTCTCCAAGTGCTAGTGCTGCAAGTAGTGCTATGGTTCATGTAAACGTGATTGTGAGACGACTAATGAGGGTTTGGCATAACAAACCACGATGTTGGGCTAGACCGAGCCTTTGGCTATCACTGACATCGCTACAACAATCTAGGATTGGTGCAAGGATGTGGACCATCGTAACAACTTGAGATCGTTGTAGCGAGCTACACTAACTTTCGAAGGCAATTAGCCTGACTTAGGGGCGTTTCTAGGGTTTAAAGGTTGAATGACCTACTATGTAAGGACTTTCTGGATGCGGGGTATCACACAGAGCCTATCTTTGCACTAGTTGGAAGGTCATCTTCTCGATTCTCTGGTCCATATAGAGTTTAAAAGGGTTTACGAAGTTGGTCTTCCCAATTTTTTGTTCCATGCATATAGTCTAAAATGGTTAATGGAACATGTCTTCCCAATTTTCTATACATGGATATACAGTCTAAAAAGGTTGGCAAAACCGATTTTCCTAGTTCTTTGTACATGGACTTATAGTCTAAAAGGGTCTATAATGATGCAACAGTGAGAAGTCTCACATCAGTTAGATGAGGAGGTCTTAAGTGTTATATATATGATTTTGCAAATTTTCACTCTTAAGCTAGCTTTGTGGTAGAGTTAGGCAGATTCATACCCCCAATTTAGGAGGTCAAGGAGGGACAATGGTCATTGTTCTCTCTAAATTTAATAGAATTACAATTTTATCCTTAAAAATAATCAAACTCACTATTCTTATGACTAATAATAGGGTAAATATGGAAACACAATTTAAATAGCATTCCTTTTCATTTATAATAACAACTAAACAATACTAGGGGGACTTACATCTTTCTCTCTCCTAAACTCCCGAACAAAGTGGGTGACATATAAATGTCATTTCTATTCCTCACTTTTCTATTCCATTTTACTATCAACCACTCAATTATATTCTCTTAAATTCCCCCATGCAAACCTTAAGAACCCTAATTAGTAAAACTCAAATAAAAATACCTTACGTGAGAAATTGGATAACTTGTATTTTTTATTTTATTTTTTTATATTAGGCTAAAATGCTACTTTGGTCCTGCAATTATAGCAAAAAAAAAAAAAAAACACTTTGATCTTGTACTTTTTTTTTGCTCACTTTGGTCCTATTTTTATGAAGCATTAGTCACTTCCATCCCCATTAGTCTCGTATTTGTATGGAAAATATTGATGTAACACTTAACGTGGTTGACCTGACTGTTTGTGGCAAAATGAAAATCATTTCAGTCCTCTACTTATAAAAGAGTGTTGTTTATAGGTCATCAATTTGGTCATTTTATAACTGCATTATATTATGACATTTTTAAACCTTCTTGGTCACTTACAAAATCCTTAAATGATAATCTGAATCAGAATCGTTAAATAACTAGATAAATATTGTCATTACTCAATTTAAAAATATATAACATTTCCTAATAATGCAAAAATGGCTTCTACATAAACACATTCACCCATTGCATTACAAAGACAATAAAAAAAACAAAAGCAACATTAGAAGTTCACAAAATGCATCTTCATAAAACCAAAGTGATTGCTCTTTCTCAAATACAGAACTGAAATGATTTTCATTAAATAAATATAAGATTAACATGATTTTCATTCTAATAATCATGTAAATCACGTCAAGGGTCGCATTAATATTTTTTTTCGTTAGTGATATAAATATGTGACTAACAGAAAACAAAAGTGACTATCATTTTCATAAAATGTGACCAAAGTGAAAAAAAAAA
>QANU01091945.1:891213-926267 GCA_003254905.1 Nissolia schottii | reverse complement strand
TTTTTGCCCTATTTGCTCTGCAGCGACGTTTCAATCGGAGAAGACGGCTGAACATGGACGAGAATATCCCGGCGCCGGAGGGTCACGTCAACGGCGGTGGAAAGCTTCCTCCGCCGCCCAACCCCTCCGAACCCATCGCATCGAAGCGCCAGCGAAGGCCCAGCGTCCGATTGGGCGACATCGGAGACCAACCCTACGACACCCACCCTCGCCGGAGCAACAAGTCGTGGAAGCTCGCCTTCGATGCCGCTGGCCACCAGCACAACCACCACCACCGCAAGGACCCAGGTAAACCCTCAAAGACCCGACCTTTAACCAATTTGAGCTCCGGCGGCGAGTTCGGCGAAACCCTAGAAGGCGAGGAGAGAGAAGGGAACATCGACAGCGTCGTGATTGGTAGCTGGAAGGTGAAGGACTCCAAGAAACGAGGCGCCAAGAGAGTCAGATCGAACTGGGTCTCAAGAATTGACGGCGGCGGTGTCACCGGCGGAGGCGTCTCCGGCGGAGTTGAAGGTGACGATAAGTATAGCGGCGGCGAGGACGTCGACGACGGGTACCGGGATTTCGATTTGGAGAATTCGGAGAGCCCCTTGAAGGAGCAAAGCCCTATGAATTCAATGGAGAATTTGGATTTCCGGAGGCCGGTTAGGGTTAGGGTTTCGGAGGGCAGGGAGCACCACCAGCACGACGGGGTTGAGCTTTCGGGACCGTCGGATAATGGCGTCGTTAGGGATAGGAACGATAGAGGTAGGTGTGGTGGTGGTGGTGTTGAAGATGGGGTTAGGGTTTGGCTCAATGGGTTAGGGTTAGGTAGGTATGCCCCTGTGTTTGAAATTCATGAGGTGGATGATGAGGTCCTTCCCATGTTGACTCTTGAGGATCTCAAAGATATGGGGATCAATGCTGTTGGGTCAAGGAGGAAAATGTACTGTGCAATTCAGAAGCTTGGGAAAGGGTTCTCATAGAGCTTTGCTTTTGTTCCTTTTTTTTTGGGCTCTTTTTTTGGTTTACATGATGTAGCAGCATGAGAGAATTCTCAGCCATTGCAAAAAATTAAGGTGCATGTCTGAACACTATGAGTGTATGTTCTCACATAACTTGTTAGGCTTTTGGAATGATTAGGCCCCCTCACATGTTGTTACTTGTTGAAAGCATGTGTTTTTTTGTCAATCCAATCAGTTCAAGTATATATAGCTATGCTAATTTTGTTGAGGGTGGTTCTTTATTGAGTTTCCTCAAGTGGTTCTAGGTGTATCATTGATGAATAGGAAAGATTAATCGACCCATGTCATGAAAGGAAAAATAAGAATCTTATAGGGGGATTTTGGAATGTTTCTGCTCACAAGTCAATAACAGGAAGGAACTTCTGTTTGATTTTTTCCATTCTTTCCATTTAGACACAGAAGATGAGTCTTTATAGTTTATACTTTTATGTTGGTCTTGCTATCTTCGCCTCTTTGAATTTATAGATGAAGCATTAATCTTTGAAGAGTTTTCATACTAATGAAATCAATGAAAGCCCTTTTTGTTTGCCTAGCATATCATCTAAGGTATGTTCTTTGGATAATTTTGTTTGCCCCCTCATATTTTGCAGATATGATTGCAGTTTGGTATGTTTTAATGCTATTACTAATTTTATCTTCTTTGATATAGTTGATAAAATCTGAGTGTGGGTTACTGTTTTTTGATACTGCCGCCTCTGAAGCCCGTTTGTTCATGGGTGGATGGATTGATGTGCTATGACTACATTGCAATTTTAACTTTTTTATAGTGAGTGCATTCCTAGTGTTGGTTAGTGAATGATGTTGTTAGGAAAAGATTTTCAACCGTTCTTTGTTGTCTTACATATATAGTGATGGACTCCCAAATTTGCTAGTTAATGAGAGAATAGGTAATGTCATCAGGCGCTGAGTGTTGGTGCTTCTTGGAAGTCCGAGTGCAGTTTTCTGCTGTTTGCTGCTATGTCCAATTTTGGACCAACACATTCTGAAATCTTCTTCAGGTGGTGGTTAAATTTTGGCAAGAGATGTTGAGGTAGGAGAAGTAAAGCTCCATTGATGGGATGGGTGCTTACTGAAGAAACATGTTTTACATCATTAACCATGTAAGGAAGAAATGAGGGTTATAATTCCATGACAAAGCAAGCATGCCCACATTTTTTTTTGGGTCACCAAAACATACCCTTATGATCACACCATCTCATACAATACTGTAGGACTCCTGCTAGTGGGACCGAATGCTTATTCTCTTTCAGAGTCATGTCAAGCTAATAACTGATGGAATAATGGAGAGAGAGAAAAGGATTTTAAGTCTAGAAGGACTTGAGAAGATTGTGTGTTTAATGAGTGCAGCATTAATGGATAGCAAAGACCTTCTAGGTAGATGGAAAATTATGTGCTCTGACGTGTTACTTAGCAGGACGAAAGTCATAACGAACGGCAATATTTTGGTCAAGGCTGGTGATTTATCAAATCGTCAATTTTCACTTTTCCTGTCTTTGACCATTTTCCATGCTACTCGATCTCTATTTTGGTCCCACTGTGTCTTATATGAGCGACACTTAAATTAATCTGTCATAAAACCAACGATAGAGAAATTGTTGCGTGGTGGTGGATTAGATATCTAATGATGGGATATTTTAGCTTTATAGTTAGTGGTAAGATCAATACTTCTATTTGAAATTTGACTTTGTTACTGAATAGATTACAATTCACCTAGTATTTTATGGAAGTGACCGACCTCGGTCTCAATTTAAGGCGCATGATTGCACAATATACTAGTGACGACATATGATCGCACAAGAAAGAAGTGGTCTTGGTCTCAGTTAGTGGGACTAGTTTCAATTGGTTGGAGTACACCATTAGACATTCAAAAACTGAATAGTCTCATTTAGTGAGAGACCTACTCAATTGGGACTATCCCATCCCCATAGATGCCCTGAGTTCTTTACATATTAAGGACACTATTACCATATTGAGTCCCGTGACACTATTACTGGTCTAGTGTTGCTATTAGCATTACAAATTCTCAGATCAATGAAATCGTTTAACAACTATGGTTACTGGTGACAATCCTCTGGATTCCAAATTATATATGGTTGCAACAGATTTTGGTCTGTCTGATATCTGGGGAAGGGCAGCTTTTTAGAATTCAAGAAGCATACAAGTATTGATTAAATATAGCAATAAAAAGAAAAGTTCCATATATTAGAACTTGAACTGCTATACCATAACAGACAAATAAGGTTTGTCATGGAATGTTGAGTATCATTCAGTAGCTTATACATGTGTATATGAACATTGTAACTATCATTTACCCTTATAGCAGCAGGGGTAGCTACTATCGGATGCACGCTAATTGCATCGACAATCATCATGCTTAACTTGTTTGGTTGATCTGATGCAAGAACTGCTTCCATTCTAATTATCTAGATCTTTATTTTTTTTTTGTTGGTCATGTAACTATCTTCGTCTTGCTCGAGCAGCTCTTCTGGTTGCATGGCCACGAGCACCAAGTTGATTGTCTTCTACTTAATGATTAGAGTGATATTTCAGCTCAGGGAGAGTTGCCTACTTCCATTACGTCTGATGGTAGGTCATCTTGTCTCTTAATCATGTCAGTATGAGGTTGGTCTTCAACCATGGGAATTGTAAAACAGTTCATGGCCAGGAATTTACCACTTTGTGTGAGCTTAGTTATTGCGATGAGATTAGTCACTGTTGTCGACGTTAAACACCTTGGATACACCCAAAAAACTACACCTGTTTGAGTAAATCAACACCTTTTTGTGAAAGAGACATGTTTCCTATGGAGTAACCATGTCATAATCCTATGTGTAATTATTGTTGACAACTGACTTGACTTAAACTACTAGTAATTTGATTCCATTATTAAGTAGTTTTGACTTTTGAGTGGGTGAGAGTTCTTTCATTCTGTTGCTCTGGCCTTAAAAAGTTTCTGTTTTCATTTGTTCTAGCAACGAATTGATCCCCTGCACAAGTGGTTCCAACTCACCATGATCAAGCCGAGGCTGAGTTTAAATCCCAAGAAAGAAATAGAACTAAAATTATCTCAAACTTGCTTGTTCTCCTGTACCAGCTGGACGTTGTTAAGTCTCAAGGGATATTTCTTTTTGTACTTGCCTGCTCTTCGTAGGCTAAGCCATTTATTCATTGACAAAAATAAATGTCAAACTTTGTTAGAGCTATCCTCTACCAGAGTGATTTTTATGAAATAATTTGTTGTCGGCGGGGGGGGGGGGTGATGTTGAAGTACCTCTAAGAAACTAGTACAGTGGTAAATGAATTGCACTTATGAAAATAGTTAATTTAAACATTCAAAAAATAATTGTTAGAAAAAGGTTGTCTCACACTAATGTATGGTGGGATAACTAGTCCAAGAATGAAAAATAAATGCAAAAACTAAGCTAAAATATGACAGCTGCAACAAAGAAAGAAGGAAAAGAACAAACCAATGAAAACAAGTCTCAATTAGTGGAAATTTTAGTATCTGTTCACATTATCCAAAACATGGAGAGTTCAACAAGAAGCCTACATTGGATCCAGTGATATGAGCAACACATGACGCAAAGGATTTTGTAATTTTGCCAACATCAGCAATATGTACACCTAAAGAGAGTTTGTAGACTTCTCTTCTTGTTTTTGTTTTGCGTTTTTTTTTTTTTAATTAACAACGGAGCTTTGCAGAGAAACACACAAACAAACAAAGACTATAACCCAACTATACGGGAGAACAAAGTATCGGACCTATCGACCAAAAAAACAAAAGAAAGAAAGTTAGGAACAACCTCATATGAATGAAATCACAATGGCATATCATGGCCCTACTTAGCCATCATCCGCACAGAAATTCGCCTCTTTAAAAATGTGTCTAACATGGACAGTTCAGTTTGCCTCCATAGCCACAGAAATAGCATGCACCGAAGAAAAACATGGGTGGTAAGTCTTGGGGGATCCTTAAGGAACTTAACAACACATTTGAATCCAACTCAAGGATCACATGCTGAAAACCACAATCGGCTACCCATGAAACGTGACAGAGCTGGATCCCAGATTACAATTAAAAGCAGATAAGAAGTTCCTCTGATGGTCCTTGACAATTCCTCCACAAGTAGCGTTTCCACCAGAATTAGTAATAGAACCATCTACGTTAATCTTAACCCAACCCGTAAGGAGGCTCCCAAGCCACTTGCATTACTTCACTTTGGGGAACCACGCTTCTAGCAATTGTAATCATATTACACATGTTTTGGTAATCCTTAAAAGGAGCTAAAGCTTTTGTTGAGAGATCCGACGCGAGCGATTGGTGATTGATAGAGGGGTTTATACTCCATTTTATTATTCTATAATTGAACATTGCATTCTAAAAATGTGCGATTTGGATGATTAATTGTTATGTTTTGTACATTGTCCTCTTTTGTGTGTAATTGAGAAAAATGCAATTAAAAGTACCATTTTTGAACGTTTTTAATAATCTTGAGTAGCCTATGCATTTAACTTCTCTTGTTTGGGTTGTTAAAGTCACAGTGATCAAGTATCGGTGCAAAAGGAAGTGAAAAAGAAGCTAAGATAGAACTCTTAGCACTGTTTATGTATTTGGGTTATAACATGACCTATAGACATGCATTTATTTCAAGTCTTATATTTTAGGAAAGCTAAGAGGAAGCTCTACAACTCTCATGAAGAGTCGGAAAGCTGAATCGATTATTTACTTGATCGTTTTTAACCTGGAAGTCAGAACAGTGTTACTGAAATTTCATATTGGAGCTGTCATAAAGACCAGGGCATAACTTCTTCATCTGAAGTCTTAACGAGGCAAACTACGAGTATATTTCATGTAAAATTGAAATATCTACAACTTTTGTAAGACATCAAAGAAAAAATCGGTCTCTAAGGCTGCTGCAACATTGTATTAGCGTTGCAGGGCGCAAAAGTGTCGAACCGTTGCAGCCCTCACACAAGGTTGCAACGCTGAAGAAGTGTCATGCCACTACAGCCTTCTATGGTTGCTGCAGCTCCCATCTAATGAAAATTTCGCTGCCTATACTATTTTGAACCATAATTTTAGTGTTTTGGGGTTATAAATAGGCCTAAAGTGAAGAGGAGAGACAATAACTTTCTCATTACTTGTCTCCACTTTTATTTTCTGCATTTTTCCCTTTATTTTTCTGCACTTTAGGTTATTGTCAATAGTGCTTTAGCTTTTATGTTCAACAGATTCAAGGTTTTGGAGAATTCACATTGACATGCAAGGTTCCTTTCTCTTGTTCTCGAATTGACGCACAATTTTTTGTTCAATTTTATTCAAGTTCTTTTATTTTAACTCTCCATTTATTTTCCTATCATCTTTGTTTTTAATTTATGAGTTTGCATCCTCCATCCACGAGGGATTAGTTTTCTAATACCTTGCATACGGTAATTCTAGGATTAGGATTAAATTGAGGTTCTTATGCTTAATGTATGATTCATAATTCTTCGTCATTCTTTTCTAATTGATAACATAGCGATCGCATGCTATTAGTTGAGAATAATTCTAAATTAATCAATCTTGACGATCATAGGATTTATTGAATTATGATTTGCTAGGATTGATAATTCCAATTAATTAATTAAGATTATCCAAGTTGATAAAGGGAATTAGGGATTAATTTGATTAGATTAAGTTGTGCAATTGGTTATAAAATTAGCATAGGTAGTTAAGACTGAAATCTTCATTGTTAACACATACTAATTAATTATTAGGAGAATGCAATCATGATTTCTTTAGGCGAATTGCATGTTAGTTTGAGATCTCTGGCTAATAAACAACAACCATTCATGAACATTAATTTTGGGACCGATGATAATTAATCCTTAATCTATGAATAATCGTGTGCATGATATTTTCCTTTTTTATTTTGTATATTTTATTTTATTTTATTTTTGATAACCATTCAACCCCCCATTTATTTTATTTAAATAGAATTGAAATGAATTGTTTGTACTTCCTTAAGATACTACCTAGGTTAGCCCTATTTACACCATTTTTGGGTTTATTTAATTTTATAAATTATTATTTGATTATACACTAAAATTGTGATGTTTTGGTGTGTGTCAGCAATGCTCAAAGACCCCGTCGTTTCTCAATAGCAAAAAGAAAGGGCCTGTCCCCCCCCCCCCATTTCCTTGCTGAGATCTTGTTGAAAAATTCACTTTGAGCCAATCCTCAAAATCAACCTTAAAAAAAATAATAATAAACACAACCAAATCTATTACCAATGCTTTTCCATATCTTTTATGCAATCTCAAAATCACAAAAAACATGGAGTATTATTTCTTCTGCCATCCCACATAGAGGGCACATGGTGTCTTCTTTCATATCTCTGACACAACCCACATAAAATTAATAACACATTAGGTCCCTTTGATCTTCCAAATATCCTGAAAAAGCTTAACACTAGAATTTGTATCAGAAATAATCGTAAGCAGACTTATACTAAATTTGTATCCAAATATCCTCTTGTTGTTCTTCATTTTTGCTTAGTAAAGGTACATGAATATTTTCATTACATCTCTAGCACGTCATGGTACACAAGACAAGAGCATCAACATATAGGTAGAAAAATGTAGCCGGAAAGAATCAGACTCTAAATTATTTAATCATAAAAAGCTTTAACTATAATACCATGTTTGTTAAGATATAATTAATATATTATGTAATTTGATTATGATTTGTAAATATCTAATTGATTAAGATTAATTGCAATTAGGATTAGATTGATTCTTTTAATTATTATTTGATTTTATCATCAATCTATAAATAAGCTCCTATTTCTCTTATAAATCACACATTCAAAAATATATTCAATATACACAAAATCTCTATCCCTCTCTTTTCTTTTATGTTGAGTTTCTATACTCATAACATGGTAACAAAGCACCAAGTTATCTCTCCACCATAAAGCTTTGCTTCCCTCTCTATTTCCTCCTCTTCTCGATCTACGTCGCCGCAAAAATTTTGTCTCGTTCCAGTTACTGACCCGTTGTCACACACACCCCACAGTTCTGGCATTTTCTTCCACGCGCCTCTCATTTCTCACATCTTTTAATTATGTTTCTTGTCAAACTGCTAAACAACCAACACTATATTTTTCACAAGAACACTTCTATTTCTAATTCTCCTTTTGATCTTGTTCCCGATGTTTGGGTATTGACTCCTACTCCTACAAGGGGAGGGTCTCGGTATTTTGTCATATTCATTGATGATCACTCACGTTACACTTGGATATATTTAATGAAAAAAATCATGAATTGTCTCAAATTTATATTAATTTTTCCATGATAATCACAACACAATTTTCTACAGTAATCAAAGTTTTTTGTCGGGATAATGCCATGAAATATCATGACTCAAAGCTTTTGATATTTTTGTTGAAGAGCGAACTCTATCAGAATTTTCTTGTAGTGGTACTTCTCAACAAAGTGGTTGCACTAAGAGAAAACATTGGCAGATTCTTGATTCTGTTCGTGCTATGTTTATCTCTTCCTCTTGTCCTGAACGTGCTTGGGGGTGAAGCTGCTCTAACTATTATCTATGTCATTTACTGTCTTTCCTCTTCTATATACTTGATGATATCTCTTCTTTTGAGCGTTATTATCACTCCCCTCCAGACTACAATTCTCTCAAAATTTTTGGTTGTGCATGTTTCGTGCTTCTTCAACCCCATGATTACACTAAACTTGAACCTCATGCTCATCTTTGTTGCTTTCTTGGATATGGTATAAAGGTTATCGTTGATGGGATCTCATCTCTTAGTGCATTCATATCTTATGCCATGTCATTTTCTGAAAACATCACATGTTCTCATCTCTTTCTCCTTTTAAGAACATTCCCTCCACCTCGAATCCTTTATTCACTTACACTTTTATTGATCTTTTTCCCTAGTGACTTTGATTCGGGTTCTTTAGGTGAGCTCATAACCACTTCTGATGTCTCAACAACTCCTAATGACCAAGTTTCGAATGAAGAACCTGCACCTAATGACCTAGTTCTGAACATAGAGCCTGCACCTGTTGCACATCCGTCTCTTGATCGTCCTACAAGAGCAAGAAATCCAACTCCATATCTTTATGATTATCATTGTTTTTCTACCATGCTTCACTTACATGAACCTCATTCCTACAAAGAAACCTCAACGGATCCTCAATAGCAGCTTACTATGCAAGAAGAATTATAGGCATTGGAAATGACCTACACTTGAACTTGGTTGATTCTCTTTCTGATAAGGCACTTGTGGGATGTAAGTGGTGTACAAGATCAAGATTCACTCTAATGGTTCTATTGAATGATACAAAACTCGTTTGGTTGCTAAGGGCTTTACTTAGGAGTATGACATTGATTATGAGGAGACTTTTTCCCCTGTTGCTCGTATCACCTCTGTCTGCGCTCTACTTCCCTTTGGAGCCACCCAAAAGTGGACTTTTAGTAATGGATGTCAAAAATGAATTTCTAAATAGTGACTTGGAAGAAGAAATCTACATGTGACCACCCTCGAGTTACACTTGTATACTGAACAGGATTTGTCTTATCCATAAGGCCTTACACGACCATAAGCATGCTCCTCGAACATGATTTGCCAAATTCAGCTCCACTTTTAGTCAACTTGGGTTCTCATGATCTATTCCACATGACTCCACTCTATTCATTCATTAAAATAATCAAGGCATTGTGTTACTGTTACTTTATGTTGATGACATGATCATTATTGGAGATGATACCACAGACATTAACAATCTTAAAGCATCCTTGAGCAGCCATTTTGAAATGAAGGATCTTGGCCCTCTTAGTTACTTTCTAGGTCTTGAGGTGATTTCCTCTGTTGATGGTATTTGCTTATCATAAGCCAAGTATGCTTTTGATCTTATTTCAAGAGTTAGTCTTACCGTACATAATCCACTCCTCTTGAGCCTAATGTTCGTTTCACACCTATGGATAATACCGCACTTGATAATCCTACTTTGTACAGACAGCTTACCGGGAGCTTAATCTATCTGACTGTTACTTGTCCTGACATTTCATACTTATTGCACTTGGTTAGTCAGTTCATGACCGCTCCACAGTCTACCTATTATGATGTAGTTCTCTGCATTATCCTCTATGTCAAAGGAACATTATTTCATTGGCTCCACTTCTCTGCCCATTCCTCACTAATCCTCCGAGCCTACTCTGATGCCAAATGGGATGGTGATCCCACTGATCATCACTCTACCATAGGCTATTGTATCTTCCTTGGTGACTCGCTTACCGAGTGGCGTAGCAAGAAACAAACATTGATTGCTCGCACTAGTACTGAGGTTGAGTATTGGTTCTTGCCAACACCACTTCTGAACTCCTTTGGATACGTTGGCTCCTTGAAGCGCTATTCAGGTTGCTCATAATGATGTCTTCCATGGGCACACCAAACACATTGAGATTGATTGCCACTTCATTCGCTGACTCATTTTTCATTCGCTGGCTCATTTTGCGTGGTGCTCTTCACCTCATCTCGATTTAGACTCTTGACCAACCTGTTGATTTATGCACTAAGGCTCATATTGCTTTTGCACTTTGGTTTCCAAACTCAAGTCGGTTTTGTCAACACCTACTTGATTGTGAGGGGGTGTTAAGAATGATTAATATATTATCTGATTTGATTATGATTTTTAAATATCTAATTGATTGAGATTGATTGTAATTAGGATTAGATTGATTCTTTTAATTATTGTTTGATTTTAGCATCGGCCTATAAATAGGCTCCTATTTCTCTTGCAAATCACACATTTAGAAGTATATTTAGTATACACTAAACCACTCTCTCTCATTTTTTTTTCTTTTATGCTGAGTGTCTTTACTCATAACAATGTCTTGGGGGGGGGGGGATAAGTTATATGATGAGGTTATATTTTGTTTGTTGCTTATGTCATATGTGAATCCTATCATCTCAATTAATGGTGAAAAATCAAACTTGATAACAGTTGACAATAAATAAAATTGAGAGAATCCATTTTCTACGTGAATAAACTTTGTTAAGAATTTTCTTTGTGAAGGGGATCAATACTTAATAGTTTATAATTTTATGTAAAGAATAATATATATTCTTAAAATTTTACATTTATGATTCATCTAAACATTTAAATAAGAGTCGCAAATTATGCGAGAGTTGTTGGGCAATTCTGTGGCTGCAAAAGGCATTGGAAGGGTCTTGCTGTGTTGAGACTGAGAGAGGTGAGCTTATAAGTGGCTAGCCTTACTGTCTGCTTGTGCACTAAATTGGTGGTTGATCTCTCAGTGTTAAAATGAGTTAGAGATTTGTCTTATTTGGGGTTAATAGTTCAAGGTATTTACTTATGCTTTTTGATTTGTTAATTTCATTGTTGGTTTATTTTTGTTCTACTAATGCTCTAGCCGATTCACTAGCTAAGTCCGCTATAGTTCTAGGCTCTGATGTATGGATTAAAGTAGCTCTAGGCTTTTTAGCTCATCTTCTTGTTGCGGATTCTTCGCCTTAAATAAAATTAAAACTTTCATCCTAAGAGGTTCAGAAAATAGTGAAATTTATAGTTTAATAATATCAAGGTGATATTATTTTAATTGTTTGAATTTAATGCTTCTCTCAGTGTATGTATCGTTTCCATGTCTGTGTTTCATACGTCAATAACAAGTTTGTGAAGTACAGCTTAAAGAGAGCGTGTAGGCATATATAAAAATCATTAATTTACCTTTTAAACTTCTGAAATAGATAGTTCTTGAAAAATTAAACTATAAAATAAGAGTAAACTTTAGCATGACCTGATCTAACTCATTTTTGTCTTGTTCAATTGGGTCATTCCATTTTGAGTTGGGCTAACCCTATAATTAGAACATACTTTTTTTTACAAAAGAATTGACCCAAAAAACACCAAAGGTGAAAGTGGTCCCTTTTTTTTTTTGCACTCTTTAAAACATAGAAGTTTTAACTCTCAAGAAATCTGACAGATTATTAGTAATTAGTTAAAATAAGAAAACTAAGATAAAGTGCAATTTTGTACATACTTTTAAGATGAAATGCAATTTTAATAAACTTTAAGAATAATTTGTGTTAATTACTAAAAAAAATTGTTTGACTTGCAGGACAGCCTTTGTTCCGCATGAAATTAGACAAAATTAGTCCAAACTAACTTAACCCGATTGAGTTTGACTTAAAATTGATCCGGGTTTAACTGCTCTAGGGTGAATTATGGATTATGAGTTACTCATAATTTGTGATTGGTATACGATTACAATCGAACAAAAAAGAAAATGTAAAAGTATGAAAATGGCTTCTTTACTTGCTTTCCTTTGGTGCTTAAACCGTTATATATAAAGTATGATTCACCCAAAAAAAAAAAAAAATTGCTGCCTTTCTGCATCCTTGCAATGAAATGCTGAGCCTAATAATAATTTATACATAATGGATTGAAAAAAACACCTTGTATTGCAATATTTAATTAACTTTTTTGGGTTTTTATATGGTGACTACGAAAACTTCAAGAGTTTAAAAAACTCATTTTGATGTGAATAAATGAAATTATAATATATAATTTAATTAGAGTTTGTTATAATATATCCAAATAAATTATATGTCATAATCTAATTTGTCATCTCAACTGTGTAAGTTTTAAAACTTTTTTTTTTGGCTATCATAGAATTTCTCACTTTCTTAGGTAGGAACATACTGGATTAGGAACTTGCTACACGCCAAAGCAAGAAGAGCATGCATTCTCTGCAACACAAGATAGCTTATTTCCTGAAAAATGAGCTTCATACACTATCATATCGTGTGATTTTCTTACTGTACATATATATGAGAAGAGCGAAGGGTCACTAAACCAAACGAATTTGGGCTCTCCATCTTAATTTTTCCTATAATATAGAAAGAGTCCCCAATTGAATGGATTTAGCTAGGCAAGTCATCCTTGGCTGCAAGACATGACTCTTCATGTGCATACAGGGAACCCCCCCCCCCTCTTCCTCTTCACTCAACACTCCCAATTTAATTTGATGCCTAACACTCAATAACCAAACCCCCTATTTATTGCCGTCACTCACATGTAGATCATAATGCATCATGTCACGTAAAAAATAAATAAAAAGCTTATTAGTGGTAGTATATATGATGCATATTCCTTAATTAGTATATGTCACTGGCCTCATCCATGACTACCCTCTCGCTTCAATATTTTTGTCATGCGCCAAAACTAACCGCTTGGCTGTGTAGCCATCCAATGATGGAGAGATTAATTGAAAGAATATGTCCTAAAAACAAGGATGGACCATTCTTTATTTCATGATTTCAATTTCATGTATCAATCAATTTTAAGGATGCTAGGTGTTGCCTTTCTGCGGGGGTATAATATGGCAAGTCAACTGCGCAGGGACCTGCATGTGGAGGGAGTTTTCATGTTGATCATCATGAACCCAACTTGCAACTGATTCTGTTCGTTTTGACGTTCAACCCCTCTTTTCACCCCCTTATCAATCTTTCTCTACTTGAAGTCTTGTCTAGTAACATGTACATTATCACTTTGAATGATTTTTTGGAATATATAAAAAAAATGTCCCTGATACATAGAAACAAACATCATATAGAAACAAATGACGAGAGTTAGTAACTCAAATTACATCTTCTTTAGTCTTATATTAATGAATAAATTAAAAGAATTGTGTTTGACTCTCGCTGAAAGACATATAATATGTATAACCCAAAATATATTTATCTTCGGAGAAAAAAAATAAAAAAAAAACATTGTTAAACACAAAAAAAGAACAATGCTAAATACACGAGTACTCAAACACAAAAAAAATGTTTGGTGACAATAATGTTCCTTTTTTTTTTGTTTTGTAGCAATATTAAATTCATGCATGCGTGAGTACGTAGAAATGTTCGATGATAATATTTATTTCTCTATTATGTAATATTTATTTCTCTTTATTGTAATATTTTTTCTCTATGAAGTAACTATATTTTTTGGATGTATAAATAATACAGTTGTAATTTTTATGCATTTATCAATAGTATTGTAAACTAAATTTACTTTGTCAATCAATAGAAATACATGTAAGTTCTAAATCATAATAAGTGATTAACCATTTTTTTTTTTGCTTATGGTAAAATTTTGAAACATTTACATATATGCTAAAATGTATTTCTAATCCTGTAATTATACCCGTTTGTTCAATTTGATCATATACTTTTAAAAACATGTAATTTGATCCTCTATTTATAAAATATTAGTTAAATTAGTTCTATATTATTCCTTTAATTAATCCACTAATGGACCACACTCACGTGGCTGTTTAATAGCCAAAATGACATCGGTTTGGCTTACTTGAAAGAAAAAAAAAACAGCTTAAACAATGTCTTTGTGGCTCTTCACCTTAGAGGTCAAAACGATGCCATTTTGGCTACTAATGACCGCATCGATGTCATTAACGACCGCACTAGCTTGGTTCGTTAGTGAATAAATTAGGGGATTGACTTGATTGATGTTTTATAAATAGAGGACCAAATTGAATGTTTTTAAACAAGGTTGTCAAACTTAAGAATCTAAGTAAACTTGTAAAGTATCAATAAACTCAAATCGTAAACCCATAAGAGTTGTAAACCCATAAGAGTTTACGTAGATAAAAAATATATTATATAAACAATACAATTAGCAACTAAATATGATTAAATGTCATATTTATAAGGGTTAAATGAATTTTTGCACCATAATAAATAGCGAATTTTGATTTTGCACCTTATTAAATTTTTTCTTTGATTTTAGTTCTTAATGTTAAGTTGGACCAATGATGTGACAGACATAAATTAGATGAGCTCTACTATAATTTGGTCAAACATGGTCAAACCAAATTAGTCAAATATGGTCAAACTGATCTATGGTTCAAACCAGTATGGTTTATACTTATAGATTAAAGAAAACATTATATTACAAGTCACATGCAATGCCACGTATCAATTTTGTGTGGATGACATATAGGGGTGAGAACTGGCCTGGCCTGGAGCATGTCATTACTTTTGCAACATTTCATGCAATAATATTTATTAATAGAATTTTATTATTCAATCTTTTCTTTTTAAATAAACCCTAATCTAAAGAGTCTCTAGGACTCTCTCACACTCACACTTTGAATAATGTGAGAGAGTTTTGCTAGCATTTTCCTTTTTGTTTTTTGTTGATAAAATGTCATATATCAGTGATAGATCTGCCTGTGTATTTTTTTATCATAAAAATAAAAAATATATGCAATTTTTAATTTTTCAAAAATAATCATAACAAACTATTATTTTTGTTAATTAATAAATATAAAGGTATTTCTTAAGAGAAGGGAGAGAGTTTAACTGAATATATAACATTTACTATATAACAAGCAAGAATGTATAAATTCAATATGAATCAAAAAGACATTTTCAATAAAGAATTGAAACTCTAAAGTTACAAGCTGCTAGGGTATGCCCATGAAGAAACAGATCAAAAGACAAGTCTGAGCAACGTGAATATCTTTTATGTGAGGAAAATCAAATTTTCATTCATTGATTTTATCATTAAGAAACCAAAGTCCATATCCCAAAAAATTTTGTTCAACTTTGTTATGTATATCACCAATTCTTTTGCTTAGTATGTGATAGTAAGATCAGAAACAGAATATATGACATTTGACCAACAAAAAACAAAAAGGAAAATACTAGCAAAACTCTCTCATATTATTCATGAGATGAGAGTGTGAGGGTGGGAGAGTCCTAGGGACTCTTTAGATTATGGTTTCTTTAAAAAGAAAAATTAAATAATAAAATTATATTAATAAATATGATTGCATAAAATATTGCAAAAAGTAATGCTAGTCTAGTAGATAAAACATTACTCTGAATGATAGAGGTCGAAATAAGTTTAATTTTTGAGTAAATGTGAGTAAACAGGCCGGCTGACAGGCCTAACAGGCTTTTGTAGACTAAATCCTACCCAAAAAAAATTTGTTAGGAGCTATTTTTTAACAAAAAATTTTCAAAAATAAAACACAAAATTTATCATTTTTAAGATATTAAAAACATATTTAACTCTAATATTTTTTTTTGGGTACCACCTCCCTTTAGCTCAAAGTAGCTTTGCCCTTGCATTCAGAGGGAAGATCAGAGAAGTTCCCGGTGCACTCTGAAGCTAATAAAATTAGAGAAGCCTTGGTTGTTGCCAAGATGTGCTCGCGCTGCGAATTGTTGAAGCCTAATTTCAGAGATGTGGTTGTTACGAGGGCTGATTTCAACAGATGCGATCGATGTGACCTGGGCAAAACAAAAACAAAGCTGCTCATGTGCTGTGCTTGCCAAGTTAACCATGTAATCATGTATGATAAACTCAACAGGGATTGTTGTGTTAATCTGAGGTGGGCCATGTTTTCGTGTTTGGTTTAGTCATCTGTCGCTTCTTTATTTGATTTATTGTGGCAGCCCGTTAGAACAGATGGGTTTTGTTTTTATCTTAGGTTTTGCATAGGATTTAAATTTTTGGGCTTGCATATGATGGCAGGCTTGTCACATAGCGCCAATGAAAAAGATAACTGGCGACATACAGTGACACGTGATGCAGTTCCTTCTAGAAAGATTATATAAATAGATCTTCAACTTCAATTATTTGGACAAGGAATATGGTGCAAAATAATCTCACATGTGCTGATGCGCAGCCCTATTCCACACAAGTGCTGTTGGGGATGGATATATTTTTTGGTGTGCGAGATTAATATCCTTACTCAGGTGATAGAGTAATCTCTTCAAATACGGTTAAACCCTTAAATAGAGTCTCTTTCTTTTCAACAGTATTTTTTTTTATGAATTAAAATATTTTCCTTTTCAAAATGAAAAAGAGATAATTATGTTTATCATTTCTCCATCCATTTAGAATCGATGATTACATTAATATGAGATTGTCATATAAGTGAATAACAAGATAAGTGAACACATATAATCCTCTTAGTTTCATTTTGAAAAGGAGAGGATTTTGATCCTATTTTAATCCATACACATTGTTGGTTATACCTTATAAAAAGGATAAAACACTCTTTCGATCATTTAATTACACTTATTTATTTAATTTAGTCATATATTTTTAAAATGTTCAATTTGATGATCTATTTGTTGTACGTTAGTTGGTCATTTGTTGGATGGATATTAGACATGCATATAAAATTTGATAACTTCTAAAATTCAAAAATATTGTCAAATAAAATTGATCAAATTTTATCCGTGTAATTTGGCTAAATTTAGCCACATTTTTCTGCATTTAGCCACTTTTATTACATGCAGCTAAATACTCAATGCACCACACAGCCAAAA
Source organism: Nissolia schottii (assembly GCA_003254905.1). NCBI lineage: Eukaryota > Viridiplantae > Streptophyta > Magnoliopsida > Fabales > Fabaceae > Nissolia > Nissolia schottii. The sequence goes on along the minus strand of QANU01091945.1, from coordinate 908,887 downwards.
ACTTGTTGATGTACTATCGAATGAACTTCTATGTCATGTATACCTTAGCTTGCATTGATACACATAGCCATCCTTTTTTTTTTCAAGAACACATAACCATCTTTTGATCAATCCTATATTCAAAATAAGACACTGCACATATTTTTATGAAAAGAACTCACTAAACTTGCGGTAGAGTAGAGTTATCGAAAGCTAAGGCTAATGAACTAACCCGAATATCACAAAAAAAAATGAAAAAAAGAAAAAAAGAGTAGATTAGACTACAAAATTAAAGTGACAATTTATTTTATCCTGACCTAGCCAACTCATTTTGGTTTAATTCGAATTGGACCAGCTCGCTTCGAATCAGATACCCTAATAATCCAAACATACTTTTTTTTTTCCTTAAAAAAAATTGAACTTGATGGGGGTCCTGATTTGTTTATTTAAATGGTTCGTTCTTCCCTACACATGCAACGAAAAGTATGAGCATTGGATAGAAAAGGTTAATGCACCCTTATACTCCCTTGTTCCAATGTATACATGTGGCAACCCCATAAATTGACACTGACACTCAAGGAACTAGTTCTTCTACGAAAAGTCTTCTAACATGCTAATAATGAAAGCTCACAGTTTTTATAAACAAATAAAAAGGAAACCTTTTAAAATAAACTAAACATAATAAATTAATAAAATAATTTTTTTTACATAAGATACAAATTAATAATCAAAATACAAAAACACCCTGTTTGTAGTTCAGTGGAGCGCTCTACTGACTAACATAACATAAACTGTACTAATAATTGAAATAAAGTTAAAGAATACTCCACGACAACGTGAAACTCACCAAAAGTTCAATCGATTGGAGACTACTGAAAGAGTGACGTATCTTCGTCAATATTATTTGAAAAAAAATGGTTGATGAGGGATGGGTCATCGCTCAGTGAATGACTAACCCTATGGCGACATGAGACAGTTCGTAATCATGACATGTAGATACAATACATAATCTAGTAGCAAACATGAAAAGCATATTATATAATAATGCATAGTACATAAAAGCGTTTGACAACATAACAAGTAGGGAGTTCTCTAGATGCACAATCCAAGCATTATATTTTAGCTATTCTTGAAACATCTGAGCTTGAAGGCCTTGCTCTAATCTACATGACATGATACATGATACATGACACCGGGCGTCACAGGCTGCCATATCTGGATTTCACGGTCTTTTCCTAAATCTACATGAATCCTATTCTAAGTTACAATCGTACAAGGTATACCATGGTTAACGTAGGCTGTCGCTTACTTACAATTCTCTCCTAGACATAACTCCAATGAAAACAGTTTAAACAACATAACATGATATAACATGAACATGATAACATAACTGATAACCGATAACTTAATATGACTTAATTCATAAATATCATACACATGCAACATGACATATTTAATGCAATAAAACATATGGTCCCATGTAGTTATAAAATAGTTTCCATGAGTTTCTAAAAATAATTTTATAGATAACTTCATAAAATGATTACTTTCATAAATAGGGAAATTCTCAAATAATAATTAACTTCATAATTACCTAAAAGAAAATACTAAGTTCCACCTCTTAGGATTTCACAAAATATGCATAAATAAATAATTTTTAAATATAATAATACATAGTCTGAAAATTGACCGTGAAAAAAGTCACTTACCTAAAAATTGGTTGATCGCTAAGAAGAACTAAAAAGATGGAACTTTTCAAGCTCTAAAGTGAATTAACGAGTCTAAACACTCATGTGAAACTTTTATATATAAGAGGAGTTAGAGATCCCATCAGCACAACTTCCGATGTGGGACTACAAATCCCATGCCGCTATAGTATTCCTAAGATGCTGCAATGGACCAATTTTTCACCCTTTTCTTTTTTTTGCCTAAGGAACAATGGGTCATCACAATACAAATGGAGTGATGGTCACACTCACACACATACATGCAGCATCATGGAGCCCACTAAAACAGTTTAGAGGAACGCACCACAATGCTATAGAATTTGTAGCAAATTTTGTGATTTCCTTAAGATACTCTCAGCTTTACTGAGTATTGATTGAAGGTGAGAATTGAGCTTCGCCTACAAGTTTCTTTACACGTGTAATAACTAACCTAACTGACTAACTACTTTACATAACAGAAACTAACTAGCTAGCTTCACCTTCTGATAAGTTAGGCGTAGCCATAGAATTATAGCATAGATGATAGAAGTCTATTGTATCTGATTGTTAACGTAAAGCTAATTAGCAAATTAGCATAACCCACCATTTAGGTTTTTTAAAATTGTAATTCACTATGTGCAAAATTGCACTTCATCCCAATTTTTTTCATTGTAATCAATTACTAATAATATGTTAGGTTTCTTTTTCTATGTTTTGTGTTTTCTCCTTTCAAAAGTACATATAAGAAATTAATAGTGAAAATAATTTTTTTTCATTTTTTATATTGATTGTTTTATTCACAAAATCTTAAAATCAAAACACGCGTAAAATGAACACAAAAACGTAATGGATCATGAGTGATTAGTTACAACAAAAAAGGCGGGGTTAGATTTTGATTTGACACATACTTTAAAGTGAAAGAGTGCAATTTTAACCTATTTTTGCGTTAATCACCCAAAAACAAAATTAAAAAAATAGGCTGGCCCACGGGGTAACTTGTGACCCGCATGTGATTAGATTAGATTGGACTAGTCTAACACTAAACCTGGTGAAGTTTGGGCTAAAATTGACTAAACTTGACTCAAGCAGCACGTTCTAATAGCTATAGGATAGACGGGGTGAATTATGGATTATGAGTTTGACTCATAATTGGTATGCAACTATAAATAATAAGTATGGAAATGGAAATGATGCTAAGCTTAATAATAATTTATATTTAATTTTTTTTATTCAACTACCAGCATTCGGATCCTATTATTAAGACTCCGATTAATCCGGTCTGACCTGTCTGAAGTTTCTTAAAAGGGTAGAGGTCTTTTAACAAGAATTTTTTTTCCATTTTCAAGATTTAAACTCAAGACCTCTAATTAAGGAGTTAAGATACCTACCATATTAACTAATCTCATGTTGATATGATTTATACGTATAGATTAAAGAAACATTATATTGCAATATTTATAAATTAACTTTTCTGAGTTTCTTATGGTATTTAGAAAAAAAATCATGAGTTTAAAACTTATGATGGGATGTGAACAAAACATATTATGACATATTATGTAATTAAATATAGTGTGTTATAGCGTCTAATTAAGTAAACTGTATGTTATAATATTATTTGTCCACGTCAACATAAATTTCAAACTCCTAATAAAACTTTTTAGGTAGGAGTAGGGTACGTACCATGGATCAGGAACTTTACTTCAATTCAATTCCCTTGGATTGCCAAATTAAAGCAAGAAGAGTATGCATTCTGCAGCACAACATAGTTTATTTTCCTGAAGATTAGGAGCGTCATATGATCATTTGGTTTCTTATTGTATGGGAAGAGTGGAGGGTCTAACATGTAAGACAAGAGACAGTCAACAAGCCAAAGATACTTGCCACTAAACCAAACAATTGGGTTCCATATCTTTCTATATAATATAAAAGAAAGAGTACTATCCCAATTGAATGGAAGCTAGGCAAGTCATCCTTGGCTACAAGACATGACTCTTCATCTACATACAAGACCCCCTCTCTTCACTCTCAACACACTTTCAATTTAATTTGATGCCTAACACTCAATAACCAAACCCCCTATTTATGGCCACCATCAATCATAATGCATGTCACATAAAATAAAATAAAGGAGTTTATATGATGACGTATTCCTTGTTAATATTATGTCATTGGTCTCATCCATGCACAATTCTTTTTTGCTTCGTTTTTGTCATGTCAAAATTAACGGTGGATGGATTAATTCAAAGAATATGTTCCAAAAACAAGGATGGACCATTCTTTATTTCATGATTTCATTTTTTATGTATCAATCAATTTTAAGGCTGCTAGGTGTTGCCTTTCTACGGCATTGGCAAGTCAACTGCGGAGGGCCTACATGGAGGGAGATTTCATGTTGATCATCATGAACCCAACTTGGGACTGATTCTGTTCGTTTTGACATTCAACATCTCTATTGAACTCCATATCAATCCTTTTCTACTTGATCATTAAGTTTTGTCTAGTAATATATACATTATCACTTGTGGAATGAATTTTTCAGAATAACTTCTATACACTTTTTTTCCCCCTCTCGATAGAGCAGGCTTAGGCCCCATAAAAAAGGACAAACAAGTATAAAACAAACCACCAAAAGTTAACTATGGTCAACACGTATAGTTCATGTATCGTTAAACTCTCTCAAACATAAAACCAAAGGGAAGAAAAAGAATACATCAACCTATGATTTAAGGTACAAAAGGAAATGAACAAAAATTACACCAATTTACCTCATAACCAACACCAGGCCAAATCACTCGCAAGATAAATGCTTATTTTGGTTCCAAAAAATATAAGATTGAGTTATTTTGGTTTTTGAAATTTTAATTTTAATTTTTTAATCTTTGAAATTGTAAGTTGTAAGTCAAATTAGTTCCTCAATTCATTATCATTACTGTATTGTCACATTTTCATTAATTTATCACATTAAAAGAAATAGTAACAATTGAGACTGGAATTGAGTTGTAGTTGCACTTAAAATTGCAAATGAGGTCGCCCAATAGTGGTAACTGAAGATGTAATAAAAACTAAAATTTATAGCTTCAAGTGTTGTCATAGCTATATTTTTAGCATTTAGTGTTGTTACACCACCTCTGTTGTTATCACATTTTCATTTAATGTGAAAAATTAATAAAAACATGACAATACAATAATGATAACTAATTGAGAAACTAATTTGATTTGCAACTAAGGATTAAAAAGTTAGATTTTGAATTTCAAGAGCCAAAGTGACTCGATCTTACACTTTCAGGAATCAAAATGAAAATTTTCCCAAGTTAGATCTATAAAGAATCCCATCAAATTAATATCAAAATTATGAAAGATAGCCTTATTTATAATCACAAAAAAAGAGAGCAGCAAATCATCTTCTATTACCAAAACCCCCCCCCCCCTCCTAAAATCCACCGCGAGCTAAGACTCACAACACTATCTACCATCAATTAAAAGTCCCCATGAAACAACCCACCCCTTCAAGCCGATGCACCAAACCCGCCAACAAAGGTCACAACTGAAAAATAAATGCTTTACTTCTAGTGGACAAAATGTAATTTTAACTAGAGTTAGTTATTTAAGAACTAATCAGTTAGTGTAACTAGAGTTAGGTAATTCTGTTATGATTAGTTAGTTGGTAGTTAGCCTTAGTAACTTGTGCAACAAGCTATTTTTAGGACAAACTGAACCCCATTTGCACTGCCCATAATTTTGCCTCTGTTAAAGAACCTACATGTAACACTCGACAAAACCCCTTACCAGCACACCCATCACCCATTGATAACAGGCCCCCAATTAAATATACACATCCCTATTTGGAACATAGTGGAAACAAATTAACCCACCATTAAATTTTTCTCAAACTGACCTCAGTAACCATTTTTGTTGCTACATCTAACAACTGCCTCCTTGCACCATTTTTCTTCACCTTTTGCCATCTATCCTCACATCACATCATCCATGTTTGCCAAACTTTATGCAAAAACTCCCCCAATTCACTTTTTTCTTCTAAAAATATTGTCATTTCTATATATCCAAAGTGTCCATAGACAAAATAAAATAGAATAATTCAATCTTCAATAGTAAAATCATGTGAAGCCAATAACTTTCCGAACTCAAAAACTACCTCAAAATTTGATGGGCATGCCCAAGCTATTTCTCTCTCCTTCAAGTAGTAACACCTAGGAATGGCAATGGGATAGGTCGGGCCAGTTTTTTCATTATCCATCCCTATCCCGTTCACTCAAATCTTGTCTCGTTCCCTATCTCATACTTCAGTGGGTTTTTATTTTTTTGCCCCATACCCACCCTGCCCTACCTTTCTTTCTATTAAAAGATTTTTCTTCTTTTTTGTTTAATGATCTAACTTAGTTTTAATTGTAAAATTAAACTAGACTTTACCTGACCAATTGATCCCAAATTTATATATATATATATATCCAAGGTAGGTTTGGGGCAGGTACCCCAAAACCTAGACACACCTCAAACTCGAAACAACACAAGTGAGTTTTCTCCAAACCAGCCCAAAACCCAATCAGCCATTGAATTACCCGACTCAAATAGGGCGAGGCAAGGCAGGACGGGGTAGGGCAAATTGCCATCCTTAGCTAGTAACACCATGTTTTCCAAGTAAAATTGCACCCGATAAACAGATGAAAGATGTTCTCCTCTGCTACATTGAATAACATACAGGTAGCCTCCCCTCGTATAATCCGCAACCTCTATACTTTGCTGATGACGTGCTGCTAAATATGGGATGAAATGTATAATCTGCAACCTCGCCTTGTATAATCTTTTGCATGTATACTATACTTTCTCCCTTCAACTTCATATGAAATCCTATCTGAAATGGAATTCATGCATGGTTGTCGTATTGACCATGATTCTCGTTTCTCTGTGATGCGATTAGTTCCTATGAAATCACCCCACAATTGTCCTGCTATTTTAACCATATTCCCCTTAGACAATGCTTGAATTAGAAGTTCATGAATCTCCATCCAAAACTCTTCTTCTTGTCTCATTTGTATCCTCTTTGCACCACCTTGAAATGTGAGAAAAATGAATGTTGCAACAGACATTCTTTATTTTCCTGCTATATATCAAAGCATCCTCCATGTCTTGTTTGGACACAAAAGTGAGAAGAGTATTATACACAACCCATGATCACAGTACATCAAGTGTTGTCCATTCATAACCAGTTTTGCTACCATTGTATCATTAATGTTCACTGGAAAACTTGTCTCACCGACATTACTGCGTTGTAACTCCTCCAACATTACCGCATCCATCGTGCCTTGGACAGTCAATATCCTCTCTTTTATATATTAACCAGTTTTTGTGTTTGTAATCAACGACCTTCCTCGCTTGTCAACAAACACTGACACCAATATTTATTCAATCTTCCTGAACGCTTCACTTCCCCTCAAACCAAAATCATCCTTACCCTTCGAATTCCTTATCTGCTCATGAGTACCATCATTTTTGTATGGCATTAATCCACGCCCAAAATCTTGTTTCCTAAGTCTATGTACGTGTATCCCACCCCATTTATCTCTCTCTCTCTCTTTCTTAACTTTCTCTCTCATCTCTCTAGAGGGGTTATCAATATTCAATGGGATTATTAACCAATCCTTATTAAGCCGACCAAGAACCAAGAACCACACTAATATTTCTACCTTGGGGAGACAGACCACGCCATGCACTACTAACATATATAGGTAAAATTATATAATCACCTACCTCTAGTATCATAAATAGCAAAGATAAATTAAGGATCTATTAGAAAAGTTACTAGACTTATGAAACCACCAAATCGTATGATCCTTGTCACTCACAGCTCAACGATGTTGATGCCAAACAATCCAAAAACTCATGTAATATTGATTGTACGTTCCCAATCAAAAGAACTCCACGTGCCAAACTAAAATTTGACTCAAAACAACCCTATACTGAACCCTACATTCAACAATAGTATGATTCTTCTGCTCAGATATCAATAATAAACATTGACATTTAACCTTCATCCTCTCTTCCCCCAACTACACATCTTCCCAAAATAAAATCTTATTACTGTTACTCGCCACTATATGTAAACCCCTAACTTCACATCTTCAATAAAATTTCAGACCTTGGCATGACCCCTGGAATTTGCACTAGAACACCTCCAAAGTCAATCTATACGTACAGTACTTATCGATAGTATTATAAACTAACTTTATATATAATGTCAATCAATAGAACTACATGAAAGTTCTAAATGATGATAATTAACTATCCACCATGATTTATCAATTTATTGAATTGTTATTGACAGTTTACAATTAGTGCATACATAGAAATTAATTTCATCATTTTTTTCCTAGAAAAGGGACCCATGTCATTATCTGTAATTTGTTAACTTTAACTTACATATCATTATTTGTAATGTATGGAAAAAACTATGTTGGAAGAGACGTATTGACTTTGTGATCTCAAAATCTTAAAAGGGATTAGTTACTATTGTTAACGATTGACCTAGCTAGGTACCCGGGCAACCAAATAAAGGTGTAACTTACTAAGTAATAACAAATTATTTGTACCATATTCATATATTTAATAGTTTAATGTTATGATAAAAAAAATAGTATAATGTAATGAACAAACTTAATTACCACAATAAAATAAATTTAAACTCGTTAATTTAAATAAAAATAAAAATAGTCCGCTACAGCCGTAACTATTTATTTATTTATTTTTAATTTTTGATCAGGTTTCTCAATGTTAGGGAGAGACTTGAGTAAGCAAGTCTTGAGCTAGTTAAAAACAGTAACTAAAGTTTGTTATGTTTAGTTAGGGGATTAGTTGCATTAGTTAGTTTATTATTGTTGAGTCAGCTTAGTCATAAGAGTCAAGATCTTACTTTGTATAAAGAGCACCGAGTGCCCCCACTGTAAAACACTTGTTCTTCATAATTCCAATTCAATACATAGAATACAAGTTTACTCTCAATCTCTCTAACACTGTACGTATCTTAGAGCTCATTATATTTTTCCCCTTAATTTCCTCTCTTCTTTTTCTCTTTTCGTTTGATCCTTTTCTCACCTTCCGAAAATGGCACATTTGTCTTAATTCGTTGTTCACTCCAATTCGATTCTTCTCTGTTCGTTCCGACAGCGTGCGTACAAGCTGAGAGATGAGAACTACCTTCTTTGGCAGGCAATAAGATCAAGCGATTGCAAAAATCAAAGGAAGCAAGTTGCAGTCTCATCTTTGCAAGGATCAAATTCCTCATATGTATCTGAATGTTTGTTGATGATATCGTAGCTAGAGTTTGCAAATTGGAAACAAGAAGATATAATATTAATCTTTTTGCATGGCTTCTAGCTTCACTAATTAAGCGAGACCATTCGTGTTCGTATGCTAGGTTGTTCCTTCTCCTATCAAATTTGGGATAAAATTGATGATAATTTCTTTGCTTCGCAAACTCGTTCGAAGATCAGGCAATTGAAAATTAAGCTTAAGGAAACCAAGAGAACATGAGTGTTAGGAAATAATTTCCTCATATTACTTATTTCCTCCTATTACTTATTTCATTGCATTGTAATATATAAATACCTTAATAGACATCTCTCACTTAGGGAGAATATTTTCTTACAATGAGTTTATTCTCAATCTCTCTATCTGAGCATATATATATATATATATAGCTCTCTAGCACTCCAAGTCACGACATGCAAACTCAGAACTACTTACTTGAGGGACATTGGTTCTTTCCATTCGATCGAACGAGCAATTTTTAACTAACTCTTTATTTATGGTGTTACGGAATTAATTTGTTTTATGAAAAGATGGTAACATATGTCGATATATCTTAAGTTCCTATATAATATTTATTCGTATTTTGTTATTTGCAATGCACTTGCAACATCCTTTGTTAACTTCACACGTTAGATAAATAGAATAGCTTAGGTTTTTAGTAAGAAAGACCTTCACAATACTAACAAGAACTTAATTATAATACAACAATAGTAGTGTAAGGTTTTTTATATTGTCATTAAATCAAATCATTGCATTTGTTTGAATATTTAAGAAGTGAGTGAGAAAGTAAACAATTTTTACACATGTGTCAATATTTCATTAATTAGATGACACTGTAAATAGCGAATAAACTCTAATAAATTAAAAAATTAGTTGATTGACATATTTTGATCTCTTTTATTTTTATTTTTGAAAAATGTTTGGTTTACACCTATTAACCTGTCACCGTACTGCCACCAACATTTATCATGCCAATTTTTGTATTTCTCTTTCTTCTCTTGATCATCTCTTTCACATGCAACTGACTATGCCTTTTTTTTCCATATTCTTTCTCTTCCTCCACACTCCTCCTCCTCTCCTCCTCTTCCTCTTCCATCCGCCGCAGTTATCACATGCTTGTTTTTTTTTTATTCTTCGGCTTTCATTATATTTCTTCTTATTATTATTATTATTCCTTTTTATTCACAATACAGAGAGTGGACAAGGTACACGTGATGTATGATGCTCCTCCTTCTCCTTCTCCTTCTTCCGTCGGAGATTTCAACATCGATGTAATGAAAAATGTTTAACTCATCAATCAAATTGTTGATCTAATTACATGATATATTTTGTGCAATTATGTTTGTCATGCTTGTGTTATATGGTAGTAGAAGTTTGTGCAACACGCATCTTTCCTTTTTTTTTTCTTAAATACTAATTTGTGTTAGTTACGTGTTATGCTTGTGAATTTATGTTTGAAATGTTTGTGCAATATCCATTCCTTTGGTTTGGTATTTTAGTATTTATTGTTAATTATTTTAATATGCTTGTGCACTTATGTTGTATATGTTTGTGCAATAGGGTTGCAAATGTTTGTGCACTACTCATTCTGCTGGTTTGGTCTTTTAATATTCAGTGTTAATTATGTGGCATATGTTTGTGCACTTATGTGGCATATGTTTGTGCAGTAGTGTGACAAATTTTGGTGTACTACTTTTTCTCATGTTTTGGTCATTTAGTATGTAGTGTTAATCGTTTCATATGTTTTTGCACTTATATTGTATATGTTTGTGCAATAGGGTTGCAAATGTTTGTGCACTACTCATTATGCTGGTTTGATCTTTTAATATTCAGCGTTAATTGTGTTCATATATTTGTGCACTAATGTTGCATATGTTGGTGTAGTAGTGTAGCAAATGTTTGTGCACTACCCATTTTTTTGGTTTGGTCTTTTAGTATTTAGTGTTAATTGTGTTTATATGTTTATGCACTTATGTTGTATATGTTTGTACAGTAGTGTTTCAAATGTTTATGCATTACTCATACCACTATTTGGGTCCTTTAGTATTCCCTAATGTATTAAAACTGTGGATAATAGTGGATAATAGTACGATACTTGATTATGAGATGTACATGTAACACACCTCTTTATTTTTATGGCTTTATGATCGCTCATGTCTAAAACAGCATAGCGAATGCTTTGAACGTCCAAACAAGAGGATTTTGAAGTAAGTAGGAAGAAATCAGTCAAATAAACAAATTGTGCCGTACGTAATATTTTGTAATATACCAAGTTAGACTATTTCGTAAATTCTAATGTTCACAAATCACAATCAATGCAACTCTCTTTATTCCCTGGTTATTAATCATATATTTTTTCTTATATATGAAAGACGTAACTCGTAAAACAAAAACAAAAGTCAATCAATATAATCGAGTTGCGTCAGAATTGTGGTCATGCATACATTTCTCAACTGTTGGATAGCAAAGAACTAACCTCTGATTACGAGACGCATGCATTATTCCAAGCTTCATTGTTAAGAGAGTATACAAAGGGATCAACTATACTGATCTTCACGTGCATTTCAACTTTATATCCTTTCATCTCTACGAAAATGAAAAAGAACTTATTTGATGTTCACTTTGTTTCTCTTGGAATGCTATAAGGGTCATCGAATATTGTCTCAATTCCCCCAAACTTTTTCCATAAATGTTGTTCTCTCTCTAGGCATATTTCATCAACGGCGAAAGAATACCTATTATGCGTGTCGAAATTTCAAATGTTAGTTTATGAAGTCTTATCTTGGTTGAAAAATGGACTAAGCAATGGAGAAATGTTGTATGCTCGTCAAATACTGAATGTGTGCTTCACGAACATTATTAAATATTATAAGTTAAAATCAATGAATAATAGATAATATTTACGAAGCATGCAAAAAAGAATTTATCTAGATAAAGAGTTTATTTAGGGCATGAGATATCTAAAATAAATTTGGTTTAAGGCCACAATTTTTATTAACTATACTTAAAAAATGTACTTTATACTATATATATATATATATATATAAATAAATAAAGAATATTTTTATTTTCAAACATAATACTTCATAGTACTTTAGATCATCCTCAATTTGACAATTCTCACAAAACGTGTAGTCTTACTTTTGCAGTACACTACAAGAAATGCTACATTTTGAATAAAGTGTTGCTTTTAACAAATGTTATACTTTTAAAGTTAAGACATGACTTTTTTGTGGAGTTGCGCCAATGAGGTTTGAATCCTAGACCTCATGCATACTACGCAAATCTTTCACCACTAAACCATTCTTAGTGACTTGGGTTGCCAAGTATTATTATGAAGTGTTGCATTTGTCAATAAACATGCTCGTTTATTGTATGAAATGTAACTTTAAGCCAAATTTATTGTAACTTAGATTACAATAAATGAGTTTATTTTTTATGTGTTTTATGTTAAATTTATTTATCGGTTAAATGAGTTTTTGTCCCTAATAAATCGTGAATTTTGACTTTGTACCATATGAAATATTTTTTTTTGTTTGAGTCGTCAATAATTTTTTTTTTTCGTTTTAGTCATTGACACTACTAAAAAAACGCTATCTACCAGCTGAATTTAATGGTGGATTTTATTGTTTCCGGTGGATTTTGTATTGGAAAGTGTCTGACGGTATAGACATCGTCGATAACTAGTTAATTACCGTTGGATTTTGTATCCGATGATAATTATAGATATATCTATCGATAACTAGCTAGTTACAGGAATGATGCATGTGCGACGATTACCGACTGATATATATCTGCCAGTAATTAGTTGCATTATAATAATATTATTTAACATACCAATGGATATATCCGCTAGAAATATATGAAATTAAAAAAATAAAAACAAAACCATAAATAGTAAGTAACAGAATTAATATTAATTAAAAAATAAAATATTCAATACATTTAATATTCATAAAAAAAGAAATTAAATATCGATTAAAACAATATTAAAATAAAAATGGAAATCGACAGTGGTTGCCACTGTGACAAGGTGGGTTGGGGCTGGGGGTGTATCTAGAACTATCGAAACCTCACCATCATCCGTGTCATGGTGAGGGGCAGAAATGTTGGGATATGCTTGTCGTCATCATTGTCCTCCGAGTTGTCAAACATGGAGAAGTTTAGTGGCTGTGACGATCTACCTGTCTGTAGATGTGATCACATACGGGAAAAGTTGAAAGCCATCTTTTTCTTCATTTTTAGATTTTTCTTCTTCTATTGCGCTCGCTGTGTCTTTAACTCTTCTTGAAGGCAGGTCACCTCTTGTTGTAGCTGCATGGCCTGGGTGTGGAGTTCAACATTGAGACCATGAACGACACAACAAACATCATCCTTAGTGGGCATGGAAAACCCAGAAGTGGTGCTAGTATTCGATTGTCCTCTGCATCCTCCTCTCCTAATCATCTTGAGGAGAATTACACTCTGACCATATGTGTGATTTTTGTTCATACCGCCAATGACCTCCAACCATAGTGCCTCCTCATCAACTTCTAAGATGTCTACTCCACTTTCATCACCACTAAGGCTCTGAGTCCGTTGCAATCTCGCCTCATTCATCTGTAGTTCGTTTGTCGTCTATAAGTAAAATAACAAAATAATATGTAGTTAGCAACACAAATTTAACTTACAATATACATTAATTATTAAGTAAATCAATATTTATCTTCATGTTCTCAAAGCGCAAATCAACCTAGATAGTTTTCTCACCCCTTTCATCCATCTTTAGGTGAATATGCCTAAATACCTCCAACTTAGAGGGAGATCTATCCAACTCTCCGGTCTGCATTGTGTTAAACATATAATATATTAGTAAACTAAATTAACTTGAATAAATTAAACTGAATAATTAAGTTAAAAATTTAAAATATTACCATTCTCTCTCCTGTGGAGTTTAGGGTAGCAAACACACTAGTGTGCATCACCCCGCTTTGCTGAATGTCTCGATGCTTTGGCCTTTTGAGATTTGTCTTCAAACTTCCTTGTGGCTCAAATTTGGTGAAACGCATCGAGCTTCTCCTAAGTCATACAAGAGAGGGGGTTTTGTCCAACCCGTCCTTGATCGCCTTGTACAATTGTTGCAATCGTTTTCTTCTCTATACTAGAAGGCTGCATACATAGCGTCATCATCCTCATCAAAGAGGAAGTGCTCCTACACATAAAATTATTTAAACATAAAAACATAATTAATTAAACATAATCAAAATTATACATAATTATATAACTTCCAAGCGCCATACATACGCCTCATTTCATCGCCAGGAATATATATCCAATACGTCCTAGGATGACCATACAACCTCTTGATTATCTTAGTCATTTGGGTCTTGACAATTTCGTGATATGGAAGCCACCTAAATACAATACAAAATAGTTAATAGTTAATTAATCAATATTAATAAAAATAAATTAACAAGTAATTAAAAAATTATAGTAACACTTACCCAATACCTGTGGGCTCTAGCCTAATCTTTATGCGAGAGTCGTGGGATGAACCCTGCAAAAAGCAGAGCCCACATCTAGTTAAGAACTGGATTATGGCGCGTGGACCGAATCAATCAGTCGAGGAGGTAGACGAGTTGTCTCTTCAATGTTGGGCCACATCAGTCACCCTTAATTCTAGGGCATGTCCGGGCATGCATTGCCGCCTCCCATACCCACCCCACACATAGCCTTAGGGGGGAATATCTACCTTGAAACCAGATACCCGCCTTGAGCGGGCATATACCCAAAAGGGACATATACCCTAGAGTCAACATGAACCCCAAGCCTGTCAAGATTGAATGTGGGGCCATATTGTACCCCTGAAGGGTCACAAATCTCTATGTGGGCAACATGAGGTTAGATGTGGATGCTGACATCAATGTAGAGGTCGACGTAGGGGAATTATTTTTGTCACCCCTGTCTCTACCTTTGTTGGTTCTGTCCTTATTGTTTCCTAACATCATATTTGTAAATAAAAATTAAAAAAAAAAGGTAAACTATACTTTAAATAACACTTATACTAATAGACATAAACAACAATCACTAAAATTGTAAACACACACTTATCACATACAGACACACCAATCACACACACACTCTTTTATAACATACACTCACTAACACACACACACACACTCTTTCTCTCTCTGTCTCTCTCTTATCATAAACACACTTATCACATACACACTAACAATAACAATCACACATAAACACACATGCACTCACACTCAGACTCACATACACACACACACACACACACACACACTCACACTTTTATCAATTACATACACTAACACTTACAAATAATTAACCAATTACATAAGTACATAAACACACTTTCACACATTAATATAAACACACTGACACACACTTCCAAAAATTAACGCATACATACACACACCAACACACAATAAAAAATCAATCAATTTTCTAGATCCAATAATCATTTATCCTATTACTGTTAAATATCTTAAAATAAATAAATAAACGATGAGGGAGATTTATCGGCGATAGAGGCGGTGGTAGCAGTGGAGACAAGGGTTGAGGCGGCGACGATCTTGGTGGAAGTGACAACAATGGGAGGCGGAGGCGAACACATAGGCGAGGGCAGACGCGAGGGCGAAGGCAGCCGCAGAGGTGGACGCGGAGGCAAAGGCGAACGCAGCGGTGGCTAATCGAGGAGCGGTGGAGAGAAGGTAGAGAGAAGGAGGAGAGTGGTTAGAGAAAAAGAAGAGAATGAGGAAGAGAAATAGGATTCGTGAAATAGGGTTTCACATTTTTTACCGACAAATTTATCCACTAGTAAACAAAATTCGCTCTTAAACGTATCAAATGAAACAGTATGTTTCACTTGGGCAGAAATCTCGTTAATTTTGAAAAATCCACTGGTAAAAAGCAATTCTTTAGTAAATTTGACAAACAAAACGCTCCATTTTGTTTCTGACAGATAAATCTGCTAGTAATAACCCTAAACCCTAAACAATTTAATCCTATGCAATTACGGATTCTCATAAATGATTTAAAGTTTTTATCATCCTATATTATTATGTTTAAAGAAAGATCAATACATATATATATAGAGAGAGAGATCACATAACCAACAATAAGCAAGCCCTTGTACATCCAGTTATTCCTCACAAGAACGAAATTAACACGACTATGTCAATTTGATATATATGCTTAGCATTGTGCCAAAGAACGAATTCTCCACGTGGTTTCGATAATTATTAATCGTATGATAATTACTATTTGATGATATTCATACATGGAATTATTAAAGCTGCATATTACCTATTATGTTTTGACCATATGTTCTCCACTACTCTTTTTTTATTATTTCATAACAAATTAAACTTTTTTTTAGGTTATTTGATCATGTATTTCTAGCGACAATGATAACATATTCGAGATGATTGAGATTAATACTCTTCCTACAACTCGTTTACCAAACATCAAACCTATTTTCTATTAAAATCAATTTAATTTGCAGAATTAATTTTAGAAATTCTAATCACGCGCTTTGTATTATTTAAGTGGAATTGCGAATGCTTTAAAAGGTGGGAGGTGCATGTGAATTGTGAAATGAAAGTGTGAAGTCAAAGAAATAGGGGAGTAGGTGAGAAATTGGCGAGCATGAGGAAAATAAGCCATGAACCGTACACATGTCAAGTCTAGATCAAATATTTTCCCTCCAAACAATATCATATGATAGATATTGAGAAGTGTCGGCCTTTTTCACTCAAAATATTACATATGGTGGGATCTACTTTTTTTTTTGGCACATTTCTATTTAAATCATACTTATATACTAAAACTTAGTTACTACCATAAATAGAACCTGCTCCAAATTCCTCCATTTCAAATTCTAGCAATTCTACGCATTGTAAAAAGATTTAATTTTCATTTTTATTCATTTTTCAATTGTTTTTATTAATTAAAGTATAAATCAGATATTAAATCAATGTATTCAATCTAAAATGTACTATGTTAAATTACATTCAAGTTTATCAATATAAAAAGTATAAGAGATATGTTAATTTTACTTTTAATGATATACAAAAAGTCAATTAGATACCAGAGATTACAAAGCTCGAGTTTATGATCCAAAATGTTTAACAAAAAGTATTTATGAAACTTGAAATAAAGAAGAAAAAAAACATTAATGACATCATTTCAGTAAAACTAATTCTTAGGGGTATACATGGGCAAAGTTGAACAAAACACATACTGACTCAAAATATATAAAAAAGATGACCAATTCTAACAATAGAACAAGACACATGTCAAGTCTAGATCAAATATTTTTCTTCAAAAAAAATATCATATCATATATGTTGATAAGTGTCAGTTTTTTCCACTCAAAATATTACATATGGTGGGACCACGAATTTTTTTAACATTTCTATTTAAATTTAAATTTATTTATGAAAAGGCATAAAAAGAAAAAAAAAAACAATGTACTCTCATAATGTATTTTCATATATCACTTGGACAATTTGTGCACTGTACTTAATATACATATTTCTTTAATCTATTTCGTATATGCAATATTTTGTTATGCATACTAGAGATTAAGCATACATTACAAACAAATGCAACTCATATTTTTAACACAATATCTTAACTTCTATAATATTTTCTTA
>QANU01091945.1:863066-891041 GCA_003254905.1 Nissolia schottii | reverse complement strand
CTGCATTGCTATTTGTGCTTTAGTGTTCTATATTGAAGACATCATCATCACAAATTCGCTTCTTGTGATGTTCAGTAGTCAATACTATGTATTATGTTATATGTATTATGTATGAATTGAACTTAGAACTCATATATTTCATCTTTATTTGTGCTTTGTTATGGATATAAATGTATTTATGAATTTCAAGTTTTATTAAATATATTTTTGTAGCATAATAATTTTTTAAAATATTTTTTTAATAATAGGTAAACTCGTACGAATTTACGATCCTAGTTTACGATCCGAGTTTATGGAGGCTCCACGAGTTTACTTAAACTCGCGAGTTTGATAACCATGATTTCAAATATTTAATTTAAATTAATTTAAATCATATTAACTAACCATTATAAAAAAACAAATTAATTGATTACACACCCATTTTTTATTGATTACATGTTATTTAAATTACTAAATTGAGGATTGTTATCATTTAAATTTTTTATTTATTTCAAGTATTTTAAGTTTTCTTTAATCTATTTAGATGATCCTATGGGTGTACATGGGCAAGATTAAACAAAACGCTTACTGACTTGATTTTATGACTGAATCATTTCTTTGAGCCCAAACTCAGCCATTATGACCCCACTAATAATCAGGTCAATCCGTGTCAGCTCGATGTTTAGATAATAGCTAAGTTTTGAACATTATACATAGTAAAGTCATAAGATTTTACATGTTGCAAACTAAATTTAATAGATAACTTGCAATGCACATTTCAAAACAAATTATATCAATTCAAAAGTAACATAATATTTTGTAAAGAATACTAAATTGAAGTATAAAAGTTTAATAATTTATCACTAATTCTTACAAAAATATAAATTCAAAAGAAATATATATAATTTTGGGTCAAAATGGTTAACCTAAAGTATAACTCAAACCCAACCCGAAAGGTCACGGTGTTAAATTTAATAATTAGAACCCGACTAAAAATAATGTGAGTTGGGCCAAGCCATCGAGCCATACTGCGTTATGAACACTCATAAATTGTCATTTGACAACTTCAATTGTATTATATTTAGATAAAATATTAAATTTTTTAATGATATATTGGTCATTTGTGGGTACCATTTCATCTATGCAGAGTAATGAAACATGAGTACTTGTGCGGGGATAAGGTGTATTTTCATCCACGGTGTAGGGGACAATGGATTATCCTTTGCTCGCATTGTCATTCTTAATGGTGCATTAAAATGAATTATTTTTTAAATATATTCATAAAATGTGTACTGTTACAATAAACTACAATATCTCAAATTCTTTGCAGGTTTCTAATTTTTTGATTTAACAATACAGTTGAAATTAATATCTAAGACATACATTTCTTTTCTACATCAATAATATTAAAATTGTTCAATTCCCAGGCATTGCACGAGTTGATACTCTAGTATATTTATCCTAGTATATTTATATTATCTCTATATTATCTTATTACAATTAATTCCATTAAAAATTTTAGTTTAAATATGTTTTGGGTCCTTGAAAAATGTTTGAGGTTTGGTTTAAGTCCCTAAAAAATTATTTTTTTGATTTTCGTTCAAATATAGCGTAAATTGCATGGTTTTAGTTTACGACATTAGTCAAACTATGTGGTTTTAGTCCCTAATGTTATTGGAACTTTGTTAATTACTAAAGCGACTGACAGAGTGTCATATCAGCAATTTCATGTGAGCAAATTAAACTCACCTGACTCATAATTTAGCTTAAACCTAACATATAACCTATTATTTGACCTGATTTTAGATGGTGGGTGGATCATGATTTGGAGGCAAACTCGAGCCAAATATTAGGCTACGAGCTAGAGTATGCGTCAAGTGACTTTATTTTAGTAACATTACACTACTAACGTGGCACTCCGTTAGCCACATCGACAATTAATAGTGTTTTATTAACGTCAAAAACTAAAATCATGCAATTTATGATTTGTTTGAACTAAAACAAAATAAAAAAAATTTTAGAGACCTAAATTAAATCTCAAAAACTTATCCGAGATTTGAAACATATGCTTAAAATTTGTTTACATCCCCTACTCTTATATATTTCGATATTGATGTTAGTTAGCTTCTAATTCTAGCTCTATAACGGACACTACAAGAAAAATAGTCATTTTTATATTAAAATTTCTTCCAGAAAATGAGTGTTTTTGATAGATTATTTGACAAAATCGTATAGCCCAAAAAACCATCTATGGAAATCAGTTTCTGGCGGCGTGTCCGTTGGGGGAAAAAATTTCGATGGACAATTCCCCCCAAAAATCGTAAAACATTTTATTTTTTTAAAAAAAAATTAAGACTAAAACTACCATCCATTCAGGCACACTTGAATAATTCAACTAAATTTCCATTAAAAAAAATTCAACGGACAAATCGTCAGAAACGTTTTCAATAGACAATCTGCAAAAAACTTTTTCGGGGACCATTCTGCCGAAAACTTTTATGACATCCAATCTGGCAGAAATTGTAAATACATCTCTGTTATTCCATTGCCTCCACATTGGTTGGGCTCCAATCTATTATCACTTTGAAAAATTTTATGGCAGAGTCACCTTTTCCCTCACATTTTTTTTTAATGTTTCAGCTGTTGCCTTGTTCATTCTTACTATAATCTTCGCACTTAACCTCAAGGACAGTCATGTATAGGGGGCTTTCACTTTGAGTTGTGTTGTGTCTGCCTTGAGAGTACATGGATATTGAACTAGGAGGAAAAAACACTAATATCTTGCTCTATGAATGTCTAGAATTCTCAAGAAATAGTAGTAAATGCATGGATTGTCCTCTCTTTAGTGTAAGACCCAAGCCCAATTATTTGGGATGTCTCTTGACATGCTCATCAGTTGATTGGGGTTAGTGGCAGTGACATGAGAGTGGAGAAGAGAGAAGAAAAGTAAGAGAGCGGTGCTGAAATTCACGCCAATGTTTTAGAACAATGAGTTTCGATCAAGTCTAATAATCGGATGGTCAAATCTTGTCCGATCAAGCTGCAATTTTTACTGGATCTTCCTCACTCATAGGGCTTAAATCCGGATGGTTGGATTGTCAATCGAAGCTCTATGTCATTCCTAGAAAATTCGAGAACATTGTTGTTTTCTGATGACGAATTCTTGAACTCTTCTTTGTTGATTTCATCTTCTTGATGTCTTTGAGCCCTTGTGTGTGACTGTTTGATGGTTTAGAAGAGTTGTATAATTGTGCTATGTGATTGTAATTTGTGAGACTCCTTGTACCTTTAATTTGGTGATAGTGGAACATTTTACCATCCTATGAGTATTTTTATCTCTCACTTTGAGAGGTTTTTTCACGTTAAATTTGATGTTTGATTTATTTTATGCCTTCTCGTGCATGTTGGTTGTTTGTTGTTGATCTATTGCATGTAGGGTGCTTCCATATTTTGTTCCGTTGTTGGAGAATTTTATTGCTTCAGCAGCTGGCTCTTTATCAGTAAGATGGAAAGAAACAAAATGAAATGAGTGTGAGACCCACTGTGATGGACTTCACCGTAAACCTTACACCTTTCTGAGTGTAATTGTTTAAAATGTTTTTCATAATTATAGCATGACTCTTCTATATAGAATACTAGAAACTTGTTCATATTCATTGCTGTACACATTTTCTCTCATCCATTGTTCTCAATCAAAGCTAACGTACGTACACCCATTAAAAAAATTGATGTGGGGTCAAAAAGAGGGGGAATTGAATGTGAAAAAGTGAAAACGAATAGAAAATCACTTGCAAGTTGGGTTCGTCTCAACATGAAAACTCCCTCCACATGCAGGTCCCTACGCAGTTGACTTGCCATTTTCAACCCCGGCAGAAAGCTGACACCTAGCAGCCTTAAAATTGATTGATAGTACATAAAATGAAATCATGAGAAAAAATGGTCCATCCTTATTTTTAGAACATATTCTTTTAATTAATCTCTCCATCATTCGCTGGATACACGGCCACACAGTTTAGTTTTGGCGCATGACAAAAATATTGAAGCCAGATGGAAGTCATGGACGATGCCAGTGACATAATAATTAAGGAATTATATGTCATCATATATACTGTATATCATTAATAAACTCTTTTTTTCATTTTATTTTATGTGACATGCATGCATTACGATCCACATGTGAGTGGTTGCTATAAATTGTGGGTTTGGTCATTTAGTGTTAGGCATCAAATTGAATTGAGAGTGAGTGTTGAGAGTGAAGAGAGGGGTCTTGTATGTAGATGAAGAGTCATGTCTTGTAGCCAAGGATGATTTACCTAGCTAAATCTATTCTTAGCTAGAAAGATGGAGAGCCCCTTGAGGTAGGTATTCTTGGCTTGTTGATAGTCCCTTGCCTTACATGAGACCCTTCACTCTGCCCATATATATATAGAGACACGATAAGAAATCACATGATATGAATGACATGAAGCTTTTAATTTTCAGAAAATAAGCTATCTATTGTTGCAGAGAATGCATGCTCTTCTTGCTTTGGCGTTCCAAGGGAATTGAATTGAAGCAAGCTCCTAATCCATGATACGTTACCTATTCCTACTTAAGAAAAGTGAGAAATTTTATGGTACCAAAACTTTTTCAAGGGTTTAAAATTCATTTTGATAAACATAAATTAAATTATGACACATAATTAACTTGATATCATAATAAACCCTATTTAAATTATACATAATTATTTAATTGTCCGCACCTTACCATGAATAAACCCTTAAAATTTTATTCGATACCATAAAAAAAACCCAAGAAAAGTTAATTAAATATTGCAATACAATGTTTTCTCTTTTAATATATTATGTATAAATTAATATTAGACTTAGCATTTTCATGTAGGATCCAAAAGGGATCCATTTTCATACTTTACTTTTATTTATAATCGTATACCAATCTCAAGTCATACTGATTGGGTTGGGTTGGGTTGGAAGGGACTTTGATTAAAACAAACATTTACCCATTAATATAAATCATGGGTAAAATAAAATTTTGACTATAATATAAATCAGAAGTAAAAAATATTTTTGACTGATAAGATAAATTAAGGTAAAAAGATTTTTTTATTTTGTCTCGTTCTCGTGTATCTAAAATACAAAATCAATCATCATATCTTGTACACCATTATCAAACACAATTTTGTTTTTGTATCTAGTATTGTCTTTGATTTTATTGTGTTAGTAAAGAAATGAATGTATTTCATTTTGTTTAGCTTTGGTAGTTATTTAACACACTAACTAATTCAGTTAGTTGGCTTCGGTTGGTTTGCTGTTGCATCAGCTTGCTGTGCAAGTTACTGATGTTGTGTAAATATGGGTTGCTTGCTAATCAAGCAACCACTGATTCAATCAATTCAATTCATTCTCCATTCAACCATTCCAATTCTCTTTGGCTTAATATGGTATCAGTAGAATTCTTTCCGCAACTTTCTCTCTCGATCCAAAACCATGCTTCTGCTCCTTCAATGCTACAATTTTTCTTCTGTTCATGATCCGATTTTCCTTTGATCATGAATTTTCCCTAGAAAGTCACAAAGCATTTGAAGAATCCTTCACCCGAGTTCTATGATCTTGAGCTTTTCCATCAAGATTCTTTGTAGGATTCATTGGTGATTGTGCAGAAGTTTCTTTTCTCATCCTTTATCTCTGCAAATTTCTTCATCTCTCTGCTCTTTTTCTACATTTCTCCATGGCAACTCAAAGCTTGGTGGATTTTATCAATCCTTATTCAATTTTGTACTCTGATGGACCTAGCTTGTTGTTGGTCTCTCAACAACTCAATGGAAATAATTTCCATTTCTGGTACAGATCAATGAAAATGGCATTGATTGCCAAGAACAAATTGGCTTTTGTTATGGTTTTCTGCCAAGACCTGCAGATAATCCTATGCTCATGGCTTCTTGGGAGAGGATTAATAGCATTGTGTGTTTTTGGCTTCTCAATTCGGTTGACAAAGATATCTCAGCAAGCATTATTGCTCACTCCACTGCTGCAGAAATATGGCAAGACCTCAAGGACAGGTTTCAACAAGGCAATGGCCCAAGGATCTTTGAACTCAACAAGGAAATGACAAATACTCAGCAAGATTTGATGTCTGTGACTCAATACTTCACCAAGCTGAAGTCTCTATGGTCTGAATTAAGTGAGTATCGTCCATTACTTTCTTGTCACTGTGAACGAGCTGTACAATTTCAGAAATTCCTTGAAACTGAGTATGTTCTTAACTTTCTAATGGGATTAGATGATTCCTATTCTGCTATAAGAGGTCAGATTCTTCTCATGGATCCCATCCCTCCCATCAATAAGGTGTTTTCTTTAGTGATCCAAGAAGAAAAACAAAGGCCCGTTGGTACAAATGCTGAATCCCAAGCTTCTTTTGCTGTAAAACACACACAAGACACCAAACAGACGAGCTCCAATGATAGGCCCAAGTGTGCTAATTGTGGAGTACTTGGCCATACCAAGGAACAATGTTACAAAATCATTGGCTATCCACCACACTACAAGAAAGGAAAGAACAAGGGACATTCAGCACATCAGGTTTCTGAGGTTACATATCTTGTTACCACTGCAAAGCCTAAAACTCCTATGCAATTGACCACTGCTCAATATCAACAACTTCTCAGCTTGCTTATTGCTCAAGTTTCTGCAGCCTCCAATCCCAAGGTGGATAATCGACAGGAATAAAATTTAGGTACAATCTTTACCACCATGGATCATGTAAATCTTGACCATGTGTACTCATATTTTCAGTCTTTGCCTATTTCCAATAATTCTAAATGGATTTTGGATTCCAGAGCTACAAGTCACATCACATGTTCCCCTCACAATTTCACTTCTTTAATAACTGTCCCTAACTCCTTTATTTCTTTACCAAACAATCACAGAGTCAAAGTACAAGCCATTGGTACTGTTTCCTTGACAAATTCCCTCAAGTTACAAAATGTTTTGATCATACCTGAATTTCATGTGAATCTCATCTCTGTAGCTGCTTTACTGAGACATAACCCCTATGCAATCATTTTTAACACAAATGATTGTTTTATACAGGACCTAAGCAACCTGAGGGTGATTGGAAGGGCTAGTCTCCTTGGAGGTCTATACATCTTCAAGGATGTTACAGCCACTGCTTGCTGTCCTGTTTCTAAACCTGGTTCTGCTGATAGGTTTACAAATTCTGTTTGTGAGGTTAATTCAGTTTCTCATTTCATTTGGCATTCTAGATTAGGACACCCTTCTAATAAAGTGTTACAAAAGGCTCCCTTAGTTGATTCAGCCCTCAAATCTGTACCTGATCACACTACTTGTCAAATATGTCCTCTTGCTAAAATGAAAAAATTGCCTTACACATGTAATAATCATTTAGCTGTTAATGCATTTGATTTGATTCATTGTGATATTTGGGGTCCTTTTCATTCTCCAACTTACCATGGCCATAGATATTTCCTCACAATTGTGGATGATAGCACTAGATTTACTTGTTGAAAGCAAAATCTGATGCAACCATAAAGCTCATCAACTTCATTTTGATGATTGAAACACAATTCCACAAAGTGATTAAACAAGTTAGGAGTGATAATGCCAAAGAATTGGCACTCACATCCTTCTTGGAAACAAAGGGAATTATCCATCAATTCTCATGTGTTCAAACTCCTCAGCAGAATTCAGTGGTTGAAAGAAAGCACCAACGCCTATTGAATGTTGCAAGGGCATTATATTTTCAATCCAAAGTTCCATTATGTTTTTGGGGAGATTGTGTTGCTACTGCAGCCAAAATTATCAATTGGATCCCTGCCAAGGTCTTGCATTTTCAGTCCCCTTATCAGAAATTATATGACAAGGAGCCTCCATATGATTCCTTGAGAGTATTTGGTTGCCTATGTTTTGCTTCCACCCTTGCTGCTCATAGAACCAAGTTTCAACCAAGAGTTGTGGCTGCTGTGTTTCTTGGCTATCCTAGTGGCTATAAAGACTACAAGCTTTATAACCTTCAGTCAAGGTAATTCTTCATATCAAGAGATGTTGTGTTTCATGAGGATATTTTTCCATTTCAACTAAATTGTGCAGAACCAAGGGCTGACCCATTTCCTGTTGTTGTACTTCCTTTACCACAACAGGACATTAACATCCCACAGCCTCAGCAGGCACCTGCTGCTGCTCCTGCAGCTGTCCCTCCTAATTCTGCTAATATTCCCTATGTAAGGAGGTCCACAAGGCAGTCCAGAATGCCTCAGTATTTGTCACAGTACCAGTGTAACTCTGCCACTGACCTGCATCCTATTTCAGCAACCTTTTCATATGACAAACTTCAACATTCCTATCAGCAAATTGTGATGCAAGTAGATGCCATCCCTGAACCAAATTTCTATCATGAAGCAGTGGTTTATCCTGAATGGAGACAAGCCATGAAAGAGGAGATAGAAGCAATGGAATCCAATAACACTTGGGATTTAGTTCCCCTACCTGAAGGTAAGCACAAAATTGGTTGTAGATGGGTCTACAAAATTAAACACAAAGCAGATGGGAGCATTGATAGATACGAGGCAAGGTTGGTTGCCAAGGGCTACACCCAACAAGTTGGAATTGATTTCCAAGACACCTTTTCTCCTGTAGCAAAGCTCACTTCAGTTAGGATCTTTCTCCCCATAGCTGCCATCAAAGTTTGCCATTTCTTACAACTAGATGTCAACAATGCTTTCTTAAATGGGGATCTTGTGGAGGAGGTTTACATGGAGAAACCGTTGGGGTATCATAGAGAGAAGGAGCACCTTGTTTGCAGGCTCAAAAAGTCTATATATGGTCTAAGGCAGGCCTCCAGGCAGTGGTTTCATAAGTTCTCTACTTCTTTGGTTGGTAATGGTTTTGTTCAATCCAAAAATGACTATTCTCTCTTCTCTCAAGGCTCGAGGAAGTCATTATTGGTTTTGCTAGTATATGTTGATGATATAATTGTTGCAAGTGCTTCAAATGACAGAATTATGCAGGTCCAACATCAATTAGAAAGCATGCTCAAGCTGAAAGTCCTTGGTGACCTCAAGTACTTCCTAGGCTTGGAAATTGCCAAATCCCCTAATGGAATTCTGCTATCTCAACACAAATACACCCTAAGCTTACTTGAAGACATAGGGTTCTTAGATTCTAAACTAGAATTTCTGCCTATGGAGCCCAAGCTGAACCTCTCAATGGATAATGGTGATCCTCTAGAAGATCCTTCCCAATATAGAATAATGATTGGTAGGCTTATGTATCTTACCATTTCTAGGCCTGATATTTGTTATACAGTTAACAAATTAAGCCAATACATGTCCAGTCCCAAGTCATCTCACCTTCAAGCCCTGCACCATCTCCTCAGATATTTGAAAAGAACACCAGGACAAGGGGTTCTGTTTGGTGCACATTCTGATCTTAGGTTGCAGGCTTATGTGGATGCGGATTGGGCAGGCTGCAAGGATAGCAGGCGCAGCACAACAGGGTTCTGTGTTTTCATTGGCAATTAATTGGTTTCTTGGAGGTCAAAGAAAAAAGCAATTGTGTCCAGATCATTTGCGGAGGCTGAATACATGGCGCTAGCAAATGTGACAAGTGAGCTGATTTGGCTGCAGAGTTTCCTCAAAGACTTTGAGATCTCAATTGGCCGTGCAAGTGTCTTTTGTGATAGCCAAGCTGCAATTGCAGTAGCCACAAATCCAGCCTTCCATGAGAGATCCAAGCATAACGAAATTGATTGCCACTTCACAAGAGACAAGGTTAATGAGGGTGTCATCACACTAATCCACGTCAAGTCCAAGGATCAAGTAGATGATTTGCTCACCAAAGCAATTTCGAGGCCTTTATTCGAGCATTTAATCTCCAAGTTGGCCATTTTGAACATATACTCTCCAACTTGAGGGGGAGTAATAGAGAAATGAATGTATTTCATTTTGTTTAGCTTTGGTAGTTATTTAACAGCCTGTACACTAACTAATTTAGTTAGTTGGCTTCGGTTGGTTTGCTGTTGCATCAGCTTGCTATGCAAGTTACTGATGTTGTGTACTTGTGTGTATATATGGTCTGCTTGCTAATCAAGCAACCACTCATTCAATCAATTCAATTCATTCTCCATTCAACCATTCCAATTCTCTTTGGCTTAATATGTGTCATTGTCTTTGTATTTTTTGTCCCTAAACATTTATCGAACACAATTTTATTATAAGAATAAAGATTTTTTTGTTGCTAATTTTTTCCATGCATAAAATTAGTTATATCCTAAAATTTTAATTTAAGAAAATATATATTAGAATTGCTTGAATTAATTAAAAGAGATTAAAAAAAAGGAATTCATTAACTCTATATTCCTTCACATATTAAAAGTAATCAAAATAATTCGATTTTATAAAAGGCGTGGAGAGTAAGTTTGTCTATGTAAAAATAAATTAATTGTATTCATATATGTTAAATATGATGTTGAGTCATTTACGAGCAAACTTGTAAAAATCAACATTTTGTATAAGATTAAAATAATAAAATAAAATTATAAGATGATTCAATTTAAATGGGAATAATGAAATTAATTAACATCTTTAAACTTAAAAAATTTGAAGATTTAAGTGAAAATCTTAATAACTTTAGGATTTTAAGCAATAAAAAAATGTAAGTGTGTTGAGATACATGGATGGCTGCCATGGGAAAACTAAACAAGCCCCTGCTACACTAAGAGTACCTGGTGCGCTGTACAGTAGTAGAAGGCAGCAGCAACATAAATTGCCGCTAACTATAAATGGGGGGGAGTGGCGGGAATCATACACCCCCGTGCATTCCACGCTCCACAACTCACACTATTGAGTTTCTCTCTCCTCCTTCTTCACTTCAGTTGACCCCAAAACGACGATGGAAGAGCCGCCGGATACAGCAGCAGACCCACTGCCCCACTCCCTCCAGCTCCTCTCCTCCCTCCTCCACCACCACCTCCCCACCGTCCACCACTTCAAGGGCAAGTGGTCCCTCGCCCGAGTCAAACTCACCCTCCTCCAAACCCACC
Organism: Nissolia schottii; assembly: GCA_003254905.1. Lineage (NCBI taxonomy): Eukaryota > Viridiplantae > Streptophyta > Magnoliopsida > Fabales > Fabaceae > Nissolia > Nissolia schottii. Next base: position 880,007 of record QANU01091945.1, on the reverse strand, counting down.
TCTCCGATTTCTCCTCCGAATCCCCCAACAACACCGCCCTCAATTCCAACCCACTCTCCCTCCACCTCCTCTCTTCCATCTCCCGCACCCTAAACGACTCCCTCTCCCTCGCTCTTCACTCCCAGTCCCCAGCCCCCCTCCCAAACGGCAAGCTCAAGACCCAAAACGACCTCGACTCCCTCCTCGCCACCCTCGACCGCCACGTCACCGACTGCGACATCCTCCTCAAGAGCGGCCTCCTCGCCCAAAACGCCGCCGTTTCCCTCACTTCCACCAATTCCAAGAGAGACTCCGTCAGATCCGAATCCCGGAACCTAATAACCCGGCTCCAAATCGGGTCGCCCGAATCCAGAACCTCCGCGATGGACTCGCTGTTGCTCCTCCTCCAGGAAGACGACAAGAACGTGACGATCGCGGTGGCGCAGGGAGTGGTCCCCGTGCTCGCGCGACTACTGGATTCCCCTTCCTCCTCCGCCGAAACGAAGGAGAAGACCGTCGCCGCGATCTCCATCGTCTCCGCTGTTGACTCCGGGCAGCACGTGCTGATCGCGGAGGGTTTGCTCCTCCTGAACCACCTCCTTCGAGTTCTCGACTCGGGAAGCGGATTCGCCATCGAAAGAGCTTGCGTCGCGCTTCAGGCTCTGAGCCTCAACAAGGAGAACGCGAGGGCGATCGGATCGAGAGGCGGAATCTCATCCCTCCTGGAGATTTGCCAGGCTGGCACGCCAGGTTCGCAGGCTTCGGCCGCCGGAGTTCTCCGGAATCTGGCCAAGTTCTCCGAAATTAGGGAAAATTTCGTCGAAGAAAATGCCCTAATTGTACTCCTAGGGCTCGCTTCTTCAGGAACCGCGTTGGCGCAAGAGAACGCGATTGGGTGCTTATCGAATTTGGTTTCTCAGTGCGAAAATTTGAGAATCACGGTGGTTAAAGAAGGTGCTATTCGGTGCCTGAAGAATTTCTGGGATACCGCGCCTTCGATGAAGAACCTCGAGGTCGCGGTTGAGATGTTAGCGAACTTATCTTCGAGTGCTCCAATCGCTGAGGTTCTCGTTTCCGAAGGATTCGTTCAGAGGCTCGTCTCGGTGCTGAATTGCGGCGTACTCGGGGTGAGAATTTCCGGCGCCGGGGCCGTTCACGCTTTGGGGCTGAATAGCGCGAAGGCGAGGAAAGAATTGGGTGAGTGCGGGTGCATTGAGCTCCTGGTAAGGATGCTGGACGGGAAGGCCGTGGAGGAGAAGGAGGCTTCAGCGAAGGCGCTGTCGGTGCTGATGCATCATTCCGGTAACAGGAGGGTCTTCCGGAAGGACGAGAAGGGGATAGTGAGTGCGGTTCATTTGTTGAACCCTTCGCTGCAGAGCTTGGACAAGAGGTACCCTGTTTCGCTGCTGGGTTCGCTGGTGCACTCCAAGAACTGCAGGAAGCAGATGGTGGCAGCCGGCGCCTGTGTGCGCCTGCAGAAGCTCGTTGAGATGGATGTTGAAGGGTCCAAGAAGCTCTTGGATAGCCTTGGCCGTGGTAAGATTTTGGGAGTTTTTGCAAGACCCTAAGATCATGGAGCCAGTATGCTTTTAAATTGTTGCCATGATACAGTTGTGAATACTGATGCAATGGCAATATTGCGGCTGCAGTTACGGTTGTGCACTGCAATTTGGAACCATGGGAGATTAATCCTGGTACAGAAACAGATGTTGATTCATTGATCTGTATGTAACTATGTATGATAGTTGTTTTCAGCTTTTTTCTTTTTCTTTTTTCTTTTTTAACTTGTAATTATGAATAATTGATGTTTATTTCTCTCTTTTTTTGTAGAGGTTTAAGTTTAGTTCAAGTGATTTATTTATCTGACAAGTTATGTTTTTCGCTCCATGGAGTCTAATAATCTGTCCACGTTTGTTTTTGCACTGTTAGATTCATTTCAGTGTTTGCAGTGTAGTGGTGATAGAGTACGGCCTGTCATGTAGACTGATTGCTGGAATTCATTGCATATGATGCTCTTTCATGCGACTGAATAGGTTCAGAATGGAAAGTGATTTTTCAATGCAGGGTCCTTGGAGAAGATCTTGCTTTGGATATGATTGATTCTTTGGTGATTAATAGCCAGCAGGCAGTAGCTGCAATTAGTGATTACTGTCATGCATATTAATGCTTCCTAGTTCTAGAGCGGATTTGGATTCTCCTGAGTGCATTATAGAAAGTCAGGGATGATGGATTATGATATTTTCTTATGTGGTGATTAGTAATGGTTTAGTTAGTAGTCGGTGCCTGGTAGGTGAGTATTAGCTATGAGTGACTTCTGTTTGCATATTAATAATGTCTGAATCAGCACAAATGAGGATAAAGAAAAATTAAGGGAGACCTGTTCTCTAGTACCCTGATTTGAGTGATTTTGGATTGGGTAAGATGAGTTGAAAGAAACTTGCTTCATTTACATTTTCACGGATCATAAATTTATTCACACGGGTAGGTTACTTGTTCATTGAAATCCCAGATCGTCATTAATAATGTGTGCCCGATGTACTTTCCAAGTGTGTGGCTGAAGCGTGTGCTAGCTCTTATAAATCTTGCATTGACCAATGACCAGGTTTGACGTTGCTTTATCGCGGTTTACTTTCCATTGATGTCTACATCAATACATGACACCTATTCTTGAATTGGTTTAATGACTAAATGTTTCTTTGGCATTACCTTATTAGTATCTGATTTGATTATTGCATGGTCTAAACTTTTTGGTGGATGTTGACGTAATTGCGTGCGAGTGCCATGTGCTTGTGTTCTGGACCATGTGCTTATGGTCTATGGAATGCACAAATTGCAGTCTTGCTGTCTGTATGCCTTGTCAAATAAGGACCTACCTTAATCCCCTCCCTTGTCTGTACACACTCTTGGCCTTGTCCTTTGTTTATAAACAATTAATCATCTGTTGAAATACCCCTCCTAATGAATGGTATGAGAGCTGAATTTGCTTTGTCTGCGTTGTCATTATCCTAACAATTCGAAATTGGTAACATACATTATATGTGAGTGTATTGATGACAGCTATGTGTGGGGTAATCATCAAGTTCCGTGGACAGTTTCTTAGTATTGTTGAGTTTTTTCTCAGCTGAAAATGTACAGTTGCTAGAATTCAAGTTTTTAGCTCTATGTGCCAACTGTATGACACGTAAATAAAATAAGAAAACCTTTTAAATCTGTTTACGATACAGTTGGATTTGCTTTTCCTAAGCTGCTATGCACAGTTACTGATTCATGGACCATATAATAATAGACTTAAGGGGCATTCATATTAATGCATTATTAAGAAAGTAGGTACTATAAATAAAGCAGAAAGATCTAGGTAAGGAAAGTGCAAATTTTGATGCAACATCACCAGGAAAGTTGAGAAAATCAAAACAAAGACCGGGGATAACATATTTCAGACCTCGATCCCTAGTGGATTGAACTCTACAGGCTGGGAAAACAAGTAAAATCATGTGGGAAGCAAATGATCGCAATCTTATTTGCCCCGAGTGAAAAGAGACATGTCTGGAAGCCAAGTTTGGTAAGTTCACAGGATTACAGTTGATGATAAATATAATGACCCCCAAACACAGGGAAATGAAAGATGTTGCTGTCGTTATCTCGTCCTCGGTACTGACGATGTTAGTTAACTACTTTGACTTTGAGTGCATAGATTCCGACTCGAGGTGGATCAGATTATCATTCACAGAATCACACACATTAACAAGCTAAGGTGGAACAAAGATTCTTGGGATTTTTCTCCCCTCCTCTACCGAATACCACATTCTTTAAAAGTAGCATATTAAAGGTTTAGCTAACGAGTATGTGGTCATGTGTTAATTAAACCCATAAATTAGTATATATTTCCATAAAATTATCTCATATATATAATATAAATAAAATTTTGGGGGTCTGCCTTAAATGATTTCTAAATAATTTTTATTATTCCTAAAATCGGATGCATTTTGAGAGTTGTAATTTTGTTTAGACTATAAGTATCCTCTTGGTCCAAGCCTTTCTCTTCAAGCCGGTAAAACCTTGCTAAGGAAATTTATTAAAAAATATAATTACCATTAATTAAAAAAAGAGAAAAAGAAAATAGTAAATGGCTAAATGTGGGAGATAAGATAGTATACATTAGAGCTTAATGAGTATATAGTAAAATAAATAAATGAAAAATCGAATTGAGCTTCAATTTTTTGCGCAAACCGAGTAGCTAACTAGTCTCTCCTCGAGTCTTATTAATTAAATTTTGATGTATTTATTTATTCATGATTTTTTTTTTCATTTTTCCACTTGTGCAATACTCATGATCTTTTTGTTCATTTTTTTCACTTGTGTAGTACTTAAGCATTTGTTCATGTTACCTCTATCGTATTTCTTACTCCCAAACTTTTTAATGGCCAATTAAATCAATGTAGTCTTTCCACTATTTCTCTGACTCTTCATCGCTAAACCCATTCACTTTTCTTCTTTAGCAATCAATATAAACCCAAATTCCCTATTTGCACCACCTTTCTATAAGAGAATTCCAATAGCATCATTATATACTAGGAGTTAGAGTAATTGTTCATAATATTAGCTAACATGACAGTAAGGAGTTATTTATTCCAGTATCAAAGTTACTTAAGCACACTTGTGTAGGTAAACTAAATTCGTAGAATAAATAATATAAACTCAGGACATCAGAAACCAGCAATACAAATTAAAGACGTGTTGCGTACCTGAGTTAATCATGAATAATAGAAATTTTTTTATTGCTAGACCCTTCTCACTATCTACCTTTCAAAAGGTCGCTGTCGATGGGACAAGCTAAAATATGTTAGTAGGGGTGTCAAAACGGGCGGGCCCGGCCCATTTAGGCCCGCCCATTAAGGCCCGGCTCGTTAAGGCCTGTGGGCCTAAACGGGCCGGGCAAAAAATATGCATATTTTTTAAGCCCGGCTCGTTTATGGTCGGTCCGTGGGCCTAAACGGGCCGCTCGCCAGCCCATTTATTTTTTAAAAAATATTTAAAAATTTAAAAAAATTCAAAAAAGTCTAAAAAAAGTTCAAAAAAATTCAAAAAATTCAAAAAAAAATTATTTAAAAATTATTTTTAAAATTTCACGAGTAAACGGGCCAGCCTGCGGGCCAAACGGGTCGGGCCTAAACAGGCCGGGCTTAAACGGGCCGGTCCAATTTTTTTTCAAATTTTCGCGGGCCTATTTTTTGCATGTAAAGCCCGTCCATTTAACCGGATAAACGGGCCGGGCCCATTTTGACAGCCCTATATGCTAGTGATGGTAGTAGAGAGGAGACCTACCCACTTATTTATAACCATGATGTGCTCTCGCATCAAGAATCACTGTCAATAAACCCTAATGGGCCAATGGTAATTGGGTTTACACTAACCGCCTAACCACATTAACTCTTAATAACAACATTGAGCTTATTGTGATTTGTTTGCCGCCAAGATCATATCATCAACCCAATTTTGACAAAATAAAAATTTCCAATTAATTTTAAACCACATTATAGAAAACTTCAAGGTTCTCCTACTTAGGAAAAATTAATTGTGTTTTTGTAATTCTTAAAAAAAAATTGAAAAAGACTATTGGGTTGAGCAGTTAAGAAAAAAACAATATGTGACCACATTAGAAAAAAAAACATATGATCTATAGACAACACCTTTATATGACTTTGTCAAATAATGTCAATTATGTTGAATCATGGCAGTCATTGATCATTTATCGACACAACTTCTTTTCCATGGTCACAAACACGGTCCTGATATATCTTGTATGATCGTAATGTAGAATATGATTAATGTAGATTTAGGGCAAGACTGTAAAGCTTGGACATCGCAGCACGTGATGGTCGGTGTCATGTATCATGTCATGTATATTAGGATAAGACCGTAAAGCTTAGACATTTCAAGAACAACTAAACCGTAATGCCCAGATTGTCTATCTAGAGAACTCTAAACTTTTTTTATGTTTTCAAATGCTTTTATGTATTACATATTGATGGTTTCTCGAATACTTCATGCTACTTAATTTATTTATTTTTAATAATTTTTAGAACTAAATTCATTAAATTTTATTATTATTTTATGATCTAATATGACATATTAATGGATTATATAATCTAATGTGATACATTAATACTTTTCAATATAATATTTGTAGAGAAGTGCATTGTTGAAAGCTTATTTTAATACTCTCATCGTTTAATATATCCTACTTTACAACTTTCAAATTCTCAAGGAATCCAATTGTAGTATAGTCGGGTATAGTCGTATCCACAGGGAGTTGCATAAATACAGTTCTTGAGCTTGGTAATTAAACAATAAAGTGAAGGATTGGTTGATTTATACTTAGATAAATAAATAAACAACATCAAAGATAAATAGGCAACAAATCAGAGATAGATCAGGAAGTTTGTTGGGATTTGAATCATATTACAGTTTCATATATCCATTTGCTCATTGCACATGAATTACCATTTCTTTGATTCCTCGCCACCAGTTCTTATCTTGTTCATCTCTTTCAAACATGAAAAGATCATTAGGTTTCCTTCATTATGATGTCAATTTCTTGCACAACTTAACAAAGTAAACTAACGTGATTCCAGATGTTAAAATGACTAATAACCCTAACTCTATCTGTAGCAATTAGGCTTATCAGATGAATTGATTTAGTTCCAACTTTATGATGCCGTTCTCACACGCAACAATGCAGTTTGAAATCATGGTTTAGGTAGCTAATCTAAAACAAGCATTAAGCGCAAAATCGATTCATGCAAATCAGAGAAAGTGATAGATTCATTCATGCAAAAGCATATGGATACAATCATGCTACAATACTCATCAAAATCCCAACAACAAGAGGATTAGAAATCCATCTTACAAGAGAGAATCTCAGAGGCAAGGTGATGGGCGCTTACCAACGACCACCGTGCTTCCTTGATCACTCTTGGCCCATTCACTAGCCTCCTCTTTGCTGCTACAAAACACTAATTTTGGACTCTAAACTATGAGAAAAATGTGTGTAAGAATCTCCCTTATGATGAACTGCAGGGCCCTAAATATAGGGACAATTTTTAGGGGCTGCTCAGCGGCCTCAGGGAACCGCTGAGTGGCGCAACTTTCTTCACCGCTAGGTTTCTTCTGCAGGGTGGCTCTGCTCTGACATTATCCTGTCAGAGCCGCTGAGCGGGGTGCGACGCGCTGAGCTGTGTCAGTGTGGCTTGCACGGCAGCTGCAAAGTGGCTACAGATGTTGCTTCATGGCTAAGTTTCTTCACTCTGAAGCAAGGGATCGCTGAGCGGCCTAGGGGTCTCGCTGAGCGGTCTACCTTGGTCTTCCGTTGAGCGGCCTGAGGGTACCACTGAGCGGATGCTCCTCTAAATTGACATTCTTTTGCTTTCTTTGCTTCATTCTTTGTGGGATTTTTCTTGATTTTGTCCTCTTTATATGCTTGCATCCATCTTTTGAATATATTAGAAATCTTACAAAAGTGGGGGATTTAGTTAGATAATTCATGAAAACCTAAGCAGACAGGTGTCATTTCAATAGGTGAAATCGCGAAAATATGACACTTAACATGCATCGTAAGCTCAAATGGTCCGTAAATATTTAAATCTCTTATAAGTTGGCTCTTCCAATGATTTGACTAATGAAAAGTTTATTACGATCATATAAAACATGAAATGACAACAAAATTCAATGAATTTAATTGTAAAAATTATCAAAAATAAATAAATTAAGTAGCATGAGTATTTACCCCATAGAATATTTAAGCAACCACAGTATGTATTATTATATAAATGATTTCGTGATTGTTATTATATTATGTAGTGTATCTGCATCTCATGATTACGAACTGTCCCATGTTGCCGTGAGGTTTGTCATTTATTGAACGATGATTCACCCCTCATCAATCTTTTTATAGATAGCGTTGACGAAGATACACTGCTTGTTTAGTAGATTTCAACAGATTGGATTCTTTGTGAGCTTCACGTTGCCGTGGGGTATTCTCTTTAGTTTATTTTAGTATTAGGATAGTTTATCTTTATATCAGTCAGTAGAGTACTCCAGTGAACTGCAAGCAAAGTGTATTGTATTTTGATTATTTAATTTCGTATTTTATGTAAAGGACTTTATTTTATTTATGATGTTTAGTTTTATTTAAAAAGGTTTTCTCCTTATTTATTTATAAAAGCTGCACATTTTCATGATTAACAGGAGGCTTTCGTAAGGGAACTAGTCCCTTGCATACCGGTGACCATTTTTAGAGTCGTCACACAGGCATCCACCGTCGAGCCTAGTAAAGATACACTCACCCCACTATGGTTGAAACACAAAGCGAGAACCACGCAAATCCCTAGACCGACCAAAACACGGCCAATGGGGGAAATCACCATCGAAGACAGACTACGAAGGAAGTGTTGGAGGCACGTGAGCACATGACTGTGAAATCATTGGATGGAACAAAATGCAATTCCATTAGACTCATCAACAAACAAGCAAGGATGAGTTACTCAGTGAGCATACACTGGGTTAAGAAATCTATTCCCTTTGGGATGACAAATCTCCTATACCAATATATCTCCAATAATTATATCAAGATGAGTTATTTAGTGGGCATGCATTGAGTTTAGAAATCTATCCCTTGAAAGATCTCCTAGACCAATACACCTCCCAATAACTACATCTATGAACTAAATATGAGGTTATCATGCTCAATCAAGTAAGAAAAGTTGGATCAATGTACACTTGTCAAGTAAACATAAATTACACACTTAATTGAGCAAGAAACTAACTTGCTTTACAAGTAATAACAATGACATGCTGACGCAAGACATAAATAAATCATGGTCTAACATAAAACAGATGCCAACAACATATTTGATTAGGTACACAATAAGCATGCATGCATATTTTAGGCCTCTTTGCATTTCTATGGTTGTAGTATAAGTTGTATACCAATATATGGCTTGAAACACAAAATTACAATTGTATGGGCCGGAGTCTATATTCGCCACACACAGTGGCGAATTAAGACATTTTTTAAAAATAAAAAAAATAAAAAGTCTGAATTCGCCACACCTTGTGGCGAATTCAGACATTTTTTTTTTTAAAAAAAGAAGGTCTAAATTCACCATAAGGCGTGGCGAATTGAGACTCTAGGAGTCTGAATTTGCCACACCCTATGGCGAATTTAGACCTTTTTAAAAATAAAAAAAAAGTCTGAGGGTCTGAATTTGCCACAGGTTGTGGCGAATTCGAATTCAGACCCAGACCCATACAAATGTAAATTTTTTACATGGACCATATTATGTGAAATAAATCATTTGGGGGCCGTATATATGTAATAAATCCCATATTTTAATTATAAATCAATGTATAGTACATAACAAACAGATATATAATCACACAATGACAATATGATCATAAACAAATACTATGTCATGTCAAAAATAAACTCATAATGAAATATAAAATCAAACCATCATTAAAAAAAAAAGTCACTAACCGAGTACATATAAAAGACACAACACATCCCTGAAAATTCAGGGCATAAATCTTTTGGTTAATGGTCCTGTCAACATCAATTATTGATAGATACATTCAATAGTTATGTCATACTTTCTTACGAGGTATCTAACATGCAAGTGATTCAAATTGAAATCATAGATGTACTAAAAGATTTATTGAAAACAAAATGTTTATACTATCATCACAATAAATCCTTTAGTGACTGAAAAAAATTGAAGTAGTGAAATAAATTTGCACCACAATCGGCATTGGAATTGGCCTATGTATGAAGAAAAAAAAGAAAAAAAACTTGCTCCAAGTTACTTACTCTTTTATACACAAACATATAAGTTATTATCAATCACAGGTAACTCACTACTTTTATGGCATAAACAAAATGATCACTTTTCATACTTAAGAGATATCCCCAAGAACATAGGTGCAATGAGAAGCCAATTCAGGAAAAAATAAAATTGAATATACATTTAACTCTCAACAATGCTCGAATACAAATTATATGTGTGTGTACAAAAATGTTACATGTACACCCAATTTCATACACCATTAATAATACACAAACTTTATTCTCTCAAGTGCACAAACATTACAAACTTGTAAATAATACTCTCAACTATACTTAATTAAGTGCACAAACATTACATGAGTTAAAACGCAAACTTTATGTATATAAGTACAGGGTGTATGTATGGTGTATGATTTTTAGTGTACGTGTAGCAGAACGTATGTATGCATGCATGCATGCGCAGAAACATATCTATGTTTGCAATAATTAATGTCTCACCTCTTAAGCATTCTTTCAAAGTATAACTTAACAAACTCAATAAACTATGAGTCATAGAAAATTCAATACAAGGTCATTCATACACACGTTAAGATAACAATCATTTAATATTTGAATATTTCATCTAAGACAATAGCAAGTAATATCTCCCACTAACCTTTGCATATACCCACAAATCCACTTTATTTTCAATCGAACACAACCTTTATGATATCTTGTGCACAAAGATGGAGTTCACCAAGTTCCCACAACTCAATTTTAACCGCAAGTTATATACCTTTTCTTTTACTCTTTGGCAAATTTTCTCAAAAGCATTTCATATAGGTTTACTCACCATCCATATACTAAGAAAGAAAAGAAAGGAAACAAATTATTAGTAAATTTATCAATCCATTTTATATTAACTAATGTGGGATTTTATCACTCACAATTGAAATGTCAACATTCTCGCCCTCAAGTGTGAGTCAGCTCCCCTTAGCATAAAAGCTCACAGGGAACTTGGACCAAAGTCTTGTCCAATGCCCATTCACATGTTCCCAAAATTAGATTATAGTTTTAATTAATACTAGGCAATTGAAAACTTCGAACTCAATCATTAAATATAGATTAAATATAGAGCAATATTCTTATTGAACTTTTAACCCCAATACTTCAATATCTTAGTGATTAACAAAATCACCTAACACAGTTAAAAGAGTTCATCTAGCAATCTAAGTCAAAAGTTCACATTTAACACATAGGTTTATTAGCTCTAGAGTGTCATAAGCCAACACGACTCACACTATCCCAATGCCATGTCAAGTTCATTAATTCAATTTTAGAACAACTCAAACAACTTATTGACAATGACAACCACCGAGCGAGTGTACACAAAAAAAAAAAATCAACTCCCAATTTAGGGAGAATGAATATTCTCATAAACTTTAGAGTATCAACAAATATTCACTAAAGAAAAATCTTTCATAAAAAAACACTAATTTATCATTTTTAAGAAAGAAAAAAAATGAAAACAAATATAAGCACATTTAATTTTAAACTAGTGGGGCTTGACAAGCACTCCGTGCCAAGCAAGCAAATGTTTTTTCTTTTTCTTTTTTCAAGGAGTAGCTATTTGTAATGGTAACTATAAGGATAAGTAACAAGTAGTGATTACCTATTATATTATAACTATGAAGATACAAGTGAAAATAAAGTTGGATAGCAAAGAGCAATTATTTCTTGGTGTCCGTCTTTATTGTATGTATTGATGCCATTATCTTTAAAATGAAAAAAAAAAAAAAGAAGGGCAAAAAAGGGGCTCACATGCCTTATGCATTACACCATGCACAAGTCATGTCAAGAGACAAGAAAAAGGGTCTTACCCCAAAATGCAGGTCAACTTGGAGACAACTACATAGCCACCATTTTTTTATGACATCATACTCCTTTGTTTGCGTTTTTTTTGTTGTTCTTACCTAGAATCTATGTTTGGTTCTTGCCGAACAAAACACATAATCAAATGCATTATAAAAAGAGAACATATGCATTCATCGTGGAGAACAAACATAGGAGTAGCCACACCATGACCGATGATTTTAAGCTAATAAAAAACCTGAACTTAGCAACATCTTATAAGTGTTCCTTTCCCAGTAAGAAAGTTCAGCACTAGTCGAATAAAATCCATTAATCTTTTCATGGAGTTATGAGTATTTCGCTGAGATAGAATGTGTGAGAAACAACACCAATAATTAAAAAAAGAAAAATTTGTTTGTTGTGATCTAACACAATTTGGTTTTAATTAGATAGTGGATGACACTCAAAATTATTTCAATTGCACACAACAATGGGTTTTAGTCCAAAATAAATCCATTTAAATGTCATAAATTACTATAATGAGAATTACTATATATATATATATATATATATATATATATATATTAACACAATTTCATCCAATTTAAAACAAATCAGTTCAAAAAATAAATCATGGGATAAAGACACAACTTTGCTCAAGAAACTCTCATACAAACCAATACAAAAGGTTATTCAAGTTTTATAAAAGCGTTCAAGTAATTGTTATCTCTTTCAAACAAATCAATACATAAGAACCAAACCATCACAATTTATTTATATGATAAAAAAACACCCAAACAAATCTCAATATTAGCCATGGGAATTCAAAGTCAAAAATGTTACACAGGTATTAGAAGAAGACTATACAAATAGACAGTAGGAATACAAAACAAGAATTAGTCACATGGGCAATAGAAAAAAATAGCTTGCCATATATAAGCCATAACAAGTACCTAAACATAAAACCAGAAACGCCCATTTGGGTTCGGCATGCAAAAATATATAAAGGTCCCGTGTGTGAAGCTAACAATATGAAAAAATTTTACACTCACGAAAATTTTCTTTAGGACGATAGTCTTAAATGTTAGAAACAAACTCACATTGACATGTCTCACATAGTTTCCAATTAAAACACACAATAACCGCCTTTGGGGTGGTCATTGTATGCAATAACTAGAGAACATCCCTCACAACCAACGGGGGTTGGTTTAAGTGGTAAGCGGCTTGGTATCGCTTAAGCAAGGTCCCGAGTTCGAGACCTTGTGTACGCAGTTATCTCCGCTGGGAGACTCACCCGCCATAGCCAGGTGCGCGACCCGGGTCGACCCGGATTAGTCAAGCCTAAACCTTGGATACCAGGCAGGCAACCTAAAAAAAAATAGAACATCCCTCCCATGATGTCCAACTTTAATGAACTCAACTTAAACAAACCACTTTGGTGATAAATATTTATATGAATTTAGAAAATCAATCATATAAGGAAACAATGCCCAACAGACAAAAAGAATAATCCAGTATAAAATGAGACACTTTTCAACATGTCTCTAAACTGATCATAAAATAGTATAATGTGCCTTCCATAAACAATATAATTTTGTACAGTTAACACCCATGTCTAATTTGAATTTTACAATTCAATATGTTATAGTAAAATTCCAAAAGGAAAAAAATATTTGTTCTTATTTTTATTCTTATTTCTTAATGAAACGAAAAACAAAGGAGGAAAAAAAAACCGTGAACATTATATATGAGTAATTACGAAGCCACACGAAGATAAAAGGATTTCCGATACTGCAAACAACTATTGACATATCGAGTATTGACAAAATATTTGCTCCAAAGAAAAAAATTTAATGTTATATGATTGATCTTAAATCTATATGACAAGACTCTAATACCACATGTAGGATCAATATCATGATATAAACTCAAGACACCACAAGCCTATAATATAAATTAAAGACGAGTTGCATACTTGAGTTAATCATGAATAATCAATAAAAGAGCTGGGAGGGTGAATTGTTTTTTTTCTTTCTAGACTCTTCTCCCTATCTACTTTTCATGGGGTGAACCAAAATATGCAAGTGATGTTTGTAGGGTGACGACCTACCTTATTTATAACAATTATAAACTCTCTCATTATAAAAAAAACTCTAAAGGGTCAATGGTAATTGAGTTTACCCTAGTCACCTAACCATACTTTACACTTTTGTTCATTTTTCCACTTGTGCAATACTTAAGCTTTTGTTCATGTTACTTAATTAATCTTCTTTTTTACGACGTTGGCACTAAAATTTGAACTTTAAACTTTATGTATACCTTTTAAACTCTTCACGACTAGATCATTCTTAGTGACTTAAATTACTTAATTAATCTGATAACATTATTAAATGTAAGTATAAAGGTTTTTGAAATATTTCATTAGAATTTAATTAAAGTTATGTAAGAGTTTATTTGCACCGTTATACAAAGTTAGTTGATTTGTACATTTTTAAAAGTATAGGATAAAGTGCACATAGCGTATAATTTTGGGGCGAAGTATTTTTTTCTTGTGCTAAATAAAAATTCTTTGTCAAGTTTTAATATTGAGTTTAATTTCTATGTAAAAAAGTTTTATATAATTGATTAATAATGTATAACTTTAAATTAATAGTGGATAAAAGTTAAATTACTTTTCTTTATATTAGTTCTTTTGTTATGAATTACCTTTAATAATTAATTCATGAAAGTTCGTTGAAAAAGAAAAAGAACAAATGTCATCAAATCAAATACACCAAAAACAAGAACAAGAACAAAACGACATGGAGTAAAACAAAAATAAGAACAAAACGTGTAAGGGGAAAAAAATGATTAGCGAAAAAGAAAATGCGGTTTCCAGAGAGAGTAAGACCAGTGTTGAACGACGACGTCGTAGCGGTCAGAAAGATGTCGTTCCGAAGGGTGACATAAAACGCCAGTGTCCCTCATTGCCTCTCTCTGTTGTGCATCAAATTTGACGCACCATTTTCTCCGATTCCATTACTCTCTTCTTCTACCTCTGTGAGTTTCTCTCTCTCTCTCTCTCAATATGTTTTTTTCCCCCTTTTCCCAATTTATGAAGCCTTCTCAGCTTTGTAGGTGTAATTTTATTTCTCCCTTTTCCTTTTTCTTTTCTTGCTTTTCTTTTTTGGCCAATGGACCCTTACTTCACTGCAACTCTGTGCCCTCATTACGCTTGCTTGCTCCTTCAATCTCACATTCCTTCTGAATCCAAATAGGGAACTTTAAGATTCACTCAATTTGGCTCCCCTTTTTCTCTAATCGTTTCGTTGCATGAGTTGATTTAGCTTGCACAGTGGTTCTCACATTGCTAAAATTGAATAAATGGACATTTTTTTTTAAATTTTATTTTATTGTTTTAATTTAACGTGCTCATGTGTAGTGTGTTGTGTTAAGTGTGCAATTTCACTGTTTCAGGTGGAAGAGGGCTTTAGGGATTTCTATATTTCAGGTTTAAATTCTTAAAGTTTGGGGTTTATCTCTGATGGATTGATGAGGAGTACACTATCATTGATGTGATCATTAATGTAATGATCATTAGGCCAAAATCTATTTCTAGCGGGTTTGTATTTATGTTGTGGTGGCTCCGAATCAATTCTGGAGCACTAAAAGTGAGAATTTTTCACTTCTGCTGGGATTCAGTATTGCGTGTCCCACCTAAAAGCTAAACATGCACACGTTTCCGTGATAATTTCCCTTATATGTATAGAAACAAAGGCCTAACAAGTTGGAGTTTTTAGGATCCGAGGATTTGAGTTTTACTTTTGTTAATTGTTACCGTGTCCGATGATCAAATGTGGAGAAGCTGGAGTTAGTATGAAAAACTGTGTGTAGTTATGTGTGGAATTTTCAAGTTAATACGTGATGATTGTTAGAAACTTCCAAAGTGGCTTTAAGTATATAGCCTTTAAGTTGGTGGCAATGATGACAGATGATTGGTACTTTGTTTCATGGTACGAACTACAGAGCTGTAGTATAGATAAGTAGCTTTCTCTATGAACATTTGTTTTAGGTCGCTTTTGAGTCTTCTGTACACTCACTAGAGTGTTTTAAGTTAATTTTTTGTTTTGGGAAGTTGAAAATATTCTTATTCTTAGTTTTAGGTAGGTGTGGCATGTAGTCAAGACTCGAATTGTCCTCTGGTTTGTGTCTCGTATGGACTGTACATTGCTGTACTTGCCATGGCAGGCTACAACATTTTGTATCATAAGGATATTAACAAAGTTTTTGGTTGATGAACACTGTCTATTAGTTTTGTTTTCCCTGTATTCCAAATTCTAAATTGCAATATAGCCAATCCATTCAAGTTTTTTTTTTTGTTTCTTTCTTTTTGCGTGCAAGGTACAAGTAAAATGTGTCTGAGGTCTTGATTTTACTGTAAAGGGGGAAGTTACTTCTTCAGTTAGGGTAGCTATAGCAATTTTGGTCAGATGTCATCTTTGGAGGAATGAGGGGTTACACAATAAGGGGCAATATGGCCTCTTGTGAAGTATTTTAATTTGGGTTTGATTGATGACTCCCTTGAGGAATTTCAGTTGGTCCTTTGTTTAGTGCCAAGTTCAAAGAAAGAGTTTTAATTTTGTGATGTCATATGGTTCCAACTTCCAAAAGAAAAAGGATTTGCCATATATACCTTTTTATTTGGTGTGATAGCTGCTTTACTTTGTCTGTGTATAATGTTATTCAAAATTGTGCTAAGTTCTCGAAAATTCTGCCTATGTTATGCTTTGCTGATAATATTTATATAGTTAGCTAGTCCAAACCTATTTAAAAGAGCAGTGTTGTGTCAAGCAGTTGGCAGCCATATGAATCAACAATATATTTAGCCCTAGTGAGATAAGGCTTCGGTGTAGTTGTTGTGTTATGTTCTCCAGGTTCTAAAATTATAGATTTTTTCTGTGCATTGGAGTGTTTATCAAATCATTTCTTTAGAATTTAAAGATTAAATTGATGGTGCTATCTGCCAGCATAAGTCTAGCACTGTCTATCTTCTAAAATTTCGATACATAACTGCTATGGGCTAATTTAATGAATTAGAAAAGGATAAGCATAATCATTTTTGAACTTGTGTATAACATTTGCAGTTGTCTGGTGGAATCTAAGGTCTAATGCTTGGGTTCTGTGTGTAATGAATCGAATCATCTTTAAAGGAAGGTACTTTTGTCAAATCAACAGTGATGCCCTTGCTTCTGCATCCATTTGAATTACATTATATATATATATATGTATATATATACATATATATATATATA
>QANU01091945.1:723473-859567 GCA_003254905.1 Nissolia schottii | reverse complement strand
GGGAAGTTAAAAATGTCATTTTTGTTTTTGGGTAGTGTTATTTGAACGTTGAATGTACACAAACACCCAAGAGCCACCATATAATAATGAGAACAAAAGAAGATAAAATTGTTGTATTTGGTACAATGAGTAATAACTTTGAGGCAAACGATATCAACGTTTGTGCTTATAATATCACTTGTTAAAAAGGGTATCAACGCCTGACTCTCTTTTCATCAAGTGAGACTCTCTCTCCTCTACTCTCACTCTCTCACTCCAGAGTGAAGATCATCTCACTCATCACATGGGTCTCGACATAATAGAAATATGTATCAATATAATAATTAAAAAAATGTATTAACATATTATAAAAGTATAAATACATAAGAAAATGTATCAATGTATTATGAACATACCAAAACGTTGATACCTTTTTTATAAATTTTGAAACCTTTATAATATGTTAATACATATTTTTATTATGTTGATATATATTTTTTATTATGTTGGTACTCGCATGTTTGAAATATAGAATAGAGAGAGTGAGAACAAGAGAGATGGGGAGAGAGTGATTTGAGAGAGAAATAATATTTTGAGATTTAATTTTTTTACTGTATTGTGTGATCCCCAAATAATATCACTTGTCAAGGGTGTTAAGGGTGTCTTGTATTTTAGGGGAAAAAACATAAGGAAAAACCCCAACTTAGTTTCTCAAGATTTCGATTTCGGTCAATTTCGTCCCTCCCAACTTTTTTCAAACATTTTCGTCCTTCCATTTATTTCACTAACAGTGGTTGATGATATGGTGGTTAACAGAATGACGTGACACATTAACCCCCACATTACCCCTTTCCATGTAGCTAAGCGAGACACATAAACTCCCAACTTGGTCCCCCACAATTTCAATTTCAGTCAACTTAGTCCTTCCCTAATTTTTTTGGGCCAATTTTGTCTCTCTCAATTCAAAAAATCAGTCTTGTTAATCCTTCTGTCTGCTTGACTAATAGTGTTTATTGATGGGGCTATTAACGTGTCACGTCACTCCGTTAACCATTGGATTTTTTGAGTCATTTATTAATAACACTGATTAGGTATAAAATATATAAAATATATGCAACAATATATAACAATAACATTAGTAGTCTAGTGGTTAAGGTGTCAGTCTCACACATAGAAGAATACTTACTTGGAAGGAGGTGACGTGACGGTTAACAGAGTTATTAAAATTTTAGTAGGCTTAACATAAATCTAATAAGGCACGTGGTTAAGGTATCAGTCTCACATATGAAAGGATGCTTACGTGAAAAGAGGTGATGTAACAATTAACAGAGCTATTAAAAATTTAATAGGCTTAACATAAATCTAATAAGACTATTAAAAATTTTAGTGTCCCTTTTTTTATAAAGACATTTGCTTGCTTAGTAGTGGCAAAAGTTTGATTTTTTGAGTCATTTATTAGTAGCATCGTTCAAGTATAAAATATATGCAATATCATATAATCATAATACTAGTAGCCTAGTAGTTAAATTGTCAGTCTCACACATAGAATGATGTTTATGTGGAAGGGGTGACGTGACGGTTAACGGAACTATTAAAATTTAAATAGGCTTAATGTAAATCTAATAAGGCACGTGGTTAAGGTGTCAACCTTACGTATGAAAGGATGCTTACTTGAAAAGGGATGATATGACGGTTAACGGAGCTATTAAAAATTTAATAGGTTTAACAAAAATCTAATAAGACTATTAAAATTTTTAGTGTCTTTTTTTTTATAAAGACACTTGCTTGCTTGGTAGTGGCAAAAGTTTAATTTTTTAAGTCATTTATTGGTAACATCGTTCAGGTATAAAATATATAAAATATATGTAACACCATATAACCATAACACTAGTAGCCTAGTGGTTAAGGACTTAAGGTGTATGATGCCTACGCGAAAGAGAGTAACGTGACGGTTAACGGAGTGACATGACATGTTAACTGCCACATCAGTAGCCACTGTTAGTCAAGCGGGTGGAAGGACTAACAAGGCTAATTTTTTGAATTGAGAGGAACGAAATTGGCGAAAAAAAATTTGGGTGGAATTAAGTTCACCGAAATTGAAATTTAAAAGGACTAAGTTGGGGGTTCATGTGTCTCGCTTGCGTACGTGGAAGGGGTGATGTGGCAGTTAACGTGCTACGCCGTTCCGTTAACTATCATATCATCAACTACCGTTAGTGAAACAAACAGAAGTACTAACGTGTCCGATTTTCTGTATTAAGAGAGACAACATTGCCTGGAAAAATTTGGAAACGATAAAATTGACCAAAATCGAAATTTAAGAGGTACTAAGTTGGGGAGTATTTCCAAAACATAATCTTTGTTTTTAATGCTAGCAGTCCCTCAACCTTAAAAAAACGTAGAAGCAGAAGTGATTTTTTAATAAAATTATCTTCTAAATGAAAAATAAAGCTCTTAGAACACAAAGCTCCGCAAAGAAGTAAAAAAACAAAAAGAGAAAAACTTCGTTTAAAAGCTTATCCAAACGCACTAGCTCCTCCCTGTCCAAATTGGTTGTTCCAAGATTAACTGTTAAATAACGTAGTAGTATTTCTGTTTCAGCCAAAGAGCCCTTATATGCCTCAACCATGCCACTTGATGGATAGAAGCCAGTGAGCAGCAGCACATGTTATTATGGGTCAAAGAAACTTACTATAGATGAAAAGTATGGACAGAAACTAGATACTTTACAATTTTAGGAGTTAAATGAGAGCAATTGGGCCCCAAAATTCAAAGAAAAAATGAATTGAAAACGTACAATTATTTACAACTATGTACACCCAAAAAGAAAAAAAAACATATTGAGAAACACAGCAGTGCCTTTCAGCAGCTGATGTCGAAGTATTTTGGATTAGAAGGGAAATGATATTCCACATGTAACTGCAACATAAAGAAAGAACCATTAGATGAGAGGGGATAGAAAAATGGGGAATTAAACATGTTTTAGTGAAAATGACTTGCAAGATTGAAACCATTATTTAACCAATTAGAACACTCTCATAATTAGGGCTGACTAGTGCATGAGACTCCCACTTGGTGAGGTCGAGATGGCTACATAGCCTTACTTCTGCAAGCGAAAGCTTGTTCTTAGATCCATGACTTCTAGGTCACAAGATAAACAAACCTTACTATTATGCAAGGTTCACACTCCCATAATTACCCAAGAGCAATTTATTAGGGAGTGAAATACACGGTGAGAAACATATTTCTCAAAGTTATTAGTGCATGAATGCATTAAGACTTCACATATGCATTTTACATACCTTGCCCTCATCAGAATCCGAATGGCGCTGAGGAAACACTACCCTCAAATCATCATACAAGTAGAAACGTCTTTCGTGTTCGTTGTCCACAATGCTTCTCACCTCTGCAGAGAGAGAGTCAGATTTGCACTTATGAATCGTCCTCGAACGTTTCTTAGGCAAGGGGCAAACGAAGCGGAGGTGAAGAGCATAGAGCAGAATGCCAGGGTTAATAGAAGTGTCGTTGGCCTTGGAAGAACAATGTAGAAATTTGTCCTCATTCACAAGGCACGTTCTCGAACTTAGCTTTTCTTCCTTACCACCCCTTGAAAAACTATCCAATTCAACTCTAACGTCAGAATCTGTTTGGCTTTCTTTCCCAGTCATAGACATTGATCTAGATGAGGTTAAAGTAGTCTTTTGCCGCAAGAATGTCTGCTTTGGATAAATTCAAGAAAAGAACATCAAAAGTGGTCAAACTTGTGGTCTTAAAAGAGATAAATGGGAAGGGAAATAACTAGCAAACGCATATTCTTCATATTTAACTAAAAGGTAAAGTTACAAATTAATCCAAGGATTTTGCTAAGGTAGGGCACTAGTTAAGGAATCAAAAGTAGAATATTTTTATTGTTTCTAATGCACTGAATACGGTGAAAACTTAGAAACTTCTTTTTTCAAGCAAAACTTTTCACATTTGATTTCTTAACCACGGCACTAGTTAGAAAAACCCTTAAATTTAATAGAAGCTAGGCTTAAACCCAAAAGGTTTTGCAGAATGACCACACGAGGTGTGACAATTCCAGGAAGGATTTAATTTATTGAATCACACAGTCCACATGAAAACTTGCACATCTCCATTCAAAATGTGAGCACAAAGACTTTTCTGATAACAATTTTATGAATTTTTTATGCATTTATATTCAGATCAAGATTTGAAAATGAGAGGACTATGTTCACCATCTCACCATTCATTTAAAAGGAGAGGTTATATTAACATGAGATGATTATATAAATGAATGGTGAGATAATGAACATAATCCTCCCCTTTTCATTTTAAAAAGGAAAGGATCTTGATCCTTTATATTCTATTATACAACAAAGGCCAAAGCAAGCCTTAACTAGTGTTGGGGCAGAGATCAAACCAGCATAGGCCTCTAAAATTGAGGTTGAGGTTTAACCAGTTACACCAATTAGCTCCCATTGGACATTACACTTCTTACAGTTTTGCTTGAAAAAGCAGGCAGCCTAGTGCACGACGCTCCCACTTAGTGGGGGGTCTGGGAAGGTTAGATGTATGCAGTTCTACCCCACAAGAGAAGAGGCTGTTTCCAGGATTTAAACCAAGAGGAGAGGCCGTAACCTCCCTTTAGGTTACAAGGCATCAACCTTAGCCTAACGGCAAGGCTCACCCTCACAGCTTGGCTTGCATCCTATCAGTTTCATCTCTGTTTTCATTGTAGTTAGGTTCAATATTATTTACCACTTATAAATGAGTATGTTATAAGAGACAATATATTAAGACAAGCCTATAAATTTGGTTCCTTATATCTATATTCAAAGCTACAGTATATAGCATTTTTTATAACACGCCTAAGCTTAAATTGTTCAATCAATATCAAAGTAAAAAAGAAAGATTATATATGACATGCAAATGGAAGATTAGCGTGGTGATGGAAGTTTAAATATGATACATTCATCCAATCCTACCTTGGTACCAGCTGGCATGTCACTCAAATCATAATTACAAAAGAAGGTGTGAATAGGCGTCTTCTCTGGATTGCTGAGGACCTGCAGTTAGGTCAGTCAGTTTTTCATTCACAAAATTTGGTACAACTATTTAGAATTTCACATGCGAACACAGAATGTAATGAGAAGCTACTGATGAACATCTAGTTGTTTCTACACAGCACTGCTTCCATGAAATTCACGTTAAAAACAAAGCTAGCGAACTGTTGACCTACCAGCATAATTTGTCACCCATCCTGACAATAATTTTGACATGAATACATCTTGCAAGATATCATTCAAACAAATATCATTCAGTACAATTAAAAAAGGCCGATTTCTGAGAGAGAGAGAGAGAGAACAAATCAGTTTGATTGTTAGTATTTTTTGCAGTGAGTTGAGACAGGTAAATGATCAATTACCAACTAATCATGCAATGGAACTAGTTCAAGTTGGCACAGGTGAAGTAACAATACCTGGCAACAGAACATTTGAAATGCACATGCTAATTGTTTCTTGGTGCATACAGTATGAAACGAAGTTTTTAAATTTATTATGTATCAGATGTGATAACATTTCTCTAAGATTTGTGGCAACCTCAGTAGCAAACATGGAACTGATGCTATCAACATTGAAACTGATATTTTGACAGCACCTTTTCCACTACAGTACACATCATGCGATAATTAGTTATTAGTTATTTCTTTTAAAGTTTAATGGGAATCTCATTCACCTCCTAAAGTCTAAGTTGGCATTTGTATCATGCTACCTTATCGTGTCAGTAACAGCATAAAAAAGACTAAACAAATGATCAAGTATGCAAAACATTAAGCTACACATCAACTCTGCAATATTATACGTAACCATTTTCTTGCTACATATACATATAAACATGCTTATTGGATAGAAAGGGTAAAACAATGATCTCAACTTAACAAATTGAAAAGGTCTTGTAGAACAGTACCAGTTGAATGCGCCCTTTCACAGGTATACGTATTCGGCTCTTTTCAGATCGTGATTCATCCATGCTGAGTGTTCTCTGAAATTTGGTGACTCTAGACTTGCAAGATAACAACTTTGCCGAAAGATTAATTGATGAATAATAAAGTAAGTACTTGTCTCCATCCACACTGGTAACTCCAAATGGGATTTTTCGCGATTGAGGTGAGAAACTGCCACCAGTTACATTCAGCACAGCAAGAAAGCCTTCGATTTTCTGCGAATTGAAAGCAGTGCAATTAGAAGAGCAAAATATTAGTAAGGTCACTCAAATTATACCAACTTCATCAGGAAATTAATGCAGAAAAGAGAGGCCAAGGTGAGAATGATGTCAACCTGACTAATTTTCCCAGATAGTAGGCGACCAGATAATAGTGATTCCTCAAATGAACCAACCAGGGACCTTCTAACCGGCAATCTACTTACTGTTCCACTTAAATTGGTATTCTGAGGAGGAAAGCTAGCAGGATGAATCCAACACTCTTTCAAATCAACGACATTATTGGGAATAAACAGGCCAGGCTGACGCTGTATGCTGTCGGAATTGAGTTTGGATTTACTTGGTGTGACCTGGGCGGATAAAACAACATGACGAGCTCTATCGAATGTTTGTTCCACATCCTTAACAGTCACATTGTTCTCATCCAACATAGTATCAGCATTTTTAGAAGATTTTTTACCGAGAGGAGATAAAGGAGGTGACAATTTCTTTTGAGGTGTGAACAAGGCTGCTGTTTGATGCCTTATTTTAGATGTCTGTTCAGAATCATAAAGTGCTGGAGATGATCGAATATGCTTAGATGACCAAGGCTCGTCATGAACTTTCTTGTACTCTTGGAAAATAAGAGCATTATAACTATCATTGTCATCCTCTGAACAACTTCGATAAACACCACAACCAATGTCCAGGGGATCACCTTTAAAATGATCTGCAATAAGCATCCCATTCAAAGGTGACAATAAGCGCTTTTTGACTTGAGTCTCGGGTGCTTCAGTTGCATCATTTGTGACATTAAGCACAGTTGATGAATACACATTTCCACCACAATCATTAATATGAGGAGTTAATGCCCTTATCTGGAAACCTACAGTCCTAGAAGCAGGTGTCTGCATAGTTTGCCCGGCATTGACAGACAACTTGCCAATTTGTTCGACGGGGTTAATCTTCAACTTTTGTATGTTCGATTTACCATCCTTACTCACAATTGAAATATGTGAATCTTTTGAAAGCTCCAGGCTATTTTTTCTGTCAGACTTTGGCATATCAATCTGCATGCGATTACCTAAGTCTTCTCCAGCCAACAAGTTCAACTCATAGTTGCTTATGCTAGAAATCCTAGGTGCATTTTGCACAAATGTGCCTAGCGATGCTGCCACCTCGTCAGCAATGCAGCCTGACGGCACCTGCGGTAACCCCATTTCTCTTCTTAGGAATTAGGATAAGGCTCTTTCAAAATGTCAAATAAGAATCTCTTTCTTTATGCCGCTCTCTTTCAACTTCACACCATCTTGCAAGTGAATTCACGAATCGGCATTGGCGCTTTCATGTTTCAAATGTACTCTGAAAACCATATAGCCCAACTGCAGCACAGTTCTAAATAACTCAATTCCATCCAACTAAAAGAAAGTAAATGTTATTAATCAGGCTTTACAGCATCTTCTTTTACAGCATTATCACGACAAAGACATTCTCCTGCAGAAAGATTATAGAATATATTGATAAGTATTGAGGTCCTGCTGAAATTCAATATAAACACACAACTACATCAATGCTAAAGAAAATCAGCAAAATTCAATAGTTAGTCCTCACCTTATCACCTTTCTCACTCATTTTTTTTTTCTCAAGTACTAAATTGCTCAAGTTGAACAACAAATACTAATCACTACATACAATCACAAGGAACAATAATTCAACTGAAAATAAAACCCAATGATTCCCCAGCAATGCATACAAACCCAGAACAACCACTCCAATAACAAGGAGTAAAATAAAATCACCGGACCAAAAGTGTCATTTCCATAAACCCAGATAAAATCAATCATGAACCATGATGCTGATGATGTTATTGTTGTGATTCCTTAAAACCCCACAACAAAAAAAAACATGTGATGCCCACATGAAGAATAGCATCCCCCAAACACTAAAACCCTCCCAATGTTTCTCCAATCCACACACAGACAAATAACTTAAAAACACACCAAAACCACACCCCAAAAAAAAAAAGGTCCTTGTGTACTACGAAAACACGCACAAGGAACACGTGATTCAAAACCACACAACTCACACAAATCCCATGTGTGGGAACGCCCAAAAATTCAGCCTTTGATTGCAAATTCACCAGCAGAACCAATCAAAGGTACAGACTTTACAAAACCCCCCACAAAGCCAATGACCCTTATGCGTGATTGTGATTGTATCATCATCATCAGGGAATTTTCTCATTCCTCTTCCTCTTCTTTCTTATCCTTGTTGGGGAATGGCAATTCCATGTCTCACGTAAAACGTGGGTAGGGTTGTTTTGCATTGATGGATAACTCATATAGCTAAAAAAACTTTCCAATATGGCAACAATTTCTACACTTTTTTTTTGGGTGGGGATTTTGGTTTTTGTGGGGTATGGGCTTAGCCAGAATTTTCTGGCTGTCTGTCTTTGGTAGCAGCTTGAAAACCACAACTTGCGAAAAGGGAACCACAACTTGTGTGTTGTGTCTTGTTTTCAAACAAAAGCCTAAATAAATAGTTTTAGTTCCTTTTCTTTCTTTTTTTTTTTTTTTTTTATAACCATTTTTCCGTGCATGATGTCTCTGTCCTTGACATGTGTCAGTCCATGCCAACAACATGCAATTTGGGCAATCTCGTATTTATAGGCATCCCCCATAATCCATTTACCTTCAAAACCAACCCACGCCCCTCAACAAAACAGATAAGGGGATCAGTGTCGTTTCTTATTATATATCAGAAGGATTTTTTTTTGGTAGAGATTATGTCATAAGGAATAAACCAACGTAGTAGGAGTTCTTATAGCTTAATCAAAGTTTTGTGGCCTATAATGACTAAAATATAATTGTTAGTCTAGTAGTATAAGATTAAAGTTCTCTTTGTTATGAAAATATATTATCAGGCGGATATTATTAATTAGTAAGATTTCTAGAGATTTGATATGTTTATATCTTTCTCACCTTAATCTATAAATAGTATTTTTGGTACTCAATGTTTAATATTAATCATAATACATATCTCTCTCTATTTCTATTTTCTTTTCTCCTCTTAATTATACAACATGTTTATCAGCACAATACTCTAACCAAAACCAAAGGTAATTTTTTTTTTTTTTTTGGTTTTCATCTTTCAATTCCTTGATCATTTAGTATAAAAAAATGTAAATAAATAAATTCATTATGTTTCTTTTGTTTTTCTTTCTTTCTATTAACTCTAAATGAAACCCATTAATTCTCCTTGTTAGTATTATATACAATGTCCTTTATCCCCACAACATGTTCTCTATCCATAGAGCTCCAACGTTTTTTTTTTAAAATAATGATAATATAATTTAACATGTTGATAGTAATTTATGAGATTTTCTTTTATAAACATGTGTACACATCATTTTTTTTAACAAAAACGCTACATATACACCCAATTTTATACACTCGTAAATACACCATTAATAATGCATAAACTTTATTGTTGACTAACTTAAAAGAAAGGTTTGATCATCAAAAAATTGTAATTCTGCCTAGAGCCCATCACGATTGGATGCACTTAAGGCTACAGGATTACGAAATTGTTAAAGAGTACAACTCAGCAGTTTTTAGGAAAAGTTCTCAACTTAGATTATGTGCTGAAAGTATCACTGATGAAGACTTAATGAAAAAAAAAATAATCTACTTTTCACGCTTCAAATGTGCTCTTGCAGTAGCAATATCGTGAAAGGGTTTAACAAAGTACTCTGATTTGATATCATGTCTCCTAGTAGCGGAGCAAAATAATGAGCTACTCATGAGAAATTATGAAGCTCGTCTTATTGGCTCTGCCTCATTCCCTAAAGCGAACACTTAAAAGAGGACAAAACCATGGTCGTGATCGTGGTCATGGCTGTGGCCACGATCGTGGGCATGGCAAATGGCACAATAATCATGGTATCCACAAGAAAAAAAAAATTCTCACCACCAGAAGTGGAATAAGAATGATAAACAAGAGAAAAATAAGGGTGGTCCAAGTAATCCTTCAAAAGGTATTGAAAATGAGTGTCATCAACGTGGAATTAAAGGTCACTGGGCATGTACTTGTCATATGGCTAAACATCTTGTTAAATTGTATCAAGATTCAATAAAAAGGAAGGGAAAAAATGTAGAGACCTATTTGGCTTTCAACAACAATGAAGTTGAGGCAAATGATGATTTTACAAATCTTGACGACATAATGGATTGAAATGACCTGAATGGTACTACACATGTGGATGATACCACACATTTGGATGCAACGGATTTTTTTGAGAATTATAACTAGGAACAAAATCTTTCTATTAAAATAGTTTATTTAATTCTCTAGTAGTTTCCTTTTTATGCATTTGATTTTTTGTAATTTGATTTTTTTTCCTTTTAAGTACTATTACGTCACGTTTTTATGATGTAATTCAATAAATATAATATTTACATATCTCATAATTCTTAATTGAGTTTAGAAAATCTTTTGTTTTGATATCAAATAAATATTGCTCTCTTTATTAATTTATTATATCAAATATTACATTTAATAAAAAATAAAAATGAGAGAAGGTACATTTGAAAAAAATGGTGAACTAAAAATTAACATACTTACTAGTTACTACACATATTTTGAAAATAATAATAATAATAATAATAATAATAATAATAATAATAATAATAAATAAAGGTACATATATTATACATTATCTTTGTATTATGGTAAAGTCATATTATCTTGTAAGATATATATAATATTACAATATCTTAAAGTAATTTTTTATGAGTAATAATAGCTTGTTATTTTATATATATATATATACACACTCTTTACATACTTTTATTGTTACATTGGTATTTTTATGAGATTTCTTATTGGTGTTTTTCTTATTTTGTTGTCAAGTGAAGATTATGGATATTTGTTATTCATTGGTTAAACCCAAGACTAATAAAGAGGACATGTGTTTGGTTGATAGTGCTACAACGCACATAATACTTAGAGATAAAAGATATTTTGGTTCTCTTGTTATGAAAGAGGCCAATGTTAGTACAATATTTAGCAGTACAAAATTAATTGAAGGTTCTGGAAGAGCTAATATAGTACTACTCGGTGGGATAACATTTTTTATAGATAATGCATTATTATCTAGTAAGTCCCAATGAAACTTGTTAAGTTTTAAAGATATTCATCAAAATAGATATCGTATTGAGACTATAAATGAGGAGAATATTGAATATCTCCATATCACGACTATAATGTCTGATAAAAAAAATGGGTAGTGAAAAAACTACTCATTTTCTCCTCTGTTTACTATACAAACATTGGTACAATTGAAAATTATGTCACAATAAACCAAAAGTTTACTGATGCAAATGTTTTTACTATTTGGCATGACTGATTAGGTCATCCCGGTTCAACTATGTTGCGAAGATTTATTGAGAATTCACTTGGACATCCATTGAAGAGTTAGACTATACTTCAATTTAAAGAATTCTCATGTGCTGCTTGTTCTCAAGGAAAGCTAATTGTGAGACCATCACCAATTAAGGTTGGGATTCAATCCCTTGCATTTATTGAACATATTCAGGGTGATATATGTGGGCTCATTCACCCACCATGTGGACCATTTAGATATTATATGATTTTAATAGATGCATCGACAAGATGGTCACATGTTTGTTTATTGTCAACTCGCAACATGGCATGTGTGAGGTTAATTGCTCAAATAATAAAATTAAGAGCACAATTTCCAGATTATGCCATTAAGACAATTCGTCTTTATAATACTGGTGAGTTTAGATCACAAGCTTTTAATGATTATTGTATGTCAACTGGAATAACAGTTGAAGAGCCTGTTGCTCATGTTCATACACAAAATGGTCTAACAGAATCATTTATTAAACGTCTCCAAATAATATCTAGGTCAACGCTTATGAGAACAAAACTTGTCATTTCAGTATGGGGACATACTATCCTACATGCGACAACACTTGTGCGCATCAGGCCAACAAGTTATCATAAATTATCCCCTTTGTAGTTGGCTTTTGGTCAGGAGCCAAATATTTCTCATCTTAGAAGTTCGGACGTGTGTTTTATGTTCCAATCTCTTAACTACAACGCACAAATATGGGACCTCAAAGAAGGTTGGGAATACATGTTGGTTTTGAATCTCCTTCTATCATAAAATATTTCTAACCAATGACCGAATATTTGTTTACAACAAGGTTTTCTGATTGCCATTTTAATGAAACAATTTTCATAGCATTAAGGGGAGAAAATAAGCAGCTAAAAAATGAAATAACACGGAATACATTGTCCTTGTCTCATTTAGATCATCATATAAGGCAATGTGAACTAGAGGTACAAAAGATAGTTCATTTGCAAAATATTGCAAATCAACTACTAGAGGCATTTACTAATCCAATGAGAATTACAAAATCTCATATACCAGCTACAAATGCTCCAATTCGAATTAATTTCCCAGAAGGACAATTGATAAGTGCAAATAAAAGTAAGTCACGCTTGAAGTAGGGTAAACCGACCGGTTCTAAAAATAAAAATCCTAGAAAAAGGTAATGAGCAATTGACCAAAATTGCCACAATATGGAGGTGAGTGCTCAAAAAGAGCCCCCGAAACATAACTATTTATGAAATCCCAGAAGAGGTGCAGGTACCTAAAAATGAAGAAAGTAAATAAATCTAAGTTATGTCGCTACAGGGAAAACATGAAACCGAAAACATATTGTAGTCGACAATATTTTTGCATATAATATTGCTATTGAAATAATAAAGTAAGATGATGATCTTGAATCAAAATCCAAAGAATATAAACAGAGGAATGATTGCCAAAATGGAAAGAAGTAATTCAAGCTGAATTGACTTCACTTAGAAAATGTGAAGTTTTTGGACCTATAATCAAAACACCTGAAAGTGTAAAGCCAGTGGTATACAAGTGAGTCTTTGTGGAAAAACAAAAAGAGAAAAATGAAATAGATAAATATAAAGCACAACTTGTAGCACAAGAATTTTTAAAAAAAACCTGGCATTGACTATATGGAGACATATTCTCCTATGGTTGATTTAATCACATTTAGATATCTTATTAGTCTAGCAGTAAATCGAAAACTTGACATGCGTTTGATGGATGTTGTTACTACCTATTTATATGGTTCACTAGATAGTGAAATTTATGTGAAAATTCCTGAAGGGTTTAAAATGACTAAAGCATATAAAAACTCGAGAAATTTGTTTGATAAGGCTTCAAAAATTCTTATACGGATTAAAACAGTCAGGGCGTATGTGGTACAATCGCCTTAGTCAATATTTGTTGAAAGATGGATATAAAAATGATCTTATTTGTCCATGTGTCTTCATAAAAAGGTTTGGACCTAAATTTGTCATAATCGCAGTATATGTTGATGATTTGAATGTCATTTGATCTCCAGAAGAGATTCCAAAAATCTAGATTATTTAAAGAAAGAATTTGAAATGAAAGATCTTGGTAAGACAAAATTTTGTCTTAGCTTACAGATTGAACATTTGTCAAATGGTGTATTTGTCCATCAATTGAGTACCTTAATGGTTGTGAGATCACTTGATGTTGATAAAGATCCATTTTGACCTTGTGAGAATGACGAAGAACTTCTTGGTCCTAAAGTACCATATCTTAGTATTATTGGACCACAATGCATCTTGCTAATAATACACGACCAGATATAACTTTTTTCTATAAGCTTGTTAGTAAGATTTAGTTCTTGTCCAACAAGAAGACACTGGAATAGTGTTAAGCATGTATTTTGATACCTACAAGGATCTATTAATAGATGCTTGTTTTATTTAAATGAATCTAGTCCCCAGCTAATTGGATATGCAGATGCAGGATTTTTATCTGATCCACATAAAGGCTGATCCCAAACGGGCTATTTTTTCACAAGTAGAGGTACAACTATATCATGCTGCTCAACAAAACAAACTATAATTGTTGCTTCATTAAATCATGTCGAGATATTGCCAATTCATGAAGCAAGACGAGAATGCCTTTGGCTTAGATTGATCACCTACACATTAAGGAAACGTGCGGCTTGCCCTTGGAAAAGAAGACACAAACAATAATGTATAAAGCTAACGTTGCTTGCATAAGTCAATTAAAAGAATGATATATTATAGGGTCTAGAACAAAATATATTTCACAAAAGCTCTTTTACACACATGACCTTCAACAGAATGGTGATATAGATGTTCAGCATATTCATTCGAGTGATAATTTAGTAGATTTATTCACTAAAGCTCTATCTACTTCAACATTTGAGAAGCTGATATACAAGATTGGAATGCGTCGACTTCGAGACTTGAAATGATGACACTAAGAGGAGGAGAAATACTTTACTCTTTTTTTTCCTTAATTAAGGTTTTTATCCCGTTGGGTTTTTCCTTGATAAGGTTTTTAATGAGACGATTCTCAATGAGGATATTGCACTTTTTTTCTTCACTAAGAATTTTTTCCCAATAAGTTTTTTCTTAGTAAGGTTTTAATGAGACATATCCCTAATGAACTTCCAAGGGGGAGTGTTATGAAATATAGTATTAGGTGGATGTCATTAATTGGAGAGATCTATAGAGATTTGATATGCCCAATGTTTACACACCTTTGATATTAAGCATAATAGATTTCTCCCTCTATTTCTCTTTCCCTATCTCCTCTTAATTCTACAACACTCTTAACAAAAAAAAATTTAACTTTATTTAAGGGAAATAAGTGTGGAATAAGTCATTGGGAATGGGCTAATAATGAGGTGCTTGGGTAATATATATGAGATTTAGGAACTAAGTCTCCCAAAACCTTTTGTTTCCCTCTAAAATCCAACTTGCAAACAAACCCTACGGGTTTGCAATAATTAAACTTGAAAAACTTATACATAATTAAACAATATAAAACTAGTGTGAGAGACCAGGTAAATTTGTTTTATTATTATTACTCACAAATATGTTTCGAGCCTTGATAAATTTTTAAGATTTTGTTTAGCTCCTTAATTATTTTTTTTAATGTTTTAGCCCAAATATATAAAAAAATTATTTGATTTTAGTCGCTATTATTAGTGAGATTTTATAATTTTAATCTCTATCATCAGTGGAATATCACTAACAACATAGATTAAAATCATAACTTATAATGTGTTTGAAACAAAAAAAAAATTAAAACCTAAATGAAATTTCAAAAACTTTTCAGGACCGAAACATATTTAAATCTTATTATTATTATTATTATTATTATTATTATCAACTATACCTGCTGACATTAGTCATCAT
Source organism: Nissolia schottii (assembly GCA_003254905.1). Lineage (NCBI taxonomy): Eukaryota > Viridiplantae > Streptophyta > Magnoliopsida > Fabales > Fabaceae > Nissolia > Nissolia schottii. The sequence continues at coordinate 844,069 of QANU01091945.1, read as the reverse complement.
TTCAGTTGTGAAACTAACTTTGGGGACTTGCTTTGTTATGTCGTGTGTCACGTGGAGGTGGAACAGAAGGGGCTACTTATTCAGTTGGATAAATTGGAGCCTATTTTGAATTGTTGCACCGTGGCAGTGCATTTGGAAAGGTTGTTTCTTTCAAATTTCTAATATGAATTAGCTTAGTGGAGTATATTAAATTTCAGTGCAATAGTCAGCTGCTACTGATTTTCTTCAAGGCGTTATATATCTACTAGCGTGTAAGAAAATAAAAAAGGACAACAAAACATTAGGTATGACAACACCTTTTTTTTTTTTTTTTTTTAATTTCTCGCTAAACCGAAGGAACGTTTCCAAGATCATGACAAATAGGTGCTCCCAGAAACTGTACAGCGGTGGATTTAATCCTCTGAAAATATACAAAAGCAATGAACCCCATTGTACATTATACAACAAAGACTTTATGCCAAAGGTACATAAAGAAGAAAAAAAATAGGAGCAACACGAAAAAAATAAATAATCTGAAAACCACAGTATCATGCACAAAAAGATGTATCAAGGCCTCGATCATTCCTATCCTCATTCTAGGATGCCAAAATAAAAATGAAACTGATTTTATTTGCTCCTAAACAATAAATCCATTGAAAGGCCAGCTGTTGATGGCTTGAACGCGCGCATGAATCTCCACGATGCCGCGGCCTGGGAGTTGTCTTTTCTGGTTTTCCTCCCTCTGTTAGGTCCTGCAGCAGCATGGCTTCCAACAGGTCCAGATGATTTTGAATCAAAGATATCTGAGCCGAAGGAAGTGTCAGTGGCGCCAAATGAGACAGGCCCTTTCTGTGACTCATCCTGTGGATATCCAACTGCTCCATCTTGATGAGGTGGTGGAAATTTCTCACTCTTGCTTTTTGCATTAGTATGATTCACAACTCTCCACCTCTGAAATTCAGTGAGATACACATGTAATGTTTACTCAAAAGCAGCAGATAAGACACTGCTAAAGGGAAAAGCTCAATTTACCATATGAGAGTATCCTCAGACCAAACAAAATTTCACACAGTTCTATGACTTGAAAGAACAAAAAAGGCTATCACCAAACAAAATATTTTAAATGTGGGTGGACATGAATCAGAGAATCCAAAGTAAAAAAAAATGATAAAGAATCTAGGCTTCAAGTTTCAGAAAGCATTAGTATAGATATTGCCAAATCACAAAAATGGCAGGATTTCACGAAAAGTTTGTCAGTTTGAGTATGTGGAGTAAAAAGCTCAAACCTAAGCTAGTCATAAGAGTGAGTTAGCCCAAGAATATAGGGTAAAAAGAAAGTACACATGCAAGACATTCATAAAGAAATAAGATGCGCAAAAACTTGGAATTGAAGTTAGAACGAACGAGAAATTAAAAATCATTGAAGTAACAAAGTGAGGCCAGGTATGAGGGGAACAGATAAATGAAACAAATACATTTCTGACATACATCTAAGTTTGTTTGCATCTCTGCGTTGGCTTCAGGGGCTGGTATGGCCCGACCACGCTCACGTGCTCTGACTCTTTTGACACCATCATTAGTCTTTCCACTTAGAGCTTTTTGCCTAAGAATGAAATTAAAACTGTCAGTGAGAAACTAGACAAAATCAGTCCGAAAAGGTAATCAAACTTAAGAAAAGAATAAGAGAACCTTCTTGCTTCTTCATCTCTCAGTTTGACATCTAGTTCTTTGCTAGGTGGATACTTTGGTAAACTAGATGGTTCACAAGCATAGGGCTCAGTGGTAAAGAACTGCAGATAGAAATCAGATGTCAAATGAAATGCATCTCAAATGTAAGATTAATCCACAATGATAACTCACTTCACTATTTAGAGCAGCTGATGCAGCGCCACGATCATCAGGATCAATTGCAAGAAGAGTTTCAATTAGAGGTAGTGAAGATGGAGGAAAATCCTTGAAAGTTTCTGATATGCAACGTTTATATGGCTGCTGTGGCTTAAAGATTGTAGCATTTGGCAATCTATATTTCTTCCAATATTCCTCAGATGGAGAGCCACACAACTTAAATATTTTGTGCAGTTGTTCAACCTAGCCAAAAGTTAATCACATTATCATATCATCCTGAAAATATTCATTTCAAGGGAAAAAATAAAAGGTGATAGATAGCAGAAACAGTATTAGGAATATTGTGATTTATGAAGGTGATTAACTGCAAGATTACAAATTTACAACATAAATTGAATACCGAAACAATAGCCTAAAGCTTGCATATCTAAACCAATTACAGCGTGGATTGTGATGTAAACTAAAATGTTCACAATTTTCTTGTGCTTCTCTTTCATCAATCACTTCTTTCATATGGTTTCTGAATTTTGGTTGATTAAAGTACATATGGTCCATCTGGATGACACGTTAGTGCCATCAACAAACTAATCAAGTTGTCCACACAGCCCAATGCAAGCCGCTGCATTAACTTTCCAATAAAATGGCCAAGAAAAATGGTTAAGTCGGCACTCAAGCCCTCAAAAGTATACTGGTTTGGAACAACATGAACCACAAGCAAACTACTGTAACGAGACTGGCCCTTGAAATATTTGCAAACAGATAAGAAGTCATCACAATAAGCATCCTATAAAGTTAAGTTCAGATTAGAATACAGCCACTTATAAACAAGACAACGCAATACCTCTGTTCGGCCAGGCATGATTGGCTTCCCAGCAAGCAGCTCTGCCAAGATGCAACCAGCACTCCAAAGATCAACGCCAACACCATAACATGTAGCCCCTAGAAGAAGCTCCGGAGGTCGATACCAAAGAGTTACAACTCTGCTTGTCATGGACTGCTTTTGCTTAGGGTCATAGAAAGTCGCCAGTCCAAAATCTGCTATTTTAAGGACTCCTTCGTTGTCAATAAGCAGATTAGAACCCTTGATATCACGGTGCAGTACACCTCGGCTGTGGCAATGCTCAATCCCTGAGAGTAACTGCTTCATAAAGCATTTGACCTGTCATAGAGAATATACTGAGAGACAAATCAGCCTTTCAGTATGAGTTTTCCTTTTACTTTTAAATATGAAAAGACTATCCCTTCTCATTGCATTGATAATTAAAATTGAATCACCGCATCTCACAAGGACAACTCAACCAACTACTAAGGGTAAAAATCTCCATGAAGCAGGACAAAGACTTCTTTGATTTAACATTTACATTGAAACCATATACTTTGTAGAGCCATCCTCCTTATGAAATATGCAAACTCTGTTTTCCATTTAAACTCGGGGTAGACCAATAGTAATAAAAATGGGAATGGATCTTCTCATGTCATTTTCTCACATGAAAAGATTATGTTAGATCTCTCATCATCAATCTTTTACTTGCTTATGTCATGCATGGATCTCACACACTCAATGAATGGTGAGAGATCAAACATGACCTTATCATACAAAAAAATGACGTGAGAGGATCCATTTCCAATAAAAATAGTGTCTACATAACAACCAAATAATCTACCACATGCCCGAAATATTAATTTTAGTTTGAATACAACAATTGACTTACTTCCTAAAAGTAAAAATTCTTTCCTTCAGAGCATAAAGCAAAAATTCCTAATTCAGTAAAGAGTAATAACTTTACTTTATGGAGAGAGATGTGATAAAGGAAATTACAAAGCAGTAGCATCAGTTTAGAAGTAATTTAAAAGCATCGAAAAGCCTGGAAAGCTAACTATCCTAAGAACTGTGCATGGGACCCTACATGACCTAGAAACAAGAAAGCTATGGGAGCAAGATCAAAGGCATACCACACCCGTCGGAGAAAGTTAATGCAAAAAAGAAGGAAAGAACTCTCAGCTCTAACCACGGTAAGGCAAATAAATCCATGACCCAAGACAAATCTAAATCACAACACCAAGAGGATGCAAAACCCAATTAAAGTAGCTCCTATGCACAAATTTTCATTGACGTAAAAGCATATGAAATTTGAAAAGGAACAAATACGAGCTTCAAAATAATGGTACCTGAGGTTCAGTGAACCTAGCACCTTGTCCAGCTGCAAGACCAGCAAGATCATGTTCCATATACTCAAAAACCAAGTAAAGGCTGCAAGACATTCTGGAAGTAACCAATCCCTCAAGCTTCACAACATTGGGGTGATCAAGCTTCCTCAGCACAAGTATCTCCCTTGCCATGAACTTCACACTCTCAGGCTCCAAATTATCAAACCTAACTTTCTTCAAAGCCACAATCTTCCCAGTCACAAGGTCCCTAGCCTTATACACATTGCTATAAGTCCCTTGCCCAATCTGAAAAAACACCAAGCAAAAAATAAATAAAACAGAGATCCAATTTTTATTTTTCTATTTTCAGAATTTCTGAGCAAAACGAACTGAAAAACGATTCCTCAGTTTCGAAAATGGAGTTAAGCGCGGATTTTGGAAGCGACCTTAGCAAGCTTCTCGAAGGTGTTGGCGCGGCGAGGGGTCCAATCGCCGATTGCGTCGCCGGCGACGGCCATAAGCCACGACGGCCATCCCTGCTGCGTCACCGCCAGCGGATCGAGCCTAGGTTTACGGCGCTCCGGCGCCGGAAGATTCTCCCGGATGTCGCCGGCGTTCCGGTTCCTCTGCCTCTGGCGAACCCTAACGGCATTATCGACTCCGTCAGAAGCGGCGCTGCTCTTTCCGCTGGGGCGACGGCGCCGAGCTCCTTCACCAGCCGGCTTCCCGAGCACGCAACCCATACGTCAGTCGTGGCGGCGTGCGGCGGCGGAGACGGCGTCGAAGCACGAAATACACATGGAAATGGAAAAAAGAGCGGTGATGCAGATTCCGACGAGCTGAGTTACAAAAATCGCCGTCGTACACGGCGGCGAGTGAGGGTGGTTTAGGGAAGAGGGAGGGAAAAGCCCGGGAGGGAAGAAGGTTGAGGTGTGTTGGTGTTATTATGAGTGTAACATGAAGAGAGGTAGTAGCAGAGGGTGTGATTCTCTGCGACGCATGCATTTTGCACCTTCAACAAAAAATAGACTACATCATTATCGTCTCCTCTTTTTTACCACATCATTATCGTCGATTAAAAATTCAACTATGCAAATTATATTATTATTACTATAATTATAATGTATATATGGTAAGGGTGAGTTTTTTTTTTTAATGCGACGGAAAGGAATAAGGGTGAGATTAAATAATAGAATTGTTTTTACATTAAAAATGAAGGAAATAAATTATCTATACATACGTGTACAATAAAGGGACCCCCCCTCAAATAAATTGTTTATATGGTGTTCAATAATTTTTTTTTATTTTTACCCTTTATAAGCATTCTTTTTTTATTTTTCGGACGAAATATAAATACTCACTTTTTTTATCTCTTATTCTAATCACTACTTCCATTTTTTTACAATATTTTCTACTCTTTTTATTTATTCATCCCACTCTTACCTTTTTTTTCTTTTTTATACATTCATATCTCATCATGTTTTTTGTAATTAATTAACAATCTATAAAAAGTTTAGATTGGCAAGTACTTGCCTCCAACTAGCTAGTAAATATTAAGTTATATATCAAGAATAAAAATAAAAATTATTTAAGAAATCGTATAATCTCTTACATTTTTATTTACTATTGACTATTTGTGAAAATTAAAATTTGTCTTTTTCACTTTCTTAAATTATATTAACGTGTGTCAATTATATAAAATGATTTAATTTTAATATAGCGTTAGAATTTTAAAAAATGTATTATTATTTAATTATGTATTATATGTGGTTACACCACATAAGAGAAGTGGTTAATGAAGAGAGAGAATTAGATTTTGATTATTAAATTTTACAAAAATGAGTATAGATTAAAAGTTATATTTCGATATCACATGATTACTGAGACATCCTCAAGATTTAATAATTAAAATTTACTTTATTCACTCCTCTAACATGACTCATGTCCTATCAAATTTTTGAAATAATAAATGGGAAAGTTAAATAATTTTATCATATTATTAAGTGCGTGTATAAAATATTTTTATAGTGCATCAAATTAAGTTCTAATAGGATTAAAAAAAAATTAAGTTCTTACATGCAAGTCCAAGAGATCTTAATTGTCTCTTATAGGAATCCTTTGGTCTCAATAAAAATTTAGTTATTATATATTATAAATGCAAAAATGTTTTACACATTGTTAATTTAAATAATATATTATTATATTAATAAAATAGTTAAGTGTCTTATCTCAAAAGTTTTATTTTACGTACAAAAATAGATAATTACCCTTACTATATACGTGGAAGTGTAAAACTCAATTAAACTTTTGTTCCCATTAAATATAGTGCACTCTTTACAGTTTACACTTTAAATGAGCAAGATCAAAAGGTAGGGACATGGTTTGGCATGAAATAACGGAATTGCCACTGTAGTTACTGAAAGTGTGAGCTGGTGTTGTCAGTGAAATGGTGGCGGAAGGGAAGGAAAGAGGCCCAAAACGAAACAGCATGATGAGTGATGACGTCATATATTTTCGGACCAAAATTGTCAAAGCTGCCATAACAGTAAAGCATGTGAAAAAAATTGCTTTTCTTTTGCTGGAATTTAAAATGATATTTCTCTTTTTAAATTTTTTTTTAGAGTAATGCTAAAATATTATCAAAATTTTAAAAAAAAATTAAATTAAATGAATAGATATGTAAATAGAATAAAATCATTCATTCATTAATCTAATGAACAAATATTATGTCACATCATTTTAATAAAAAAATTAAAAATTCTGTCTTTTTTTTAATCTTCTTGACGCTGTTTTCTTTTGTTAATCTAATTGTCAATATTTTGACTTTACGGTCGGGGACCAGTTATTCCCCTGTTGAATTGGTCCAACTAAATTCTTGCGCGAATTTAGGTGAAATGATTTAATAAGATTCGGTTTAATGGAATTATTACAACCAATGGTGAGCATAGTTTTATTGGATTCAAATTTATTTCTAAAATTGAAGATCTTTATCGAATTTCTGACAAACGAAGTTACTTCCACCCACCATGCCGAACGTAATAAATAGTGTAGTGCATTTGCATTCATTGCTTCTTCTAACAAAGGGAGAAAGACAGGACATGGAAACTCCGGTTACCATTGTTGTAAATTTCATTTATTCATAAAAAGAATAATGTTTTTTTTCATCCCATCAAAAAAATAAAATAATGTTACTATTAGTACATATAATTTCATTTTACGTTTTAACCGCCTACTTTTAAAATAAACATATTAATTAAAGAAAATAAATAAATATTTTTTATTGTAGCACAAAGTTGTTTGAATAACGAAATTATTTCAATTATTCTCTTTAATAGTAGAATACTTTCTTTAGAGTTTTGCTAACCAATGCTTTAAGAACATTGGTTAAGAAAGTTTAAATAGTAAGTTTTAAGTTGACAAAGCATTCAATATCTTTGAAAACACAAATTTTATATTTTTCTATACAAACTAATGTGTTTACTTTTTCAACAAGTGTCTTAAGAGTACTTGTTAAAAAAAATTCCTTTATTATAATTGCATGTAATTATCAATATGGAGGGAATTATTAAAAAAATAAAATTAATATTACCTTGAGATCTGTTCAAAATTAACCAAATACTTTGAAACTCAAAATAATGAAAAAGCGAACCGTTAAATTGAAATCAAGGGAGTATTTGGGTTTTGCTATTTTCCCAAAACACTTTAATGTATAAATTTGAATAATTTTATTAATCAGTAAATTATAAGATCTTAATTTTAATATATTTTCACTATAAAAACAAACGTTTGTGCAATCATCTATAATTTATAAAATCATAAATTATACTCTTCTTCCACCTAAGCTAAATGAGAAGATCTTGAGTTTGAAAATTCTTTCTAATAGCTCTTGTGTTGATTGTTGGATTTGGACTATGAGGTGTGATGAGGAGTATACTACTCCTAGCGGCTATCAGTGATTGTTGCATTCTCAGCGGTTCTTTGACGTGGAGGTTTCTTGGAACTAGTTCTGAAAGTTGAAGGCTCCACAGAAGATGATATTCATGACTTGGATTGATTTTCATGAGTCAATTCCTACAAATGCTTTTTCGACATCACCATGGTCTCTTGAGTACCGCTAGTTGTTTCAGATGCAATTCCCGTCATAAGGATGTTCTACATTGCTTTTAGGATTGTCCTTCTTTTGGTTCTCTCTAGGCTAGCTTGAGGTTTTATATGACCTAGTTTGGCAATCAACATGTGTGTCAATCTTTGTGGTCGAGACAAAGTATTTTTTCTCAATAGCTTATGGTGGGTTTGGTGTTGACGCAATATGCATGTCTTGGGTGGTGAGTAGTGGGGTCTCCAGGATGTTATTCTTTGTTTGATGAGTTATTGGGATGATATCTAGCAGTCATTTAATTTCTCCTACTCCGCATTCTTAGAGGGATCCTAGAGAGGTGTCGTGGCAGAAACCTAATCAAAACTAGATCAACTGATAAAGTTTAACAATGTAGGTAGAGTGATGGCTTGCCCGCGGTGGGCAGGCATTGGTAGTGTTTTTCGTGAATCAGATGGTGAATGACTTCATGATGTTTATTGGGGGGATAAATATATTCTCTTTACTAAATTAATGAGCATTATAATCGATCTTTTTCTTACTTGGCATCTTGATTTTCACCAGATTTGATGTGAGACAGATTCTTTAGAAGCCTGGCACCTGACAATGGCTTCTTCTCCTCCTATTTTCTATGTTATGGTACGGTGATTGCGGATATTGTAACCCTTCATAGTCGAGAATGAAACGTTAAGATTATACACTTTGTAAAGCTAATGCGTGTGTGGATGCAATAAACTTAGTGCGAACTGTCAGAAATCTTTTCAATTTTAGCCTACTCCGCCTCTGGCTGTGTTGTCTTTATGTGTCATTGTTCTTAGAACTTAATTGTTTTCTTTGTTCTTTTTCTTCTGCTTCACAAAAGAAAAACCATTTCTTTGTTTTGGTATATAAAAAATAAAAAATCATCTCTATATTATTGCATAAATATTTGAGTTTGGCGTATATTATTTTATAAGTTTAATAAAATATAATAAACTCTGATTGGATAGCAATATATTATTATAAGTGTATTAAAATTAAACACTTTAATTGATAAGAGAATCTTTTAATCGCAAGAAATGTTCCAGTTAAAGAAAAAAAATGGCAGCACGAGGATAATTACCTACTGCCCTATTATTGAATCATGATCCGTAATGTTTAATTAAGAAAGCATATACATAAGCAAATCCAATCAACGAGTGATGAAAACGACCAGCCAAAGGTTTCCAAATCCATGGCCCACTGCTGCCAAAGGATAGTTAGTTGGAACGAAGAAAAACCAATAGCGTAATTTGAAAGGAACTCTCATTTTCAAGAAAAAACACACAGGACATCATAAGCAAGGATTGAATTTTTCTAATTCTCTTACTCTTTTTTTTAATATAGTGTGTATGTACACACATATATCAACAAGTAATGATTTAGCTTATATAGAACTATAGGAGAGTTTAATCAATTAATAAAAAGGTCCTATAGTCTATATCGGAGACAGAGAGAGAGATGGAATATTAAACTAACAAACACTGGTCAAATCCTTAAGACTAATTAATACGCGTTGATATAGTTTATTTGGTTTATATTTACAAAAAAATGTTACATGTACACCTAATTTTATACACTCATACATACACCATTAATAATGCACAAACTTTATTCTCATGAGTGCACAAACATTACAAACTTATAGATGATACTTAATTAAGTGCACAAACATTACAGACATTAAAACACAAACTTTGTGTATATAAATATAGGATGTATGTATGGTGTATATTTTTTGGTGTACGTGTAGCAAGACTCTTTACTAAAAATGTTAGTTAAAAAGCAAAAACTTCTTTTGTGAAATAATATTGCATAAAAAATTGAGATTATTCTATAAACTAATAATATAAAAATATATTATATTGATGTTAACCAAAAAAATACTTTATATTTATAACCAATAAAAATTAATGAAATTGTCAAGACAATCAACGGAAACAAGTCTAACATATATCATACAACTCCCAAATGATTTTCATTGATATTTAACAATATAAAAATATTATATGTCTTCATTACATAGAGATTACTAATATTTTATTTTAGTTAAAAGACTTTTTGTTGCACCATTCAAAATGTGAACCAAACAAGTAGTAGAGTTGAATGCATGGATTGAAAATGGTATGGCAAGGAATTTCTTTCATGGGTGAGAAATGGTACACGTATTCATATTCATTTAATATAAAACATTATTTTATATCTAATCACGTTTTTATTTATCATTAAATAAGATTTTATTAAAATGTGAAATCTTAAAAATCTTATTTAATGTTTAATATGATATGAGTAAACACATTAGCGTATATTAAATAAATATATAGTAGTATACTCCTTCTGATTATTTTTAATATTATTAAAATGTGAGATCTATAAAAATCTCATTTAATGTTTAATATGATATGAGTCAACACATTATCGTATATTAATAAATATATAGTAGATACTCCTTCTGATTATTTTTAATTTGTCCACCTTGAGTAGTGCGAGTATTAAGAAAATAATTGAAAAATATGAAATTAAAAAAAGTGGATAGTATTTTACACAATTGTCCTTATTTAATACTCCTTCCGTCCACTTTTTGTTGTAATTTCTTATTCAAAATTTTGTTCGACATTACTTGTCATTTGATTAAATTAAGGGAGTATTAAATATCTTTTTTCCAATTATATCTCTATTATCTCTCGTCCTTGATATGTGCACAGGGGGTCAAAAATTGGATATTCAGCTTAAAGAATAGTAAGTTCAACACGAATAAGTCACTTGAAGATCCAAGATAGAGCCCAATTCAAGTGATCAAGTTACAAACAGATTTGGCTAGAATAAATAAGTTTTAATTAGTTGAAATTGATTTTTTTTTGTAATTTTTGTGCTTTTACTTTGGTGATTAGTTCAGATGAATTTTAGTATTTCTTAGGTTAGTTTTAAGTATCTTTAGAGTTCTTAGACGATTATATTAAGTAATGGAGTCTTAGTACTGATTTCAATTGATGTGAATTTCACACACTAGAAAGTGCACTAGTCCATACAAATAATAAGAGTGAGTATTTGGAACTTAGGTTGTCAAACCCACAAGGATAATATTACACTAGAATTTAATCAACAAATAATCTAATTGAATTGATTATAGTAACAAAAGAGAATTGATTTTGATAAAATAAAAGGACAATTAAATAAAATAAAAGGATACAATATAAACTTAGAACAATGGAAGAAGAAATTAGGAGAAGAGACTATATCATTGACTTCACTCATTTTAGACTTAGGCGTGTTCATAAACAAACATACACAATTATCCTAAAACATTGTTATTCAATTATTAATTTAGTAAACTAATGGTCAGAGTTCCTATCCTAATCACAAGCCTTTCTCAAGGTCAAACGATTATCTTTACCTAGAGTGATTACACAATCTCTTGACATAACCTAATCTATTAAAATCATGAATGTTTGTGAATTTTACACACATGATCACATAGGTTGTGTTTATTCTTCTCGGATTGTCGCTCAACCTATGGTTTTTATAATAGAGAACTCTCGCATTCCTTTTCTCAAATTCATGCAAGACAATAATACATTCAATTAATGACCAATTAATCAAAAGCATTAATAACAGTTCATAAAAACTTAATTAACATCGATAAAAAATTAAATAACAAAGAGGTTTTATGATAACATCATCAAAGAAACAGTTACATCAATTCCCTAGTAGGGACTTAGTTCATAATGGAAGATGAATAAAAGAAAACGAAACCAGAAAATAAGGACTTTATGGAGAAGAGGTGGAGCTCTCATAGGGTTACCCCCTTCTCTAATTTATGAATTTCGATGGCATTGGTTCCTTTGGAGTGCTCATAGATTTTCTATTTATAGAAAATATACCCAAATTGAGTAGAAAAAAAACTAAATTCCACGTTTTGGTCACTGTTCACGCATGTTAATTTTTTGACAGCTTTACACTACACTGGTAAAAGCGTCTAAATTTCTCTATATACATCCAATTGAGGTGATCTAATGTAACACCCCGCTTTTTCCTTAAGAGGAATTTCGCATAATTAACATAAACAAGCCCATTATTTAGACTGGAAGATTTAATTATAAAATTTATTTTCTAAAAATACTAGTCAAAATAATAGTTTCGTGATCTCACGAGATTTCGCGAGATCCAGACCGATTTCTGGTCGTCGTTGGAATTTAAATACGAGTCAAAGGTACCCGTAAAATGGACTTTTACGAAAGGAAAAATTACGAGTACCTTAGATTAAATTAAATTCCTCCTTAGGATAGCTTGCAAAATGTGTTTATATGTTTAAGTAATTTTTCATAACGATTTTCGGTTGGGGATTTACGCACGCATCGACGGTACCTGTAAAATACACTCTTACGAGAGAAAATTACGAGCACCTAAGATTAACTTAAATTCCTCATTTTAAGTGTTTAATTGATGTGTATTTATGTTTAGATAATTTTTATATCGTTCGTTAATTTTTTGCACGCACAATCACGCGCATAATCAAACAGTTAACGACTAAACACAACCAAACACGAACCAATTTTTGATGAAAATACTTCAGCCTTGCACGGCTGAAATGCTCCATTTCAGCACCCCACCCCACCAACAACTCCTCTTACACACTTAACATCACCATAACTTAGGCCCTTGCACTATTCATTACACTTATTCTATTTTAATCAATTTTACCCCATAATTTCCCACAATGACCGAACCATTCAGCCCTCCCATTTCTCACTTCATCTTCTTCTTCAATTTACTTTCTTTCATTTTTTATTTTCTAGAGCTAAGGCCACAAACCATTAGCATTTCATCACCACCACCATTTTCCTCTTGTGTCTTATTTCCCTAAGCCAAACCAAACACCACTAGAGCCACCATACTCTCATTTTTTCTTCTCTTTTCTTCCCAAAGTTACTACGAAAAACTCATCATCTCTTCCCAAGAACCACACAAAACACTAAGCTTACATTTTCAAGCTTTCTCTTCAAGGAAAGGTGCTCACATGTTTGGACTTCCAAGCATTCTTGGAGCTTTCCCTCACACTCTCCTCACCTACACCACATTCTTAGAAAGTGGGTAACTATGCCTAAATCACCCCCTTGGTGGTTATTGTGTGTTTCTAAGTGTATGCAAGTGTTTATGTGTGTCGTGTGTTGTTTGGGAAAAATATGATATATTATGTGTTAGGTATTTAATGATGATATATATGTTATTGTTGAGTTTTGGAAGCTTAAAAATATGTTTATGTGAGTGTTGGGAAGTGGTATTTATTGTTATGTGAAAAGGGAATGGATTGGTGCGTGAAATGGTGACAAATAAATCATTGATACCTGTTATAGGTCTGTGGTCATTCGAATGACCAAGCTAAGGTCATTCGAATGACCCACGAAATTTTAAGAACAGAGAGCAAAATGACATAGGTCATTTGAATGACCAACCTAGGTCACTCAGATGAATCATGGAAATTTCAATCACTGAGAGTTACAGAGGTGAGTCATTCGAATGACCAGGCCTTGGTCATTCGAATGAACCCCCAAATTTGTAAACTGAGAGTACAAGGCCTAAGTCATTTGAATGACCAAGCCTAGGTCATTCGAATGACCCATTCTTATGCACCAACCCGAGAGCCAAAATTTTATGACATTCGAATGACTCCTGAGAGGTCATTCGAATGACTTAGAGTTTCAGCTCCCTGTCTTAAGTTTCCCCCATCCATTGAGATGTGTGTTATGTATTATGAACCGTAATTATGTTATTATGCATCATGAGGAATGAGTTGTCATTAAGATACCAGGGCAACCTTAGCTAACTAGAGAAACGACCACTTAATGATGAGAAGCTCATAATTGAACATAGGAAATCAACGAATGTTGTAAGAAGGTACCAGCCACCAAGGACTCAGATTACCTTAAAGACAGAACTTAGATATACGGATAGGAAACCCCTCACTGGATAAGTCTACGGACACGCCCCTTAGACACGTGCATAAAAGCATATGACATCATGACATGACATGATAAGACACAAGCATAAAAGGATAAGACATTGTGATATGTTCAGACAAAATGATTAAAAGATATCTTAAAGGATATGTTAAGACATGACGATTAAATGATATGTTAAGACACGATAATTAAAGGATATGTTAAAGGAAATGTTAAGACACGATGATTAAAGGATATGTTAAGACATGATGATTAAAGGATATGTTAACAACACGTTAATGAAGGATATGGAAGACGAGTCCACCCCTGGTTGCGTCGCAAGGGCCAACCCCTCACCACCCTGTTTAAAGGGATGGTTACTTATATGAAATATGTTTACGCTGAATGCATAAGTGGCATGATCTTTGCCATTAAAAGATACGGAGTAGGTTGTACACTAGATCGGGACAACGGTTTCGCTAGGGTACAAGGGGGGACAGACATAACATGACAAGAATACGAAAGACATCACAAGACACGAAAGAAAACTCCCAAAACCCTTCATACATGCTATATGTGATATATTTGACGAATATGTGTCTATATGATGAGGTAACGTCAAGTGATAAAGCTTTCACAAGACGACCTCTATAAGGTTACGTGATACGAGGATAGTATAAGCTTCGAGAACACGATAAGTTTTCTGTGATAGGTAAAAAAAAGATTAGAACTCCCCTATCACCTAGTAATCTAGATAAAGCTGCTCAGGACTAGAACGGATAATAACAAGTAGGGATTTTAGAATAACAATGTCACCTAGAGACCCCCTGAGCAGCGAAGTCATGATGGAATAAAGAAACAAGTAGTTATGCCTGAAGGACCCCACTGAGGACGCAACGTTCTCACCCCCACTCCCTTATGATTCTAGGTGGGCACGACGAGTACGCTGGAGTGGAATAGGCATCACCGGACACGTACAGACCTTGAGTCAGGACGTTTCAGGTGAGCAGCAGGACGACAGTTGGATCTACACATCGTGACTCCTAGGCATACTGTATTTTGCATGTTATATTAGCTTAATGGATTAGTTATACCATTAGTGCAGTAATTGTAATATGTAATTATAAACAAAGGTATACTGTTGCTGGACCTGGATGCATAAATATATTATGCTCCTTATGAGTTTGTTAGGGCCACTTAACTGTTAGATTATTATACGCTTAAGTCTTGTAGACTCTATCACTAGCTTGTATATGTATGCTTTCTTAAAACGCGCACGATTCATATTTTATATTCTAATAAAGAAAGGAAAAGGTTTTAAAATTGGTCTGTGTTTTCAGTAAGAAAATACTTTCAAGTACAAACCTGAGGCTAAAAGTATCCCAACCAAAGCAGTTAACAACCCTGTAAGCCTTGTTTACAACTATAGCGTAAGCAGATATTAGGGATGTTACAATCCGAGTATCCAATTAAAGCTAAAAAGGATATCTTTTTCATCCTCTATCAGGATGCAAAATTAGTGACAAAGTTAAAGTGAACGCCATTCAACATTTGATTTCCTTCAAATCTAATTCAATCTCCTTTTAAATTCAAATCAAATCTGATCAAATCTTCTCTAAGTCTTATCTTCTACTTTCTTCAAATCTTAAATATCCTCTTTGATTTATTTGCCTAAAAATAACTAAAATCTACTAAAAACAAGATAAAAATAATAAGATCTAATAAAATAAACAAAAGATGAAATTATCTAAATAAATTATAAAAAAGACTAATAAAATAAACTAAAAATACTAAAACCACTTCGAAAAGAGGCAAAGAAATAGCTCAAGTTGGAGAGTTTTCATCAATGCTAGTGGAGAATTAAATACCTAGTGGAAAGTGTAGAAAATTCACTATCTTGGTGCAACCCGCTAAACCTATAAAAATGGATGATGAATGAATCTTGTGTTTTTTCCAATTGTGAGAGCTTCCTTTTTGTTCTTGGGTAAAGAACTAAATTTGATTTCACCAAGGCAAATTGTGACAATCAACCAAGACTTATCACTCACCTTCTCACATTTTTCTTGAGTGTAGTGTCTATATCCTTCATTCTGTTTTTTTACATAGAGAAACCTCATCAAACACAACCAAAATCCAATATGCAACTTGAAAGTGCAAGGCGATCCGAGTGAAAATTAGTTATTGATTCATGTTATTCAACTCAAAGCAAGTTGAATCATATCAATCCTGCCAATGATATCTAATAACTATAACACTAATTAATTAGAGTTAATTTAGTATATACATTCTATATTCTTTTCTATCTCAGTGCTCATTAAATGATTTCTTAATATGTGTGCTTTGTAAAAAATGACAACAAAAAGTGGATAGTATAGAGATAATGGGATAGTTGGGGTTATTAGTAGTGTATAAATATGAGAGAGAGAGTTTATTTAATAGAAGTATGATACAAAAAGAATAATTAATGTAGTACTATAAATTTTATAAGTGGATAAGTATTTGTGGAAATACCAAAATAGAAAGGTGGACAAGTAAAAAAATGATAAATACTCTAGTAGGGCCCTAAGTTCATCTAGGACTATTAGGTCCCTAATATAAAAAAGTGTTAGCTGGCTCCCCGGCATTCCCTCTGTCCATGTGCTCAGTGGCAGAGGGTGAGGTGACAAATAACAGACTATGTTTGGTCCACAAAATGACGTCATTTTGTTCAAAGACACCCACAACCACCCATCATTCCTTCCCCACCAGCACCTTCCCACTCCAATCTCTTCCATTTTTCCTTCATTACCCTTCTCTCTCTCTCTCACGTCTCCCTTTGCCAAATCTGTCTTCTTCCCACAAATCCTATGTTGCGATTGTTGGTTGGTCGGCTTTGTCTTGCGTTTGTGTTTTGCAGGTTTTGTGGCAGCCATTAATGGCAGTGGTGACTTGTGGTTTCAGGGTTGATGATGAGGTTGTAGTGGGGACTAATGAGGGCAACAATAAAAAAATATTAGGGGTCAAACTTTTACATGGTATCAGTGGCCTTTTGCGTACATAGGGAGCTTCCGCTACATCACAGAATTAAGATGGCTTAAGGTCCTTCAAGCCCCTTCTTCATTCAACCCCATTCTGATTCCAATAATCTTGAAGGGTCCAAATTACCATTCATGGGCAAGGGCCATGAAAATGGCACTCAAAGGTTCTTGTTCTTCTTCTTTTGACAACCTTCCCTAAAATGCACTCTCATGCCACATTCGTAGCATTTGAAGTGCTCCCTTCTTCATAACTTCGATATACTCTAACCATGACTCCCACTATATTCACGCTCCATTGGTCTCCCTCTCGTCATTGACAATGCATCTGCTTGCTTTGAGCTCTCCAACCTATCTTCCTTATTCTTTCGCCTGGATTCTTCTTTAAGAATGACACCGAAAACATCATCAAAGGATAGATAGGCGAAAATATTATTATTTGCGATGTTGATGATGAGTTGATCATATAAGTCAGGCAAGCTTTGAAGTAGAAGTTTCGCATATTCATTCTCTGTTATCTTGTAAACTAACGTCATAAGTTGGGAGCATACAACCTGGATCATCAACATGGATTCACTCACACCGAAGAGCATACAACCTCCACTTTAAAAATATTTTGTTGTTAAGTGACTTGACCTCGTATAGTTTGACAAGCAAATCCCATATCTTTGTTGCCGTTTTCTTTTCAGCAACACTGGATAATATTGAATCTGTCATTGCTAAATGCAATTTGGTAACAACATTATTATCCATCTCCTTCTACTTGTCATCAGTTACCCCATTGGACTTGCCTTCAGTTGCCGTTAAGCAATTGTCCTTCCTAAATATTGCCTTGATCTTCAATTTCCACATGGAAAAATTATCCCCACTAAACTTTTTCAAGATCTGTTTCTCTACTGAACCAGCTCCCACTTTTTAT
The DNA here is from genome assembly GCA_003254905.1 of Nissolia schottii. Classification (NCBI taxonomy): domain Eukaryota; kingdom Viridiplantae; phylum Streptophyta; class Magnoliopsida; order Fabales; family Fabaceae; genus Nissolia; species Nissolia schottii. The sequence goes on along the minus strand of QANU01091945.1, from coordinate 826,111 downwards.
TGTGAATAGTACGATATACGTGAGCAATACCATATATTTATACCGTATATAGAACAAATCCAATATACGTTAACAATACTGTAAAAGTTTTCAAAAGAACGTTGTAGTGTCAAGGAGCAGAAGATGGGCTGTAGGGCCCATATCGCTCTGCAATGACACGGAAGCAGCGACGCGCTCCAGCATGCTGGCGATGATTAGAAACCCTAATTTGTGCCTCGCTAGAAGAGGGCTCGACCTACCCTTTTAGCTACCTTTCCGCCTATAAATAGAGATATCCCCTCCCCCTTTCAACTCGCTCAGATTTTCACTTCACCCCTAAACCCTAAATTAATTTTCTTCCCTCTTATTGTGAAGTTGAAACATATTAACCTAGGATAGGTAGCAATCCTTTTAAGGATGGCCTAGGGCAGTAGACTCTGGCGTCGCTACTTTGGTAGTAGTGGCCCTATGGCAGTCCATGGCCACTGTGGCGATGCTAGATCACCGTAGCGATGTCAGATCGCTACCGCAGAGCCTGCATTTATGTTTTCTTATAGGTTTCTAATGATGTGATGTTTGTTGGCCTTTCCAAGTGTCAATGCTACGCTACTCGGAGCTTCCAGGTCAATGCTCCTTAGTGCCAAGATATTCTAAGTGAGTGGAGGTCCTGGGGCATCAACGGTGCCACGTTATTGGTTCGTCAATAAAGTCAATTGTGTTTACAACATTTATATTATTATCAACTCATTACTATGCTTATATGATAATATGCTAGGGGCAGAGACTTATGATTTTATGATGCATGATGATATCTCTTAGAATTGTATGGTTAGGTTTACATAAGAGACCCTAACAAAAACTTTAGTTAAGGAAGGACCCTAACTAAAGGAAGGTTCTGGCAAGGCAAAGATTTGGTACTTAAGTTGTTCATCGTGACACACCTCTCTTACCTAGGAACCTCCCCTAAGTATGGGACCACAGTCCTTAATCTCAAATAAGTGAATAAGACTAAACTAACTAGGAATACTGTCTTCCATAATTGCTAGACTTATAAGGACCTAATAACTTGGGTAATTAATCTAGCTCATCTAAAAGAATTCACAAACAGTATACCTTAGGGTAGATGACTTAGTTGAGTAAGGGGTCATCATCTTGGCATATCAGACTTAGTATCAGATAGTCAAAGGGTATGTGTACCCTCACAAATTTATATAGTATTGAGCAAGGCTCCATAGATTTAGGGTGTATGTACCCTTATGGTATCCGGGTTCAGTGTACCAGAACCGCGAGGATTTATTCTGGTGAAACAAGATCGAGCTAAGGTTCCCTTGAATTGAGGATCAAGAGACATCTCTCCTCATAACCCTCCGCCGGAGGCGAGCTCACGTTACAGACAGATCAGATTTACTCTTCAGCGATTATTTAGATTTACTTACAGTTTATTATGTGTTTATTTATCATTCGGTTAGATACTTATATGTATGTACCCTTTTTTATGTGCAGTATATGTTATGTGTGGTACCGAGGTACCTACCACTGAGATGACAAAATCACCTCTGTTAATGATATTTTTTAGATATAGTAGAGGAAAGTCAGAACCTCCCCTTCATCCAGTAGCAACGAGGTCTAGCATCAGTAGTAACATCTTCAAACAACGAGAAAAAAATTCCCATCTTCCACCAAGCACCAATGAATGATGCATGTTCCTTCAATTTACCACCCAACTACATGCATTTACTGAGCTTTGAAATTTCGAATCCAAATTAATACATGAAAGACATTTACCCACTTCCATTTATAAAGCCAAGACTTTACCATGATAAAGCCATAAAATGTGATTTTATATCTTTCCACTTTCACATTACCTTGTTTTAAGAATGATACTTTTTTAAATTGTATTTTTTCACTTGTTATTTAATATTTTTTTTTATAAGTTAATAGTTTGTTTCCTTAAAAGGTTTAATGAACAGAGCACTAGAATTACATCTCAAATCATGTTAATGAATCTCACTATTGTCACAACAAGAAAGGCAGGTCGATACTGCTGTCAATGAATCCAAGGCACAACTAAATGCTTACACAGCAGGAGCAACTGCGGGCAATTCTCAACTCCTCCAACTTCTACATAGACTGCTAATTCTTGCCATTTGACTAAGCAAAAAATTGTTATCGTATGTAGATAGCAATTCTATTTCTCTTAAAGCTTTTTATTTAATTTATATTGTTATGTGGGGATCTATAGCTATGAGTCATACGTATTTTTTAACAATAGTGAATGACAAAATTAGATACACTTGAATTTGTTTACTTGGACTTAAATCTAAAGCTTCCACTCAACTAAAAAATTTCATTCAATTAGTAGAGGCTCAATTTGAAACCGAAATCAAAGTCATTAGATCATATAGTGGTTTGAAACTAAATAAATCGAGGCAAGTTAGAGTGATGTGTAAGACTTAACTCATCAATCTACTTATTAATTTATATTTCTTTTTTTTATTTTTAAAAATCTCAAATGTCATTTATAACAATGAATAAATTGATAAATAAGATGAAGAGTTAAATCTTTCAAATAATTTTTTTTTCCATTGATAACTCGCAAATATTCCGATATGATTCAAATGTTTTATTCTCCATTGTCCCTCCAGCAGTCAACTTTCAAATGCAACTTCTCTTTTCTACAAAATGGTCAACTTTTAGATACGACTTTAGTTTAATTTTTCATTTATCTTTTGGTTCTTTAATGTGCACACTTTTTCTTTTCTTTTCTAGAAGCACCTTGGGACGAAAATTATTCAGTACAGTTCGATATAATTTAAAGAGAGTAGACATACACTACTTTCTCTCAAAAAAAAAAAAACTTATTTCCAAAAGTTAAACCTGCAACTTCTAAGAAATGTGCTACTCGTTCTAACGCCATGTCAAAGTGATATGTGGATCAATTGGATATGACATTCTATTAGTGGGGTGTGAGATACATATTACACTTTTCAATTTGGTGGTTGATACAATTAAATTCGCGATTAATTGTAAATAGTGGATCAATGCTAAGTTATCCACAAAATGCAATACCAGATGCCTCAATGTTAAAACAACACGCACGGTTGAAGGAAACATTTATGTACTTGTAAGCACTGCTAATCTGAGGACTAAAAATGTAACAGTGGCATTTCACCAAATCTGTAATAAGATGTTAAAAAGGGTCTGCTTGTCATTAGCATCTCAACTACACTCCTTGATCCATATTTTGCAAACCTGCTTAACACACCATCGACAGTCTCAACTAAATAATCCATTAAGCAACAACTCTGCCAATGAGGTGTTTAATTAATTAATTTCATACCTGCTATTTAACATTGGGAGAATCTCTAGTACCAGAGTTTCCAAGGAGAAAAGAAAAGACAACCAAAAAGGAAAAAACCTATCCGATATGGCTCAATGTAAATTATATTGGTTTATATTAAATTAACCCTTCGTTTCTATAATGGTTCCAAGCCTCTAAATATGGCGACAAGTCTTTTTCCGACTTCACCGCGATCAAAACACAGCTTTTGGTCTGGTATTTCCCGAGAGGCTACAGCAGCCTCTCAAGAGCCAAGTTTTCATCACCACCAACAGCTTCCAAAATGCTCCTTACTTGAGCTTCAGGAAACCCCATCTCTACCAGTTTCTGTACCTGTACCAATTAAATAGAAATCACAACCGTTATGAAACTCCATAATTTGACGTAATTGATTCATAGCAATGGGAATTAAGATAATTACAAAGTAGCTTAAATGATCATGATTTTGTGCTTAGCAAATTAAAAGCACACCATTGGTATTCTTAAACTAGTTAAGCATTTTCAAATTCAAAAACACAATTTTGGCATACAATTATAAGATACGTAAAACCAACCGATAGATTTATTTATAATTAAAACTTCAAGGTTGATCATTTTCTTATAAATTATCATAACAGCTGTTTAGTATGATAATATGTAACGGCGCCAAATATAATCAAGGAAAATAATGAATATATTATTGATATGAATAAAATAGAGGACAATGATTTGGTAGCACCTCAATCCACTGACTCTCCCAATGGTAGCTCTTCGAAAGGCCACCTACTCTCCTAATCTAGGGTTCCCAATTCCTAATCCCTAATGCATTATGTCCAACCTTAAATAACCCTCTCTTAACCTGATTATTAATTATAAAACTACAAGATCACCCTTAATCCCTAATCACTAATTCCTAATCCTAAGCCCAATACCTAAATTAGGTCCGGCACTTGAGATAACATTGACTAGATCGTGAATAGATTTTCTTTTGTAGAAGTGTGTGACAACAAAACACACAAGATGCTTGTGTTAAACAAAAAACTCAACTGCCAATGTCTTCAAAACAAACCCATGCAATAAAGTATAATAAAGGTCCACCCAGAATGTGAAGAAAAATAGACAACTTTACATCTTCAATGTTCTTAAACTAGTTAAGCATGTCAATGCAAGCCATTTCTCAAATTCAAAACACAATTTCGGTATAAAATTAAAATTTATAAGATACATGAAATCAACAGGTTTAAATAAAACTTAAAAGGTCTATAGTTTTGTTATAAATGATCATAAAAGCACCGTCAAGTATAATAGTAATATTGACTAGATCAGTGTTATCGAATCACACGATTCCAATTCGTGTGGCTGGCGATTCAAATCGGTAGGCTGAATCGGTTTGGTGAAGGAATCGCATGATTTGCAGTCAGAATCCTAAATTGTGCCATCGACGACGATTCCGCTGGGCAATGCAGTGGTGGGTTGAGAAGATAACTCATGGGTTTCAAACAAGGTTGTTTTGACCCAACGCAGCCCAAATACAAAAAGTTACATTTTTCCTTTTATTTCAATTTTTTAATTTTTAAAATTGGGGGCAGAACGGAGCGTTTAGCACCCTGACCCCTTGTTACGTTAATATATTACCATTTATCAATTATTATATTCAATTGTTTACTGCAGCTAAAATTTTACAACAAATTAAACAACTAAACAGCACTTGAGTGCTTCTCCTCTTCTCTTCGTCTTTCCTTCTTCACATCAATCTCAAAACAGCGACTTCTCCATTCTTTTCTCATTGTTGAGGCATCACGTCTCTCTCTCTCCTCCCCATCTTATTTCTGTTTTACTATTCACTTTCTTTCTTCCTCTTCAATCTGAATCGTATTTCACATGTTATTGGTTTTGTCAATACTTGGTCTAGAATGTCTTTTTAATTATGGTATTATGGTATATTATATATTAAGTATTTTTTTCATTATGTCTCGGAATCTTACGATTCGATTCGATTCACGATTCACGATTCACAATTCACAATTTAATAACCATGGACTAGATCATTGTTAGATTTTCTTTTGTACAGTGTTAAACAACAAAATACATAAAAGATGCTTGCGTAAAACACTAAACTGAACTGCCAATGTATTCAAAACCAAAGCATGCAATAAAGTCTAAACCTGTGTGAAAGCAATGTTATATGTTGACAAGACCAATTAAAACATCTTCAATAATGTGCATCTACATTCCAATAACATAAACTCAATAAGCTAGGTACCTTATCTTCAATCCCAAGAGACGTAGTCTTGGCAAAACTTTCTGTCCAGTAGCGAGCAGTGTTAACAAATGTCTGATAGTCTTTTAGATACTGCATTGCCCATAGATAGAAACAGGTTTAAAATGACATGATTTACGGAAAATAAGCAATATTAAGAGAAGTTGATCTAGCAGGCAGCAGCAACCAACAGAAGTATAGAATTCTTCAATGTATTGATAGTGCCACACACAAACCACGTGACAAGAAACATTTCATTAGTACAGACTTAACAACACACAAGAGAACGATTCAGACCTGCTGTGCCACAACAGCATCTTGAGGGTCATCAGGCTGAGGAGCAGAGAGAAGTGCTTGCACAGAAAGAAGTGCAGTCTTCAGGGTGAGTGCCGGGCTCCACTGGTCCTTCAAGATATCCAGGCAAATAGCTCCACTCTGACTGCTGATGTTGGGGTGCCTTCAAGAGGTAACAAACACAACAAAATCCATGGTTAATCAACTGAACAGATACTTATCTACAGCAATCCATTAAATGCCATAATTGCTAATTTGCTAGACAAAAGAAGTTTCTCATTTTACAAAGGCTAAGATAGAAAATAAACACAATAATCAAAAGCTTCTTCAGAAGCCAGAGCAACTGATACTGAAGTAACTAAAACCTTGAGTTTGCCACATAACCTGTTTTCTGACCACTATTACAACTCTCTATTCTCAAAATTTGAGGAAATGTCAAAGCAAACATGAGAAATGCATAACCCGTTTTCTTCTTACAACGATTACGACTCAATATTCTCCAAATTTGAGAAAACGTCAAAGCAAGCATGAGAAATAATATTTTAGAAGTTTAATAATCAATGAGAACCAGGGGAAGGGAGATAGTAACATGAGATGAAATACAAAACTCACAATATAAAGAGATCTTGACACGAAATGCTACACTATCATACCCTATTTTATGAAAAGGATAAATGTATGATGGTAGGTTAAAATGAATCAGCAGTGGTATCAATAACAAAATTGAAACAGATGGAACGCTAGCACAGAACCTTGTGACAACCGCATAAGACCTGTTGAGGCGATTGAAACCTCGAGTTTGCCACAGGACCTGTGTTCTTACAATTATTATAACTCAATATTCCCAAATTTGAGATAACATTAAAACAAACATGAGAAATATATTCATGAAGTTTAACAATCAATGAGAGCTAACAAAGCCAGTCGGTCATACCAAGTGATCTTCAGATATAATGCCATACTACCATACTCTACTATATAAAATTGAAAAAGAATGAGCCCTGGGCCCTGGAGCAAAACCTTGTGACAATTGCGTATATTATCCATGAAATAAAGTGTATCATATCGGTTTTAGAAGAGATCATCTTCCAATCCAAACCCTGACTACATAATCTTGTGGATTACACATCCACACAACCACATTTCCACGGGGAACAACCATATGTCAAACAAACGATACACAACAACTTTCCACATTAACAACCACAAATTTTCTTCCCTTATTCCATTTCCAGAGAGTCATAAGCAAAAAAAGAAGAAGAAAGAAAAAGAAGAAAAACAAAGATTTCACTCAATCAACATCTTTATGAGCCTTCTTATCAGGAAATAAAAATTTCTTAATGAGCCTCAAAAAACAAACCTAACCACTCAGTAACAATCCAGGGCTGATTAAGCACATCAAAATGAAAACTAAAAACAATCAAAGTAACAATTTTCCTACCAGACTTTTGTTACAAACTGCATCTTGGGGGGTTCAAATGGGTACCCTTCTGCAACAACAAAAAAGCAACAAAAATGAACCCTCAATGAGAATTCAACAGCACCAAGGAAAAAAAAATTAGAACAAAAAAAAAAAAGAAACACAACCAGCTCAATTAAATTGATCACATATCCACAACAAATAATACCAAAAAAAAGAAACATTTAATTTCAAAACCCTACCATCCATGATCATTTCCAATCCCACAATTCAATTGGGGACGATGGAATTGATAGGTACCTACCTGGCAATGTTATGTCAATCTTGAAGACGCCCCCTTCGTAAGGTGTTCCGACAGGGCCAGGGATGGTTCCCAGGAGGAGTACGAGGTTGTCGGATTTGGGGACGACCTTGATGCCGGATCCCTCGACGTCCTTTCCGCATTCCGCCAGCTCCTTCTGCACGCGCGCGAAGTCTATCATCTTTCCCCCAATCTCTCACCAACAGAAAAACAAAACCCTAAACAATGTCACAAAAGAGAGAGAGAGGGCGGGGAGAGTCTCCTTTTAATTCCTTCTAATTGAAAAAATAAACGTGAAGGTGAAGAAGAAGAAGAAGAAGAAGAAGAAGGAGGAGGAGGGGGTTACTCTGTCTCTGTCTCTTTACCTTGGGTGGTGCGGTGGTGTACAGAAGAAGCTGAGATAAAGATTGTTGCTTTTTCCCCTTTTCACCACTTTGCTCCTCTCTCTCTCTCTCTGTGGTGGTAGTGGAAGTGAGTGTGAGATTCTGGGCTTAGTTTATTATTATTATTTGACAATTTTTTAGAAGAAAATTATTTACATTGTTTGTATTGCACCGCATTTCTTTTTTCTTTTCGGCCGCACTTTTGTCTTTGTGACTGGTGGAACTGAAATGGGTAAAGTGGACGATGCCGCTACATTAGATTCATTTTACTGCTTTGCTCTATTAATTTATCATCTATCTATAATTTCTTGAGAACCAACATAAAAGTGTGTTTGGTTATCTATTTGTTACGAAACAAATTCTAAGCCCAATAAGATTGCCCCCGAGCTAGCCCAATAAGATTGCTCATCGGGATCAATAGAGAGTCATTCTACATTTATCGGCTTTGACAAGTTAGGGTTTGTTGCCCTAACGACAAGCTAGGAATCCCAGGGTCCACTCAACAAATCTTTTGAGATCTCCAGGTTCCAATTAACTAATTATTTCACCATATTTTAGCGTACTATGCACATTACCCCGAGTATAAAACGTCAACTAGCCTTATGAGATAAAGGTAACTATTATTCATCCTACACTTACACTTAATATACACTCTTATTTGGGTTTTAAATTGCCTTTGCAGGTACCCCAACACTTACTCATCCAAACGATTGTTTGTTGGAGCCCGAGATCGCCAATCGCGTAGCCAAGGTTCCTCACCCCAATAAAAGAAATATCGTTTTAACTCCTTAGTTTCAAACACTATTGAAGATTGACATAATCGATTCTAAACCAGACTAAGAGGTGACAAGCTCTCACCTTTGTTAGGTTATAATTGATTGGAGTGTGTGTACCTAAATTCCAAACATACACAACATTGAATTAACAATGATGGCTATCACGAGACCCCATATGTTTGAGTTCATCTCATGAGAACCCATTTTTGAGAGAGAAAAAAGATTTCCCAAAATATTATTACAATGCCACCGTGCAACTCAATCATAACTTTTCAAAGAAAAATCTCCCAATTTAATCCCTCTGAATTTTGCAACAGGTATGAATTAAACCTAGGGCTCCTCATTGAAGGGCAAACAACTTTGCCACTAAGCTATCAACATTATTATGATATAATGTTCTGACTATTTAAATTTATGTTATACCTGAACTGTGTTACTAATTAGTAACTCAAAAAGTTGAACTTAGTACATCAAACTAAATAAGCAACACCATTACCGCTAAGCTACCAATATTATTATGTTATTTTGTTGCAACCATATTATATATATATATATATATATATATATATATATATATTATACTTGAACGATGTTACTAATGAGTTAAAAAATAAAACGTTTATAGAAAAAAAAGCACAAATAAAATTTTTAATAGGCTTAAAATAACTCTAATAGAGTATCATTAGTGAAAATTTTATTTTGTTAATGAAAAATTAATAAATTAAGCCTATTATTAATATTTTTTAAAATATTAACAGGATTATTCTGATTATTAATCTATTAATATTATTAATAAGCTTAATTTATTAATTTTTCATTAAGAAAACAAAATTTTTATAACAGCACTCTATTAGAGTTATTTTAAGCCTATTATAATTTTTATTTGCACTTTTTTTTCATAAAAGTTTATTTTTTTTTAGCTCATTGATAACACAATTCAGGTATAAAATATTTATAATTGTTGCAACAAAATATTTAATAGGCTTAAAATAACTTTAATAGAGTATCATTAATAAAAATTTTATTTTGTTGATGAAAAATTAATAAATTAAGCCTATTGTTAATATTTTTTAAAAATATTAATATGATTAATCTGATTATTAATCTATTAATATTATTAATAAGCTTCATTTATTAATGACACTCTATTTGAGTTATTTTAAGCCTATTAAAATTTTTATTTGGGATTTTTTTCATAAAAAGTTTGATTTTTTAACTCATCAATAACATAGTTCAAGTATAAAACATATATAACGGTTGCAACAAAATAACATAATAATATTGGTAATTTAGCGGTAATGGTGTTTGTTTATTTAGTTTGATGTACTAAGTTTAACTTTTTGAGTTACTAATTAATAACACAGTTCAGGTATAAAATAAATATAATAATTACAACATTATATCATAACTGTTAAACATCTTGAGTAAATGAGTTAAAGGGGCACGAAAAATACAAGAAATAAACAGAGAGCAGAAAAATAACGGTGTTATATTATCATTGTCATGGTTATCAAAATCGCGTATTAACTCGTAAACTCGTACGAGTTTACGTTCCTAGGTAGTAAAATCGAGTTAACCCGCATGTAAACTCATTTTTAGGTAAACTGGGTAACTCATGTAAACTCGCATAAAATCGCGAGTTTACTACTGAGTTCACGAGTTTACCAAATTGTGGGTTTTTTTTAAAGGAAAAAACAAGCAAAACGACGTCGTCATTTTGCACGTCTCTGAGTTTTTAGATTTAGGTTGTTTAGTCTTTCAGAGTTTTCATTCATAGCTGCGCCTGCAATCGTGCTCCGCCGTGCCATTATTATTACAGTTACGGTCGGAAGCTTTCAACGATAATTTTTAGTAAAATAAATGCTTTTATTTTAATATTTACTTCTTTGTTTTACCATTGGAAACTTCCGACAGTAAAACCTTCGCCTCACCACGCGCCATTTGGCACCAAACATTATCGACGATGTTACCGTTGAATGTTTTTATCGACAATAATCATGACCAAAATTGCTCCGATTTGTCCTAAAAATTGTTACCGTTGATTTGTTTTGTTATTTTTTATGCTAATACTGTCAAATATTTATCCGACGGTAATTAACATGTTTCTAGTAGTGTGGGCCCTGCCTTATGCGGCAGTTAGGCCCCCGAACCCCACAAAGCCCATATGTTAGTGGATTGGATTTACCGTTGGGCTAGCCCATTAGCTCTTTTTTTCTCTTTTTGTTTTATCTAAATTTTAATCTAACTTTTCATAATTCATTCTTAAAAATCCCAACACTCGTATTCCAAAAACCAACTGTGACTCTATATCATTTGTTGGATTAAAATGCTAAAAAAAGGGAAAAAAGAGAAATTCACAAGAGAAGAAATTGATAATCACACACAATTTGATAGATGCACAAACTTGTGAATGACATAATTTATACTAATAATAAAGAAGATATCTAAGTGCAACCGTCATCTTGGTATCCAATTTTTTTCTTTTTTTATTCTTACATACTCCATAATTTAGACAATTTTTTTATAGCAATTTTTAATTTCTATTTGACTCGCACAAAGTGCGTGCAACCCTTGCTAATACAAATAATACTACATTACCTATTTACAGCAGATAGATGACAGTTTTGCTTAAGCCAAGCATAGCTAAATCACAACTCGCATGACATGGCTAGAAGTGGTCAATAGTTGATAAATCTAGTAAATTTCTTTGATCACCATTTGATCATATGCACTACTTATCCATTGAATCAAAATCATATATTCTTTTTAAAATGAAGAAGTGAGAAATATATTCTTATCTTCACAATCTAATTTAAAGGGAGAACGACTATTTTAAAATAAAAAGAAAGGATCTTGATCTTAAATCATCCATCCAAGCTAGGGTCGAGACTACACGGAATCATCGTTACCTGTGGTCCATCACCATCATCAGGATCATTATTAAGAATGAAAACAGAGAATATCACATTTAAAAATTGAGGAAGTATAAGCTCAGAGAGAGAGAGAGAGAGAGAGAGAGAGAATCTGAATGAAGAATTGCATTATGAGTTGGTGAAATAAGAAAAATACAGAGTTTACATTTTATATAATAGTACATTGAATTGAATGATTCCTTCCACAGCTAGCTACTGCAGTAACTCTAACAACCATTCAGTTCTCTTTTCTTTTTTTTTTTTTCAACTCCATCAGATAATTTAACTAATCTCTGAATAATCAGCAACTAAATAATAATTGAATATAAGTAACAAATTAAACACAGATTCATCACATGGTATTTTACACATTGAACAAACTACAGAGGCAATTCAATTAGTTATAAAGAAGGTATTATATGTTGTACGATTATTTTTTACTACGACCTCTATATATATATACACACACACACACAGCGGTAATAATAATCATAATCAATTCTGTGAATTAGGAAGCCTTTTTCTGCCGCTGCCACCACCAGCACATGAAAACATAGGGTTTAACTTTTGCCTTAGTTGTAGATTCAGTAGATTCTTCCTCATCGCCGTGAACTTCTTTCTCCTATTCGCTTTTTTCTTTGGAATAGTTGGTTCAAATTCAACAGGCTGAAATTGCATCAAATAATAAGAGAATTTAAGAGGAAAAAAAAATAAATGAGGATAATATAATTTTGTTTCTTTATTAAGGAAAAGAGATGAATGAAATGACAAAACACTAAAAGTGGCGGCTTTTTAATTAATTAATTAATAAATTACCTCACATGAGTTCCCTGATGCGGCGCTTTCAGCACTGTCACAACTGCGTGTCTTGTGGTGGTGCATTATTGGAACGTTCTCCTCCTCATCAGCTGCATGCGTTCATTCATTCATAAACATAAAATTATGTGTAAAATGCAAACGGTTGTTTTGGCAATAACATTATTTGCGCATAATAATAATAATAATAATAAAAAGAAAGAAAGAATATATATATATATACACACATACTTTCCCGGTGCCCATGTTGTTGTTCATCATCTTTATTGTTGTCGGACTGAATGTAATAAATCCTGAAGCTTGGCGAACCGAGACCTATGTGTCTTCCAAATTCAGCCTCCTCATCCTCACCATTTCCCGTCATCTGATCTATTTTGAGTCCTTCGAGGACCTTCTCCTCCCTTTCCGAAGAGGGCAGCGGAACCACCTTGGAGATGGGCGGGTCTCCCCCGTTGCCGTTGCTGTTCCTGTTCCTGTTCCTGCTGCGTTTCTTGAACTCTTCCAGCTTCCTCTGCAGGAGAGGCCGCACTCTCTCGGGGAATTCGTTTCCCCCCATCGCCTCGTTCAATGTTGTGTTGTTGCCTCCCATCAATAATTTTCAATACCAATTTAGGCGCTAGCTCGGGAAATCAAATAGCGAGATACAATCCGTGCAATAATTAATAGGACACAAAATTGAACTAATTATTAATGGCGTTGTTAGGAAAGGAACAAACATAAACATAAACTGAAACTGGGCACCATGGGCTGTCCACTTCTATCTTTGTATAACATTCGGTTGCGATGGCTGGCCTCATCAAACTAGTTTAGTTTGTGCCACCTATCTCTCTCTGTCTTGTCAAAATAAGCCTTATTATTACCAACAAAATAGGATTGATATATAGCTTTTTTATTTTTTTGGCTATTTTGGGTCAACTATCACGGTTTTAAAATTGTGGCGTGAGCTATTATTATTGCCTGACGGCTGCCTCATGTGTCTTAAGGCAGCCGCACATCCTTTCAGAATGGTTGGTTTTCTCCCATGATCCAATAGAGTCCCAGCATGTCGTGCCACCCATTCAAGCTTTGTAGCATCACTCTTTTTAAATTACATTAAAGTGTGTTAATATTTTTGTAAAAAATTATTACAATAAATACTTGCATGCTCATAAATCAAGTTCAATTCATAATTTAAAAACATATTCAATCATTAATTTTAATTTATAGTATTTATATATATATATATATATATATATTTTGCATACTCATCTACAACGTTTGTCTTTCTTAGTATATAGTCAAATAATTAAGATTATATTAATCGTATCTGAGCATGAATGATGTTCATGCTTATATACTTTGTAATGATCATGTTGGTTTTGCTATTAGATAGCATTTACCATGCATATATATATAATTGATTGGGCAAGCTAATTAGTACCTCAGTAATGCTCATAAAGGAGAGGAAGCGTCATAGATAATTGTGTTGATAAGCTCTTATTGTCATTATGACTCTGAACGGTTGTAGTTCTCCAATCGGTCAACCCAAGTTATTGTGGATGAAATTAATCAACTTGCTGATATGTCAGGTTTATGCTTATCTCGACCATATAATGTACATGTATGAGTCTAGATTTAGACCATAACACAATATATAAATGATATTCTAAGGAGCAAAATCAGCGTGGATATATATTCTCTGTCATGTGATCCATTTTCCTTAATGGATAAGCTAGCACGTACATACATGAACCAATTTGGCTGATAAAATGGAGTCATACATAAATATTATTAATAATGCACCTAAAAAATCAACATATATAGCCGCTTGTTTCTTCGTGGTCTAACGAAGAGACCTCAGTTATGTAACTGGAATTTGAACAATAAGATGAGGAGGAGGAGGAATGAATAGGACCCGGATCTGACTTATGTACCCTCATAAAATCAAAGAATCTTGGCTTACTGGCCACCTCATCAACATTCATCATTAGTGTGTAATTGTTCTCCACCATGTGATGATGAGCACTGTGATTGGCATCACTTTGATTTACACTTCTTTTCTTCATGAATATGCGACACAGAACCCAATCCCCTAACTCCTCTACATAGTTCTGCCATCCCAAAAGCATTTCACAAATAAGTGCAAAATACAATATATCAATTTAATACTAGAAAAAAGAAATTCTAATGAACTATAACTTTTGTCCAAATGTATTTGATAATATGATGTGACACAATATAATATATATATATATATATATATATTTTGTTCATTAGATGATTATATGGTTATATGGTCTAGATTTGTTCCTCTCACTCTCATATATAACAACTTTTCTCCATTATATCATTCTCAAGTAAATTATATATATCATTTTATTTCATGCAACAACAACGTATCTTTATTTTCTAAAACAATATATAATATAATTTTGGATCAATATACAAATTTTTATCATAATGGTTTCAATGATGTTACACAATTGCAACCCAAAATAAATATATAATTGAAATTCACTCACCTGGGCAGATGAATTGCAAGGAGTAGTAGTTTGTACACTGAGGAGTCGATATTCATGCATGATCCAATTAGTACGAGACCCATTTGGAGATTTGCCTTTATAAAATACAAGAGTTTTTCTTATCCCCGCAATACCAAAATTGTTACTGCTCGTAATTGGAGATGAAATTCGCAGGTCAGATCCTGTTCCTTTCCAATAGCCAGAGGGGGTTGTTCGGTTCATGCGGCTCCCCTTTCGATACTTGGCTTCCTTGCAGCTGAAGAAATACCTCTCCTCCTTATCACAATTTCCTAAATTAATTAAATAAAATACACGCATCAAACTAGAATGTCATACATTTTTTATTTTTTTTATTTTGTGTCCCATTAGATTTCTAACATCAACAATGTAAGTTAATCTTGTCAATCACAGTGCTAATGTGCTGAAAATCGGATAATACGGAGTAAAAAAAATTTTGGTCCTTGATCATCTGAGAATTTTTCAAACATCTCGCCATCGTTACAACTAAAACTGACAATCTTAGCACATTAAGTACCAACAAAGAGTAACGCAGTTGGTTAAGGTTTGAGCTCTTATTCCAAAAGGGTGAGAGTTCGATGTGAGGGTTTTGTTGGTGGGTGATTGGTGAGATACCGATACCTACCTCACTTAAACTTTTGTTTTTTAAAAAAAAGAGCTTAGCACATTAAGCTTAAGAACAATGTTAATGACTTATTCTTCTGCCGTTTGGTTATCAGATTTTTTTTAGCAATGCCAATAATTATTATATCTAGTTAAGATTGAAGTTACACATTTAAACACGAAAAAAATACTTCATCAAACAATTACCTTAAATTCTGAAATGAGTTTAATTAATATGCATGAAGAGTTTTTTTTACATGATCATCCAATTAAATCTTGTTACATAAACAAAAATTCATGAATTCGAAGTGATTTGATTAAATGATAGTGTATATCAATTAATTAAACTCTTCTTAAATTGTTATTAGGTGAAGGCCTACTAATAATTTTATAAGGGGTGTGAATATATCAATTAATTGATTTGCACTGCCACTACCTCTCATGTTTTCATAAGGGGTGTGAATATAGATTAGTGATTTGTTGGTTTAAATTACATGTTTAATTCTTTTAAAATAAAGAAGTGTAAAATAACATATTTATATCAAGTTAATGAATTGATGGTTAAATCTTAACCACAAATTACTAAAACATATTAATATTAATATAATTTTTTTAAAAATGTTTAAAGTGTAAAATACTTTTTCTTGCTCTATGCCACTAGATTTCTTCACGTTGTTGATGGGTTAAAAATCTAATAATATCTTTCTTAATTAATATAATACCTTGCCCAACATAGAGGTATTAATGTTCTTATTTGTTTTTCTAAAATACTACAATATCATTGAAACATAGTAAGTCTCTAAGTTGTTAGATTAAATAAAGTGTGGTTTGCCAACAAGTGCTATAGTTACTTATCAGTGAATTAAGAAAAGAATTTTTTTTTTTATTAAAAAGATAAAATTGTTAAACCTTTGATGCATTGATAATCTCCAAACTTTTAATGTAGACCTTTTAACAAGTGTCTTAATATAATAGTCATTTATGTTTATAAAAATAAATAAATAAAACAATATTAGGCTAGATAATTTATTATTACCAGGCAAATCCCAAGGGTCGTAGTTGCAAACATTGATCTCAGGAATGATTGAAGCTGGCAACTTGCATGAGAAGACTTTACATTTCAAATACTGAAACACAATCTCTTCGTCTGTTGGCTGGAAGCGAAAACCAGGAGGCAACTTGCTCACTCCACTCTTGTTATAAACAAAATTCATCTTCTCCATTTAATTTTCTTGAATTAATTGAAACTTGGACACTCGATAACAACCAACTCAAAGTGATGCTAAGATCACATGCACATGAATGAATGTTTGTGGATATATGCTCCTATTTATAATAAGAAAGCAAAGCTATATAGCTAAGTTTTTGTAGTGGACAATGCTTACCGGACTAAGTTTTATGTTTGACAATTAATTAAACAAAAGTTTTATTATATTCAAAGCTAAAAAGATCTTTTTTCTTTGCTTTTTTTTTTTTTTGCTATTATGCCTTGCCTTTTGACATATAAAGTGATTATTCATATATATATGTATGTGTGTGTGTATGTATATGTCAGAGTCTATTTTATATTTTAGTTTGAATCATTAAATGTGTGCTTTAATATCGCATATAGTAATATATAATCGATCTCGGAATCTTCGGCTCGATCGACCAATTATGTGGTAACAAGTATTGAAGGATCATTTGGCAAATAGCATTTAAGAATTCTCTAGTTTAACAGTTTGAAATTTCTTCATCTAATATTGGAATTCTCTAGTTCAACAGTTTGAAATTTCTTCATCTAATATTGGATAGGTGATTGACAAATTTTCAATTGAGGTTGTTGGATTTGGTTAGTAAACCGGGGTTTGTTGGAGGTTTTGGAATCTATAGGAAGTATATATGTGATTTATTGATATATTTATATATATTTTGTTTTCTTTGATAAGTCAATCTCCAAATGCTGGTGTCATGAGGAGTCATGCTTAGCATATATATATATATATATATATATATATATATATATATATGATTTGACGTAAAGAATAACAGCCGTTTAGTTAATCAATTAGAACTTTATATTTAATTTCAAGTAATTAAGAAATGACTTAAATATATCTCGGGTAGCTGATAAATTTTCAAATTTTAGTTTTAGTCATTAATAATATTTTTTGGGTAAATTGCATAAACTATTTTTGAGGTTTGACAAAATTATATTCAAACCTAAATTACGTGTAAAATTATATTACACATCATTTTTTTTAATTGCGAGTAATCACCAATAATCACTTAAGTTTTTGTTTTTTATTTCATTTTTTTGTGTTTTTTGTTATGTCAGTGAAAACAACAAAAATAATAAAATCTTGTATTTTATTTTTATTTTCTTTATTCACTATTATCTCCACAAAAACTTTTCACTATTTTTTTCACAAACTTATGAAAATACAAAATACATTAAATGAAAACAAAAACTTAACAAATAATTAGGAATCAGTCATCATGAAAAATTAGGGTGGAATACACTTTTATGCATAGTTTGGGTTGAAGTGTAATTTTAACAAACTTTGAGGATAGTTTGTACAATTTACCTTTTTTCCTCCAAAAATATAAGATATTTTTAGTTTTAGTTTATGTCAAAAAAAAATTTATTAACTACATCGACTTATTTATCCATGTGACACCTATTTATCCACGTGTTTATAATGTGAGTATATTGATAAATGAGATGCCACATAAATAATAGGTGTCATCCCATATTATTATTGACACATGACAGTGTTGACGTTGCATTTTGTTAATTACACGAGTCGTTAAAAAATAAAAAATAAAATTTGGTAGGGACCAAAACAATTTTTTTTATATATATTTAAAACAAAACTAAATTTTGAATACTCCTCGGGACAAAAACATGTTTAAACCTTAAAAAGAAATCAGCTTACACTGATCTTTTACTTCGCAAAGTTTATTTATATTCTATTTTACATTGTGATAATGTGAGGTTTTAAACCTATATGACCATCTTTCTAAATTATCTAACCCTTGGTCACCATATTTCACTACCAAATTCTTTGGGTTCATTACATGATTATAGTTTTATTGTCGTCATTCTTTTTTTCTTCTTATATATGAAGCGGCATCCAAGGATGGGTAGCTACTTATTTATTTGTAATACGTTAATCTTGCATGCACAAAATATATTTGGAATCCCTGAGCTGCATGAGAAAAAGGATCGGGCTTTAGCTGTTTTTTTTTCTTTCTTTTGGACAAAACTTTAGCAGTTTTTTCTTATAGCTACAAACTAGGTTCTTAACTAAGAACTGACCCATTATTATTATTTTTAATAATTATTTACTTCTCAAAGTGTAAATTTTAAGATTTAAATTCCAGATATTATAAGTTTTTTTTGTCCAGACATTACAAGTAAATTGTAAATTATATTCAAAGATTACATGCCAATTTTATCACAGTTAATTAACATTTGAAATGTTAGTGGATTTTCCATTTGAATTAACTTACAACTAAGGCTTTCTCTCCTCCTTTAATTTTAGTGGATAGATGACTCAGCCACCCATACTTTTGTCTGCTGCAGGTGTTTCTAAATGAAGTTTCTCTTTTATTTTTGAAAAAAAAAAACAAATAAATCAGTTTCTTTGCCAGATTTTGTTTGGCTAACTATATATAATTTTTATTCATTCTGTATAATTTTTTTAGAGGATAGAATTTGGATGAACAAAGAATGAAAAAGCAAATTAAAAATCACGATGGAACGGGCATGCAGTCAACTAAGACCTACACAGTTTGGCACTTTCCTTCACTAAGAAGATGTTGCTTACTTGTACTTGCTTTAAAGTTTACAGAGCCTTACTTTTCTCCACGTAACTAAAGATTTTGAAAGATTCACTCCCTCACTAGAAAATTGAAAAGAAAATATATAAATATGACCTAGAGTCATAATTTGTGTTTGAATTTATTTGACAGAACCACGTAACATGCATGCCGGTATTTTTTTTTTTTACATATTATATATTTTTTTATACATCGCATGCTAAATTTTTATTAAAAAAAAAACTTTTTCTACTATGAATACCCTTATGTGAAATTTGTGTCAAGTAAATTTTCTTCCATAGCCTTAATTTTCTTATCCCCACGGAATAAGCATGCAATTGTTTAAGCGATTGTCTTGTTTCTTTGTATGCATAATGGATGAGTCTCACCTCTCTTTCTTAATATGCATCTATTTTAACAGGTGCAGCCCAGCACTCTCTATTTCTATTTATAAATATGTATGTGGAGCTTCTTACCAATCATGTGTTGCATCATTGTTCCTTCTTTAATTTGTCAAAGTTTGCTGTGCTTTTATCTACCGTGGAATACAGCGGAGAAAGCAAGTTATGCTTAACTCATAAGAAACTCTGCCAATGATTTTCAGAATGACATATAATAAACATTATAAATTGATTGAGAAAAAACTTAGAAGGCACTAGTCTCGACTAATTAATGGACACTTCATAATATACCGAAAATTAAATGATATAAATAATGTTGGATTTTATGGGGCTTAAAGATTGTTTTAAACTTATTCTTTATGTTGCAGGGAAAGGTAAAGTCCCATATTGCTTGGTGATTGCTTCAAAGAAGTCTTTATAAATGAACTTAGTTTACATTTGAGAATACTTATGCTATTAGGTTGACAATATAGACTTGTAATATGCTTAATACTAATAAGTGTATTAATCGTGATAAATAATAATAAATATTTAAAATCGAGTTATCGAACTCACATGAATAATATTACACGTTTGATTCTAATTAATAGGTAAAGAAGAAATTGTATGAAGATAAAATAGCAATTAAATAAAAGAAAGATTGAAAAATCATAGTAGGATTGTTTGATTAAATAATGTAAAAATGTCTAAAAAAACATTAAGGGTCTGTTTGGAACAATTTTATTTGTATGTTTTCCAAAACAATTCTTACAAACAATTTTAAATACAGTTTTGGAAATAAAAGAAGAAAAAAATACGTTTGGCAAACATTAATCCTAAAACAGAATTTTAATGATAAAAAAAAACTTATTTGACTGATTATTCTTTTAAAAGCAACTTTGAAACATGGACCATGCCATGTCTTTTCTCTCTCTCTGACAGCATGTAAGCACATGTAACCGTACCCATAGGAGGGAACATGACACTTGGATTTAAACACCCCCCCAATAACCCATTGGGCTACCCGCAGTTATTTGAGAAGCAACCCAAGGATTCTGATTTGGGTTAAGGCTGTAAGGAGGTATGCCCATAGGCATGCTTACTGTTGCCGAATTGGGACCAAATGTGTTCTATTCTGTCAACGATGTTGTTGACATGATTGGGGGAGTGTACCCTGCAGGCAACCCAAAGGGTGGCCAAGACACATTTTCTTGGGTACTTGGGACATTGTCATCCCTGTTTTGATTTTGGCCACTAGTTCTTTCTCCCTGTTCTCTTTCCACTTCTGGAGACTGTTTATGCCTCCGTGTACTTGTGACGAGAGGGGAACTTCTAGCGTTACCTGTTTGTGACCGGTCTCATGCATTTGCTCTAAAAGCTTGAGACTCTATCTCTTCATTTACTTCATTTGACATGTTACTGACAATGGTACCACTTCTCAAATGCATGAACATACAACAAATCATAAAGCTCTATAATGCATGTCCCACTGGGCGTGCCATTTTATTTTACACGAAAAATTCCAAGTATAGGAATTGGTCGTCGAAAGCCAAAAAGATTGTTTTAAATGTGCAGTGCAGAAAGTAAAAAAAAGTGGAAACGAAGATAGCAAATTTTATTAAGAACTTGTAAATAATTGTCACTGGAGTGACGAGCTTACAATAAGCAACAAAAATCGAAAAGTTCTTAAGAAATGGAACTAAAGCAAAGCAACTAGGATAAAAACTAAGAAAAAGGAAAGAGTTATGGCAATTACTCGGATCTCCGTGAACACTTGATGTCGTCAGAGACTTGAGCCTTTGTAAATCCTTCAGAAAATGAGCCACCAATCACCCTTTGAAATGCCTTCTATTTATAGAGTTTATGACCCTCTTAACCATCTCCTCATATTCTGGTAACGGTTTTCTTAACTTGTCACAGTGCACCAAATTCGGGCTAGTTGTGTTAGGTTGTGTGACACGTTTTAATAGTGGGTAGTTACCACTATCTACATGCCACACCAGAATAGTGGGAAGTTATCACTATCTACTCGCTACATCAGATTTATGGGAAGTTACCATATGTAATTGTTCCTGTGCACAGAAGGATAGCTGTCCTTATGGTAATTGATAAGCGTTCCCCTCAAAAATATTCATTCAAATTTTAAGATTTCACCATTA
Organism: Nissolia schottii; assembly: GCA_003254905.1. NCBI lineage: Eukaryota > Viridiplantae > Streptophyta > Magnoliopsida > Fabales > Fabaceae > Nissolia > Nissolia schottii. The sequence goes on along the minus strand of QANU01091945.1, from coordinate 804,186 downwards.
TTGGATCAGTCCTTAAATTGCTAACATTCTAATCACCAATTCCTAAACTTGAACTTGTTGGCAAGTATTTTAACTTTTCTTTCTTTGCCATAATATAAGAGCGACCACAATGTCCTACACCAAAATTTTGGCTCAATTGTCGTTAGTCCATTCTTTTGTCACCAACATCTCCATCATCATGGGACAGACTTGAATCAACCCCCGTTGGTCGAATAATTTATTTTATCTATATATACTAGCATGTAACTCGCGCGATGTGCAATGGGAATTAAATAGTTTATTTTACATATTTAATACTACGCAATTTATAATGGAAAGTACATGTATTCATGGCTGATAATTGGAATATTGATAAAATTTGCTAAATATTTAAACTCCAATAAGTACTTAGTATTCATTAAGGTTACATAATTGATAGAAAGACTTAAAAATAAATTTATACATAAATAAAGTTCTCCAAGTGAGTAAGATTGTTTTAAGTAGCAGTTTTCTCATGCAGAACATTTCGTCCATTAAAGCCCCCATCATTTTGATCATTTACCCGTGATTATCACAACTAAATATTATAAATAATGTTATTTCACTATCATTTTAAATTAGTAGGGTAAACTTGATAGTAAATTTTCTAAGGTAAAACCTTCAACCATAATATCAGATGGTATTTGAGTCATGTTCAGATGCCACACTATAACACAAATAATAGAAATAATAATTAATATCAAACTTTGTTAATAACTGTTATTAATATGAAAGTTCGATATATAAGTTAATGTCAAAGTGATATGGTTATACCCTTTGTATTGTTCTTCTATAACATCATTAGGTATGTTGGGATGCTCCATATGAGGAATATTGGGAACCACATGGTCTTCTTCTTGAATAGGTAAATTAGGTGGGTTTGGGTGGTGGATATGAGGGAAAATGGGAGGTATTGGATTGTTATTTTCATGAATGATATTTTGATATTGATTGATAATGTATTAATATAGGTGGGGAGGTAAGATAACACTTATGTTTCTTGTTTGGTCTTTTTGAAGATCAATTTAATACCTTAGCTTGTCTTCAAACTCGACATAAAATAGGTTTCAAGTTGAGCGACATTGCAACAAAAGGAACTTCATCGATTAGTTTGACAGTTGTTCTCCTGAGAAATGTGAGTTTGTACTTGTGTTGTATTGTCTTCACCTTATTACTGTTAGCACCGACAATAAAGTTTTGCACCACATAAAATTTTTCCTTACACAAAGTAGCCTTGAAATTGTTGACCAAATTTTTAGGCACCGATGCATGGATCTGGTCTCCCTCTAATATATATTTGTTAACCACATGAATTATACCTCTCATGGCTATAAGAACATAATTTTCGTCACCCCAAACCATGGTTATATTATGAAATATAATCAACAAATGATACCAAATGACCAAGACGAATAGTTTACTTTTATTACAAAAAATTGTGTTTACCTTCTCTTTTGAAATATCATCTTCAGGGAGAAAATTTCTGTATTATTATCCTTGTTAAATATTTTCCATAGCCGAGTTATGTGAACCTTAAACAACCAAGAGAGTTTCGTCGGGTTAGCCATGCTTATAAGATTATATCTGCCATCCATTAGTTACGATTTGATTGTGTTACACAATCCAAGCTGAAAACATTGAGGGTAAAAAATATGGAAAATGAGTGCATCGTGATGTACTTGAAAAATGAACTAAAACCAAATAAGAGACCAACATGCCAAACTAATTTTCATGGTGTATAAATGCTAAAAACCAAATGTTTCGGAGAGGTTGTTCAGCATTACTTAATTCTGAATAAAACGTAAATTGAAGAAACAAAACCACAACTTTCAGGCCTGTATATATTACCCGTTCATTTCTTATTCAAAGTAGTAATAAAAAGAGATGTGTAACCACGACACTCTTCAAATACGCATACTGCACACCCCTACAGCCTACAATGTATAGGTGATGGAATGAATAGTGTTCCAAACCCATTTCTTCACTCTCAGTAGTCAGTAGCCTACCAACTCTCCTAAGTTGGTATCATGATTTGCAAACTATTAAAATATTCATTTCTTTTATTTATTTTATATGATTCTTTACCAAAAATACCGCACGGGGTTAATAATATAGATTGCTTAATACTAAAATTTGAGCGAGAAAAAAATTAGCGTCATGGCAACACGTGTACAACTTGGGTTAAGATATTTTCTTCATCCATGTGCTTCACTATCCAACTTTTATGAAATATAGATATAAATATATAAATAATAAAGGAGATTTCCATTTATGGTGTTAAAAATTTTTTTCTCATTTTTATTTTCGTCTATTATCTCATATTTTGGATAATTATTTAATCCATTAAACAATTTTGTCTCCTTTTTTATATGTAATTACTTTAAAAAAATTATCTTAAAATAAACTCACTTTTTTGAAATTTAACCTCATACATTTTTATATTAATTTTTTTTCATTTTAGTGTCTATTTATTTTTAGATTGTTATTTATGTTGAATATTTAACTTCAAGGCATACTAGTTTATATAATTATCTTGGTTGCGCATAAATGCACATTTGATTAATCTAGCATGTTGATACCATTAGAGCTGAAGTTTCTGAAATTGATATTTGTCATTCATTGACCAATATTGGATGAGATGCGTTAGTTTTTTGAAAGTGTTTACTGTTTAATGCTACGATTTATTATTTTATTATCAAAATTTATATTGTTTATATTTATATTAATTAACTAATCAAGATTAATAACAAATTGACACGTCAGCAGCAACGATGCTACTTAAACCATCTTGCGCATTAGGGTTAGAAGAACGGTGGACTCCTGTGCAGACTCGTCTCTATGGATCTCTCAGAGCTTAGTTCAGCCGAAATGCAGAAATTTTACTCTGTAAGTTTGATTTCTTCCTTTTATCTTTCTTTTTGTTTGTAAGAAGAAATATAAGTTAAAAATACCAACGGTGCAACATAGAGAATGACGAGTTGACGTATCTTTTCTCCATAGATATGTGTTGTTGAATCGTTTCAGTGGAACCTTTCAAAATATGAAATTCCAATTTTTTAAATTCCCCTGTTTTGGTTCCAATTTTTTTTACGTTTTATGCCTCTGATTACGTATTCTGTGTTTTACCGTGTTCGTTTAGGCGAAATCCTGGATTAGTAAATAAAGCATTCTTTGATTTCGTTTTAATTCAGCGTGAGAATGAATGTTGATAGTTATATGGTCCTGCTATGAGATGCATCTGAGTTGTTTATGCAAATTGCGAAAACGCATATCCTTATCCTGATATTAATTGGAAATAGGTTCTGTTGTTTTGTCTCTGGGTTGCTGTGGTGTTTAATCATTCATTATTTTCCAAAATTTTGGAAGGTCTTTGATTGGCTGCACTTCAGCTGGTGATTTTCTGCTTAACTGTATGCTCAATTAGTTTAGGACATAAATAGAACAAATGAAGGAAAACCCAAGTTGTCTTACTGTCCATCACTCTCGTGTTGTTTTAGTGAAGATGATGATTAAGATTCAATGTTTGATAATGTTATGCCGCAGCAGTTATTATTACTACTTGAAAGGCTTGTGTTGTTACTCCTAGATGTAACCATTGCATTCTGTTGAGGCACTCTTTTACTTTTGTGTAAGGAAAACTTAGCTCCTGCCTCGGTAAGGTACTATAACTTAATTTGTCCTCAAAATGCAGGAAGAACAACAAAGAGCCATGGTTAATGAAATGGTGGCGAAGCTGACTAGTGAATGCTGGGACAAATGCATCACTGGTACACCTGGGAACAAGTTCAGTTCCAGTGAATCTACTTGTCTTTCGAACTGTGCACAGCGTTACATGGAGATGAGCATACTTATCATGAAAAGGTTTCAGAGTATGCAATGAATATCAACGGCTATCAATGTGCTTTCTCAGTTCCAGTCTTAAAAGTCCTTTTACAGAATCAGCAGTATTAGTATCTCATTGTTTAGCACATTTTCGGATTAATTTTTATTTTGACCAGACTGTTTTTCTTTTTGCCGTTTGGCACTCATGGAACTTAGAGTAAACGAAAATATCTTAAGGCCTATGGTGAATAGCTTGTGTGGTTCACCAAAATACCTTGTAGCTTGTGTGACCAAAAAGGCGGGTGTCCTTTAGGAGTCTGCTATTTCAAATTGTCAAATAAGCAAAGCAATTCATTCATTTCGCAATGAGAACGTGCCTTCATACTCATACTATAGTCACAAATTCATGATGATAGAAAATATTTTTTCAGGTTGAAGAGAATGTCGATTTTTAGGCATAAATTTTGGTGACTTCTGCTAATCTTGATATGGTGGTCGGTGTAATAGCAATGGTACTATATTCCATATACAGAGGAATGAAACTTCTGAATCATATTCATTCATTACAATTATCATTGGAAAAAAAAACCAAGAAGCAGCAATTTACAGTTATCAACTTATCAATCTAAGCAATTTACACTTTATCCTCGTATCTTTAAGCCTCCCACAACACTAAACCCCAATGCTCAAATCACAACCTTGATAGCTATGAGTCCTCTGTTGCATCTATGTGGCTTTGCCTGCTAAATTGATTCTGAATGTTGAACCCATTAGCTCCCATCTCATGGTACTGAAGCATGGATTCAGCCCATTGGAGGAGCCTAGTGTAGGAGCTAGATGGGAAACGAAATTGAGGGACATGATTATACTTGTGGAACTCACTCTTGTCCAACCTTTGAGCATACTCCTTGATTGTTAAGGCAAAGCCGATCCGGTTGTTCAACTTGCGCTGGTAATACACGATAGCAGAAAGGCGAGGGAGGTGAAGCTTCTGATTCCAATACGTTGTCTGGAACAAAGGGCTGTTGATTATGTCGCCGGATTGCCTGTTGAGGCAACTAAAACGGGGGAGAACCTGGGGAGGGAGGCGTAGAAAGATGTCGAAGAGGACATCGTTGCAAAGCGCTGAAGGCGGAGATGAAGCAGGAGGTGTGATTTGGAAGAGGAATTGAATGAAATTTACAATCCATTTCCAGCATATGGTGGATAATGGCATTATTTTTGTTTTGAAGAAGTGGTATTCCATTGTGTTAGCAAATTAGAGGATTCTGCTAAACCAAAAAGGATTAAAAAATAATCTTGGGACTTTTTTAATCTCAGTATTGTTGAAAGGAGGATTCTGGCGTGCACACCACTCTGATATCATGCTAATTTTACAATCCATTTTAGTGCTTGTTATTGTATAACCATATGAGGCTATGAGCTATGGGGGATGTGGAGGCCAAACGTTTAGTAAGGAGACAAACCCGGTATGCCAGAGTCAGTGCAACTATGATATTTCAGGGAAAAAAAATCAAGTTAATTTCAAAATCAGACAACTAAGCTTTGTTTACTTTTGAAAATGAATTTAATCACATTTTTTTAGTCTTAGAAATATATAACTTGGTTTTTTTTTTTTTTTTAAAAATTTCTTTTTATGTTTAACTTGGTTTTATCTTATGTTACCTTAAAATTTTTCATTTAATTTCAATATCACGCTGTTTTTGATTTAGCCGTATTTCTTTTGAAGTTTGACTTAACCGAATAACTACATTAGTGCACCACATATAATTTAGTTTATTGATTTTCACGGTAACAATATAAGGTTTGTGATGTAATCTAACAGGGTGCACCACATCTTGATTGTTATATCATTTTAACACATAATTAAAGTAACTAGTAGGATCTTCTTACAACGAGAACGGGTAAGCCAGAAAAAATGGTTTGTGGAATTCTAATCCCATAAACAACAATTTCTCCCGAGAGGTAGCAACAATGATCCCACAAACACATTTAAATGGGAACATGAATCTCCTGGATATGAAACTGGCTACCATTTTTATCACGGGGATGCTTTGCTAGGGCCTTCCCTCATGACCAAGAAGAAATTGTGAATTGTGCAACAAAGGTATTCCTTCCTGTGAAGCAGAAGATTAAATCTGGCATCCCTCAAGTTAATGACGAATGTCTCCGATGCCGTCAATCTTCTGAATCAATTATACATTGCCTCATTAACTGTCATCACAACAATCTATATATGTTGGTAGCAAGTGGGCCTTTCGGCGACAACAAACATTCATGCTGACATCCCCTTTTTGATTGATGATGGTGGAGCAATCGTCTTGTAGAACAAAAGTCTCCCACACACTCGAGACCGTCTAAAAGGTCGTGGCATTTGTCCTTTGGAGAATTTGGATTGCAAGAAATGACAATGTTTGTATACAAACTAGTTCCTCCGCATGAAATTATTTCCCTACGTTTGTCTCTAGTTGATAATTACAAGAGATATAACATGATCCTCTTGTAAGAATTATTCTAAGTCGACTTCATCAATCGTGGTTTTTCGTTTTATTAAAATGGAGTGCGATTGTAGCCCTATTCATGAGGTGATCTTTAGTGGGCTGGATATCTATAGATTGATTGGTGTGGGTTACTAAGTGTAGGCTTGGCCCATATATTTTGCTACTTGAGGGAGATGTGAGAGAGGTTTTTACGTGTTTTTTCACTTGAGAAGAGAGTCGGTTGAGACTTGGGAGACGTGGCAAAGAGGGTTTAAAAAAATCCTAAAAGTCAAAAGCAGGTCCCTATTTTTTTAAAAAAAATGGACAGCTCACTCACATGACTGCCATGGCTCCACAACAAATTGTGGTCACCACGGCAGAAACACTACTACCGCCATGCCAAACGCTCTGTATGGTCAGGATAATTTTTTTTATGATGATCATAAAAGAGTTTTATTTATAGAACAGTCTAAGTTCTAAATGCCTTGAGCGGTTTCTTCCTGGGTCTTGGGCAATTTGTCCTTAGATACCTTCTTAACTTCTTGTATTTGTTGCTAGCACACCGAAATAACTACTTCAATTTGAATTTGGGTGTTGAGTCTCTGCTTCTATTTGATGGACCCTTTACTTCAATTTGATTTGCATGTGTCTTCAATTTCAATTCTTTGCTTCCACGTGTTGTTACATGCTTCCAAGTGTTTCACTCTTGAATTTGAAATGATGCCTTTGAATATGCTTATACACGTTGCTTATGCCCTTTAGTCTCCAATGAAAGTGCACATTACTTCTTACTCTAAGTCATGCCTCTATGCCTCTCATTTCCCCTTTTGATTTTGCAAGTGCTCTATTTGATCAACTACATATATATACACTCAACCCTTACATAATGGTTGAATGACATGTAAATCATGGTCGCCAATTCATGCCTCACATACATGTTTTTACACATTTGATGTCAGACCATCCATGCTTTTAATCTCTATTCGACCGACATGCAATAATGAATAGGGTCGAAGAATCATAGTGACAACTTAACTACTGTTTATATAGTTCAACAACATCTCTTGCCTTATGTGCTATTATAGGTCGCTTTTAGCATGTCGTTTGGTCACCTATTATAAATTGGGACCTAGTAACCATTTTCTTGAAATTTCACAAGAACTATCTTCTAAAATCTCAAAAAGCACAAGACGTGTTCTAATGCATAGCCAATATAACATACCTCTCTAGGTATTAAACATATCCTCCTTGTTCTTTTGGATGCCTTTGCCCAATTTTCTGAAAGAAGAAACCAACAAGTATCTAAAGCACCAAAAACTTGCATGTGAAAATTAAAACAAAGCGTAACACTTTTAGCTAAACAATGTTGTTTTGACCCCAAAAAAGAGAGAACTATGTTGTCATTATTTTGTTGGTATTCAAATAATAAAATACTATACACACAACTAACATACAGTTCATCACATGGTGGCCAGCAATGAAATTCTCTAACGAATATAACAAAAGGAGAAAGCAAAGTGAATTATATGCAGGGAGTAAAATGAACAGATTGGAAAGATCACTTTCCACAAATCCTAACTTTCTTCTGCTGTACGCAAGTTTCACTTTTAAAAGAACTTGGAGATAACCACACATTAACTCCACAAAAATACTATATCTTTGTTTGTATCAATCAAGCAAGTTCCAACCACATTCCAGGTTTAATCAAAACACAAGCATCAATTCCCCATCAACACCAACCCAACAAACTACCACCCTCTCCATTTTCCCTTCAGTTCTTTTCTCCTTTCGATTTTGCATCTTTCAAACTGTCAAACGTTGTGGAGCCATTTTGTGAGTTGTCACTAGGATCTCTACTAATGTCATTAGTAATCCGCTTTGACTGCACCTTCATGTATTTCGTCCACAACTTCAGGATTTACGTTCCATTTTCTGCTGCTTCTTTCCCACAAAGATTGCCTAAGAAATGAAGCAACTCGTCTGTCCCCACCTTCTGTGTGAAGTATCCGGCTCAAACCTATGGACATATCAGTTAATCCAGTATCCTTGTCAACTTCCTTATCATTGGTAACCCCATCTCTGGAATCGCTTTCATCCTCGTCGACGGCATTGTAATCTGGCCATGGCCTCCCTAGTTCTATGTCTCCAAATGTTCTGCTCATCATTGGGCTCTCATAATCAACACCGTTTCTTTGAGATGAATCTGATGGCTCCTTTGGAATTGGAACTTTAGACCTGAAATTGTTCTTGGATGGAGGAATGATAGAGCAGAACACTTCCTCGAAGTTCTCAGCTAACCCTTTGTCATACGGATTGACTTGTTGCCGGTCATACCGATATCTAAAATTTTCATAAGTAGACTGCACATAAAACAAAAGGAATTATCATTAACTTATGTTAGAAGACCAAACAACAAATGCATGCAAGTGTTTCTTCATCATATCCCGTCTATATTAAGGTTTCAAATGTAGAATGCGAGGGGTGACTAGAAACACCCAGATCCAGAACAAATAAAATGTCACATTTAAGGTTTTAAGGGTTCAGACCTGGTTTGTGCTGATGAGATATGTATGGAAAACAGTGAGGCCACCAACAAACCAGACAGAAATGAAACTGTAGATTACAAGTGCAATGGAAGCAGGAGTTTTGATCATTGCTTTCCAAATTGATATCTCCTCAGAGTCCATGATCCTCTTAATGTAGACCCAGCAAAAGGCATGAACATATAAGCAAAGAAGGGTTGCAGAGAAGACAAATGTGTAGTAGAATCGGTAATTCCGCTGCAGCCATGTACATATAAACAGAGAGGAAAAACAGAAGTTCTGGCTGAGCAACTTCATGATCATGCATGCTAAAATATAATCATCTATTATTAATTGCAGTTTGTCATTAGCAGCAATTTTTGGGCACACAAGCAGAAAATACCAATATACAAGCAGAGAATCCTTCTTTATTATTATTCTTTTTGACGAAAGGGAAAATAATACGCATTCAAGAATGTGATCATCACACAAACAAATAAGAATTACAATTCGTGCACAATACGCATTCAAATATCCATATAGGAAGCTTAAGCTGTGATTCTATGGGCCATTTGCACTTCTGCTGCTGTGGCAATTTCTTTTGCTTGTGCATCACATGCAATTTTAAGAACTACATAATGCTCTAACTGATAAGAAAGGGAAAAAAAATGAATTACTCAACGCTTTCCTTCAGCAGATTACAATAGTCTAAGCTTTCTGCCCCCCCCAAGTACTTGAGATATCTACAAGTAGTATAGTCTATACAGACATTGGATTGGCAGCCTAGTGCCTAGCCCCTTCCCATAATAATTTTGATTATGTTCATATCTATTTTGAATCAGGACATGACTGTCAGCATCTGAACATTGTACATTGAGAGTTTAAATATCACACTAAAATTGTTTACAACAACAACTAAGACTTGTCCCACTGTGTTGGGTTGGCTACACGGATCCCACTAAAATTGTTTGTTTAGGGATTTCATAATTGCACGAGGTGTTGAACAAAACACATGACAAATGCAAAGTGAAGCACAAAAATTGTTCTTCTAAATAATAAGATCATAAAAAAGGACTCTTGAGATGGTGCTCTATCACGTTAAATTTGGGATATGTAAGAATGGTCATTACCAATCCAATACACTGACCCACCCACGGGCAGTGATGATCAAATCGCTCCACACAGTTATCACATACTGAACAATGAGAACAGCGGGGAGGTCTATAGAGCATGCAGGTTTCACAATACTTTACTTTCACAGATATACCATTGATGATCACATCCTTTGTTCGAGGAAAAGTTAACCTTGGACCCTGTCCATTGTTGATATTGGCATTCCCATCATAATCTTCTGGCTCAGGAGGATTAGCATTACGAGGCACTATGCCAGGATCTCTTCCTGAGGTCAGTAGAAGGGTGATCAAAACCTGGTAATACGTTTTAAGGCTTTAAGAGTACATTGGTGAATAAGAAACATAGTGCTTTAACAGATATGAATAATTGTATTGAAAAAGTAATCTGCACCTAACTTTGAAATTAATATACATAAGCATCATTTTCAGTTCATTTGAGTATGGAAAAATACAGGCAATTGCCCTCTTGAATTCAAAAAACTATTGTATCAGCGCTTCAAACAAGTGAATGACTGATTAAAACTTAATTCAACAATGAAAAGTTCTGGTATGCAAAGCAAATTCTCAGATAACTTTATTGAATGACTTCTTTAGAAAGTGGTACCTAAGGTTTTATACCTGATTATTATATAAGAACGAATACATTTTGCTTCATTTCAAAGTGTTTCTCCCTCCTCTCCCACTCCTTCTCCCTCCAATTCACACCCTCCTTCCCTCTCCCCACAAATCAATGACAATTCTGTCACCTGTTCGCATTTGTGTGACAGGACGGAAGCGTGTTTTTTAACGTAAGTTTTTATGAAAACAGTCTCGAGAAGGAAAGCCTTTGAAGCTTCAAACTATGATGAGCAACAGGCCTTTTCAGCCATTCACTTACATAAAATTGTTAAAGTATGAGTTAATGACAATGCCCCATGATGATAAGTAACTTATGAAAAACTTACTGGCAAGGTTATACGAAAATTTCTCTTGCTTACTTTTGACCCTAAAGCTACAGTACCCCAAGCCCAAAACATGCAAGTAAAACGTATGCTGATTGCAGACACAGTATTCATGGATGAAAGTGGAGAAGTGTTCCCTTTTGGGTGTCATGGTATGGTTTCAAACCTATGCTCCTATAATATAAGTCATCCAAGATTCTTATAGCACGATTTTCAAGAGAGAAGCAGTTGAAACAATCTTAAGGCTCTGGTTCTTGATTTTCCAGGCCTAAGTCAATATCTATGAGGTCACATCAAAAGAAATCATGGTATCATCAAGTAATGAATAAGGCTATATGTTTTAGAATGATAACTTACAAAAATTGTGTGAGCAATAACTACGACCAATATTGAATATCCCCAATGATGAGTAAAATCGTCCAACAATTTCCTAGCCACAAAAGCACAGAATACAGCAACAGGAGCAACGATAAGAAATATCGTCATAAATATAGACTTCATATCAGGTCCAAGTATAAACCTCCCTCGAAGTAAAAACTTCTGTAAAAATAGAACAGTCACGAATTCAAAACACAAGGTAGTGATTACAGCAGATCACATCATTAAAACAATACTTGACCCTCGTACAGAACAGATAGACTAAATTTTAACTTGTGAGTTTTCAGGTTACGCAACCTGAAAAAACATAAAATCTAAATACTCAACCCCCATCAAGGAACTGAAGCTCGGCGCAGTAAATGCATTCAACAGCCTGTATTCCGTTTTGGCATGATGGCAGGAGGTCACAGAATTTCAAAATCCATGTGTGGGATATTTAAAACATGGTATGATACAATATCAATATGTATGAAAAGGTGTATCCATCACTAAACTCATTGGAACTCAAATTTCAACAGTATCTATCACCAAACTCATCCTGCTGCTGGAACTCAAATTGCAACTGTATCGACCACTAACACACGCATGCATAAAAGTATTAATTATTATGCAAAAAGTGGAATAACATAACTAATTGCTAATTATTCATCTATCTGAAATATAATAAAGCCAAATGAGAATCCCCAATAATAGATTTCTTATGTAGAAACAAAATCCAAGCCTTTCCTTTTCCACACCTCACAACACAACAATTACACAATTACTAATAGCAGTAAGAGTCAAGAGCATTTAATCACATGAAGAAAATCAATTCAGAATTGAAATCAGGTAGAAGAAACTGCAAAGGGGGAAATTGAACTTAAAAAGTGGTGGCGGAATGGATAGAGAGTATGTTGGACTTAACATTATTGCCTTTCCAGAGACGGTAGGTTCTGACCAGAGGAGGAGGACCGGCAGAGTCTCCGGCAGCGCCGCCGTCGGAGTTCGCCGGCGCCACTGCGGACATGGTTTTGTGTGCACTGTGAATGAAGGAGGAGGAAAAACTTATGACACGGGGCCAGAAGTACAGGTCAAACGGACATGGAAAGACGGCTTTTTCTCTCTCGTCTTTTTTATTATTAATTAGATTTTATTACATTTTCTGTGTGATCCTATCATGTTCAAATCAACATATGAGAGAGAGGATTATATTTACATCTTATGTTAATATAACCTTGATCATCTCATACTCACTAAAGGAAGAGATAGAAATCTTTTATTTGTCTCCAAACTCATGTAGGTCAAAAACAGTCTTTTTAGGCAAAATCCAAACAAGTACTATGATTCGACCAAAAACAAAAAAGTACGATAATCACGTAAAGTAGGTTGCAACCTAGTATTTATTTTCTTTTGCTGCACGTAAATAAAGGCCTGGTGAAATGGTGGGCTCTGTTTACAGACTGGGCCAAGCTTTCCTTTTAACTCTTTCACTCTTCTGCCCCGTTTGGATGGAATTTGAAAGCATGAACGGCCCTAACAAAAATACCATTTCTACTCAATTAGGGCTGGGTTGATTTAACTGGTCTAACACTTATTACTCTTACGCAACAACGTATTGATACGGAGCATTGTGAATGAAAAAACTAGTGCTATAAAAGTTTATCCTTGTATTGAATGATTTAAGGTTTAGCTTGGTAAAGTTTTTTTTTTGTTTCTATTCTCAAAAAGCATAAATCAATTTTTGTGTTTGGTAAACAAAAAATAGTTGTTTTGTTGTTATTTTCAAAAGATAGTGAGTGTTTTTTAGAGCTTTGATGAATAGCTTCTCGTTATTACTCTCTTTGATATTTGTGTTTATTATGGTAATTTATATATCAAGAACACATTTAAAACATATTACTACATATTACTCCTATAAATTTTTCTTATTAAGAACTACATTTTTTTATCAAACATCGTTGTTATGACTTTTTGAGAGCAACTTTTGAAAAGTTAAAAAATTAAACAACTCTAAAAAAGTTGAATGCATTACCAAACTAAGTGTAAATTAAACAAGATTTACAAGAGACAAATAAATGATAGATTTCGGTAGTTCTGGCTAAACAATAATGATTTATGCTATTAATTGTAAGTTGGTGGCCAAAATTTATTTGAATGCTTAAAATCAATAACAAACAACTCTAAAAAGAATGGGGTTTTTAAAGGACTTATATGGTCATAAATGATTTTTAAAGAATTAAGGTAATCATTTTGTGTATTTTTCGAAGATTAAAATATACTCTAGGATTGTACTCAAAATTAAAATGCTTGAGACTTTGAAGCACGATGAGATTGAGTAGACAAGTTGTTCAGAATTCAAACATTGTGTGATGATGACATAACCCACGAAGAGAAGGGGGAAATTAAGGTTCTATGTCCCATGCTCACGAGTTTAGCGTAGAAATAATAAAGGAGGAAGAGAGAGTACCTTTCCTTCCCTATACCTGCAGGCCACAGCACACAGGGCAGACTTACTGCACCATATTTAAGATCCTTGTCCCTCTCAAGACTTTCACATATTGAGCAAATCATACGATTTTAATTCAATTTCTTGCATTCAATTTTGGCACAGAATTACACATGGATGATGTAAATACAATTTACATTTAGTGGGGCCAATTCCTATTCAACTTTGGGAAAAGAGTAATTTATACAGTGCTCACTGTGTTTACTATAGTGTTTTTTTTTAATTCACAAAATACTAGTATAATAGTATTTGTAAAATTAGAGTTAACACCTAAATTAAAAAATAATAAACAACTTAGATAATAATATAAAATAATTCAAGTAAACGAAGCTATTATTGTTTATAAAAAACATAATTTCACTAATATTATTAATGTTACTCTTTTTCTATTGCATGCATATAGTCATTGTTGGAATACCTGGAGTTAACCCATATGAGAGGTGCTCATTTATCATAAGTTAGGAGAATGACAATGGCATTATAATAATGTAAGTAATTACTACTATCTAATCTTAGTTTACTTTCCATAAATAGCATCTTATAGTTGCGTTTGGTTGTTAAGATAAGATTGAAATACCAAAACATGGAGACAGAGACATATAAGTCAGTTTTGTATTTTGTTTAGTGATGGTGTACAAGAAACACTTATTCGTATCTATATCTTTTTTGGTTTAATAGAGACAAGACAGAAAATACACTCCAAATGACTTAAAATACTCTTGTTGCATTAATTTAATAGAAAAAATTAAATTAAAAAAACACATTATCCTACTCTGAAAGGTTGTGTCCTCGTATCTCGTCCCCATGTCCCAGCAAAACGGAGGTACAGAAAATACGCAAATTTTTTGTCCTGAGACACAATTTTTTTGTGTCTGTCTGAGTAAACAAACAAGATTTTGTCTCTATGTCTCAGTATTTCTATCTTGTCTCAATAAACAAACGTTAACTAACGGTTGCATAAAGTGCCAATTAAAGTGACGGTAATTACATTAGGAGAGAAAGAAAATTTAGGTTGTGACAACATAAGACTTGTTCAATACATTGTGAGAATCTCAAATGATCAATGATTCCAGTTCGATTTTAGATCTATTTCTGCATTATGGATAAATCGTAAATCTCATTTATCTAGTATATTCAATTGTGTATTGAATCATATATTTTCTTTAGGGCATTAATAAACACAATAAAACTAAAGTTATTATTGGAATAAAAAGGTAGTAATACTACGTTCATATTAGAAATTTTTGGTTGTGTGTTCATTAATATTTGAAATTGATATATGGATAGTAATTTGAAACCCTAAATATCTAGATTTTGGATGAACATTTTGAAATTGGGTGAGTATTTTTCTATAAATCAAATAATGACAAGTTGACATCTTTCTTAAAATAAGTATAAATTAGGGTTTGTTTGTGAGTTAGGAGGGAAAGAGAATGAAAGTCATCAAAGGAAAAAAGAGGGGAAGGAAAGGAAGGTGTTTGGAGGATTTTGCTCGCACTTGCTCACAAGTGCAAAATAAATGACTAGAAAGAAATCAAAGGTTTATAATATATTTTTATAATTTTATTATTTTAAAATAATTAAATATTATTAATATATTTATAATAATGATATTTCAACATTTTAATATAGATAAGAAAGTAAATTATATTAAAAACTAATTAAAACCCCTCAATTTGGGAGAACCATGAAATTAGGGTTTTGAGGGGTTTCAAAGGGTATAACCCTCCAAATGCTCCCCTCTTAAAAAGTAAAACTCATGAATAAAGGTAAAACCTCATAAACCTTTCCTTCCCTTCCCTTCCGCTTTTAAACCAATTTTTTTTAAGAAAATTAAAATGAGTTTATTTGATTTACATTATTATCTTTCAATTATGTATTGCTGTTAGTGAGACTTAATTATGTACATTTTTACATAGAGCAATTAAACTTTTAAAAAAAAATACCCATGTATCATTGTTTATTTTTGAAATTAAATGTAATGGGAGATAAGAAATTACTCTTTTCCAACTTTCCAACACGTCACTGTGCCTATTGATTGGTCTCCCCTTTCTACCGGTTTTATAAGATTGAACGCTAATGAAAGTTGTTTCATGGATCCGCTAGTTTGTGGATATGGTGGGGTGCTCCACAAGGATGATAGGAGTTGGATCTTGGATTATTCCGCTAACGTGGATAGTCAAGATATTCTAGTCTTTGAACTTCTAGCCATTAGAGTTGGATTGGAATTTGCTTCTTTAATTTGTCACTTCATCTCACAAATCTTGGTGTCCTTATCTTCATGGTGTGTTGTGTGCCACCCAAGAGCTATTGAATCGTTGTTGGGATGTGTACGGTAGGGTCAAGCCTATTGAGGAGGGGAGCCCAAAACAGAGAAAATCAATATTGATGGGCTAAGTGAGAAACCTCACAAACGGGCTAGACGCCACAT
The DNA here is from genome assembly GCA_003254905.1 of Nissolia schottii. NCBI lineage: Eukaryota > Viridiplantae > Streptophyta > Magnoliopsida > Fabales > Fabaceae > Nissolia > Nissolia schottii. The sequence goes on along the minus strand of QANU01091945.1, from coordinate 787,976 downwards.
CTTGACCCAAAATTTTAAGGCAATGAGTCTATAGGTCCTTTCACTTATAAACTCTTCACTTAGTTCATCACTAGCCAATGTGGGACTTTTTAAACACTCAAACTTGAATCACAACAATCTACCCCTCAAGTGTGAGGCCCACATCAGTTTAAGCAGAACTCATCCGCGTATTCAATGACATTAACAAGAACCACATTGGCTCTTCAAGATCCCACATCGGGATCCAACGACCATCATTTTTCCAATACTTGCCCAGACCGATCCAAACTATCGGCTTTGATACCACTTGTTAGGAGTAGAACAGCAAAACAAGTTCTTGACACAACCTCGTGCAAATCCAATATACCAAATATAAGCACAAAAACCTAAAGAGAAAAAAATAACAAGGTGACAACGAGTAAATAGATACAAGAATTTAACGTGGTTCGGTAAATCTCATGCGTACGCCCATCCTAGAGGATCAATACTTTCACTATGAGATAAAAAAATAATAATACTACAGCACCCCATGGTTCCCAAACCAAAAGCCCCTTGGACACCCTCTCTCATAAAGTACCCCTCACATCTTATTCTCTTACACTACCACACATCTAGGCCATTGACTATATTTGTAGTCAAGGATTCTTAATCACTAAGAGTGCTTATTTTAAATCTCAACAGATTTTCTATATCCTAACAAAATCTATCCATATCCATAGCAATAATTTAAATATTACTAAATTCGATGATATTCTCAAAGGATATACAACTTAAAGATAAAACATTAATAAAATCAATTGCAATCCTATCAAGCATGAGCCAATTTTCCCAACAAATCTCCACCTTGACAAATGCTCCACCACCATGAAAATTACTAACAGCTCCACCTTGAAACAAGTCGCCTAGTCAAGTGCAAACCTCCATGAAAAATCATGAAGACCCTTATTTGCAATTATCACAAATAAGTAACATTGGCCTCAACACGTACCAGTTACACATTCGAATCTACCAAATAACATGACTCCGCCATATTCGAAAACTCGACCAACAACATGAGTAGCCGCGCAATCCATCATATCCTCCTTTTATTCTCATCAAATTAGAAAATCTGTTAAGATTTGATCTTGTGCCACACATATTTGTTGGACCATACCGAGTTTTTAGCTCTAATACCGATTGTTGGGAAATGCGTGTATATGAAGTAGAAAAAGCACAAGCACGTAGTGAAAATAATAACATTTTCAGCTTGAATTGAACCTACGAGAAACGTAATATATGCCAAATAATATATCCAAGAGTGTGAAAATTAGATAGGCAAAGAAGAGAGAGCATACACCAATTTTAACGTGGAAAACCCCCCATTGAGAGAGGCAAAAAATCACGGGACCTAGTCCAGGAAAATTTCACTGTGAAATATTAATGAGTATAGCAAAAAAGTTCCATAAAAGGAATCTCAGAGACAAAAGTCTACTCAATATTAAAAGGGTGAAATAAATAATAGAGCAACATGCTCAAAGGACCCACACATGGTAAAAATAATATAGCCAAATAGGAGATGAAAATATTATGAGATTACCAAATGAACGTCCATGATTTTTGGAACAAGCGGCTGAAGTCGCATTGAAAATGGAGCACAAAATAATACTCAATAAATACCAGAACAAGCCAAAATGTCCCTTAAAGCAAATAGTGGCCTTGTTATGTTGTATTCATTGTTGTTGTTGTAGTATATATCCTCTTTTAACGCATATAATAGTAAGGATTTAAAATCCTTTAAATAAAAAACAAATCTATTTTAATTTCTTCTTCTTATTTTTTTATAAGATAATAAATAAGTGTTGGACCCAATTTGATAGAGGCTCTAACACAACAAACTCCCTCGCCGAATCAAGTAGGGACTATTGCCAAATTGGCAATAAATCGACAAGCTTCAAACTTTCCTTGTGGTAAACTCTTAGTCATCATGTTTGAACCATTATCATTTGTGTGAACCTTTTCAAGCTCCATCACCGTAGAATCTAGAACATCATGTATCCAATGATACCAAACATCAATATGCTTAGATCTACCATGAAAAGTGAAATTCTTGTCAAGATTTATAGCACTCTAACTATCACAAAATAAAATATAACATTGTTGAGTAAAACCAAGTCAACGCTTTGCAAGCTTCAGTAATAGCAATGAACTCAGTCTCAGTTGTGGACAATGCAACACACTTTTGCAACTTAGATTGCTAGATCACAACTCCCCTTGCATAGGTGATCAAATAACTAGAAGTAGACTTCTTGGAATCAATATCCCCTGTCATGTCTAAATCAGTATAGCCACAAATGACAAGTTTATCAATCTCAAAACAAAGCTTCAAATTAGAAGTGTCATGGAAGTATCTCAAAATCCACTTCACAGCTTTCTAATGCTCAATACCAGGATTGGAAAGAAAATGACTGACAACATCAACTACATGAGTTACATCAGGCCTAGTGCAAACCATTGCATACATCAAACTCACTACTGCAGAAGCATAAGGAACATAATGCATGTCTTCTTTTTCTTTATCACTAGAAGGAGACTGCCTAGTGCTAAGCCTAAAGTGTGTAACCAGAGGAGTGCTTATCACTTTAGCTTTATCCAAGTGAAACTGCTGAAGTACCTTCTCAATGTACCTCTCTTGAGACAACCACAACTTCTTGACTTTTCGATCACGAGCAATATACATGATAAGAATTTTTCTTACTGGTCCCAAGTCTTCCATCACAAAAGACTTGCTCCTTTTTCAACCTATTAATTGCAATTAACATGTCATCAACATAGGCAATAAAATGATAAAATCATTGTCGGAGAATTTCTGCACAAAAATACAATGGTTGGAAGTAGTCTTCTCGAATTCTTGTTGGATCATAACTGACTCAAACTTCTTGTATATTACAATGGGGCTTGTTTCAACCCATACAAACTTTTGTTCAACTTACAAACACAATCCTCTTTACCTTTCACCACAAAACCTTCAGGTTGCACCATGTAAGTTTATTCCTCCAAATCACCATGGAGGAAGGCGATTTTCACATCCATTTACTCAAGCTCTAAATCAAGATTTCCTGTCAAACCAAGAACAACTCGGATGTATGAAATTTTAATAACAATAAGTGAACATATCTCATCAAAGTTAATACCCTTCCTCTGGCGGTAGCCCTTGGCAACTAATCATGCTTTGTATAATGGAACAAAACCATTTTCTTAAGTCTTCAATCTGTAAATCCATCGATTCTCCAAAGCTTTCTTGTCCTTGGGCAACTTGACCAACTCAAAATTATGGTTGTTAAGCAATGATTTCATCTCATCATCCATTGTTGCAACCCACTATTTCTTGTGCTCATTTTCCATGGCCTCTTCATAACATTCAGGTTCTCCCCCATCAGTGAGGAGCGCATATACATTAGATGAGTAAAGAGTAGAGGGCACAGGTATTTAGAAGACCTCCTAATGGAAGCAATATGTTCATCAATGGTATCAGCAACATCATCATCAATAGGCTCATTAGGAATATGATTTTTAAATCAGCATGATTGTCAGGATCTACTACATCAGGTGTATATGTATTAGTAACAGAGACTGGATCAAGCTCAATTAAACCATCAGAATATGATGACTCAAATTTTTCTACCTTGTCAATATCTTCAATTGTCTGGTCTTCTATGAAAACAACAGTGTGGCTTCTAACAAGCTTCTTTGCAACAAGATCATAAAATTTGTAGTCAAATTCATCCTAACCATAACCAATGAAGATACACTGCCTCGTCTTGACATCTAACTTGGACCTTTCATCCTTCGGCACATGAATAAATACTTTGCACCCAAAAACACTCAAGTGGTCATAGGAGACATCATTCCCATACTATACTCTATCAAAAATATTTGTCTGTAAAACAATAACAAAAGATAAATTAATAACATGTGCAACAATATATAAAATCTCAACCCAAAAAGGTCTAGGAAACTTAGCTTCAGAAAGAAAACATCTGGCTTTCTCTATCATTATCATGTTCATCCTTTCAGCCAAGCAATTGAGCTGAGGAGTCTTTGGAGGCGTCTTCTGGTGTCGAATACCTTACTCTTTGCAATATTCATCAAATGGCCTATAATACTCACCACCATTATCGGTGCGAATACATTTTAGTTTCTTTCCTATCTCTCTCTCAACGGAAGCCTGAAATTGTTTAAAGACACCAAGTACCTGGTCTTTAGTCTTCAAAGCATAAACTCAGAGTTTTCTTGAATGGTCATCAATAAACGTAACAAAGTAATGAGCACAGAAAAAAATTTAATCTTCATAGGACCACAGGGATCTGAATGCACCAGCTCAAGCACCTCTGATTTTCTAAAAGGAGGATGGCTCTTGAAGGAGACTTTGTTCTATTTCTCAGCCAAGCAGTGAGCACACTTTTCTAATTTCCCACTCTTCAAATCTGCAAGGAAATTCTTCTTGGCCAAACAGTTCAGCCCATTCTCACTGATGTGGCTAAGCCTCTTATGCCATAATTCTGATGAACTTTCAGAATAAATAGAATTTATAGCATCAACAAAAATAGTAGCTTTCATCCATTTCCCATTACCAAAGGTATTAAAATAGCCATTGTCATCATGAACACTAGCAGAAATTAGATGTAAGCGGATGTCCAGTGTGTGCCTGACATTATTCAAAATTAACTTTATTCCATTGTTGGCTTCCAAGCAAATGGTACCAATGTCAATAACCTTTAACATTTTATTGTTTTCCATCTTCAACTCACCAAAATTACCTGGAGTATAGGAAGAGAAAAAATCATTTCTTGAAGTCACATGAAAACTGGCACCACTGTCAACAACCTAGATAGAATTGGCACAAACAACATTAACCATATTCTGATAAAAAATAATCAACAGGTCTCCATCGATAGCAATAGCAATACAATCATCATTATCATTAGTCTTATTTTCTCTATTACCTTTGTCATCGTTTTTCTCATTCTTCAACTCATGGCAAAACTTCTTAGTATGACCCATTTTATCACAATGATCACACTCAAAATTTTCGTACTTGGACTTCGATTTACTTCTGTGCTTGCTTTTACCTCGTTGACATCTTCTCTTATATTTGTCTCTGTTTCTCCCCCTGTCTTCAGCAACCAAAACCTCTGATTGTCTAGAGGATGTATGTTGAGTTTGTCTTCTAAATTCTTCATTCAAAACAACAGTGTTAACCATATTCATAATCACAACACTGCTAGGAGAAGAATTAGTTAAAGTAACGCAAAGACTTTCCCAAGAATTGGGTAGAATATTAAACAACCAAAGCCTCATAACTTTAACTTCAAATTCAATATCCATACCTGACAATTGATCAAAACAACCTTGAAAATCACTGAAGTGATAAAAAATAGAAGTACCTTCTTTATACTTCAAATTCATAACTTGCTTCAGTAAAAATAATTTGTTGTTCCCAGTCTTGGAAGCATACAAATTTTCAAGCTTTTCCCATAAAGTCCTGGAATGTAAATCATTAGCAATATGCTTCAAAACATTGTCATCCACCCATTTTCAGATAAAAGCACAAACCATCTCGTGCTCAAAGCACAATCTTCATCAGATTTATTCTTTAGTTTCTATGTAGAAAACATTAGAAGATGTAATTTTTTCACAAAGAGTAGATCCTTCATCTTGCCTTTCCATTTGTGGTAATTAGTGTCATTCAAATAGATCATCCTACCCCAATTAATCTCCATCATTCAATCAAGCAAATTTTTCAAGATCCAACAGCTCTGATGTCAACTGTTGGGATATCGGATTTAATAATAATTTAAATATTACTAAATCTGATGATATTCTCAAGAATATAAATCTTAAAGATAAAACATAAATAAAATCAATTGCAATTCTATTAAGCATGAGCCAATTTTCCCAACAAATCTCCACCTTGGCAAATGCTCCACCACCATGAAAATTGTTAACAGCTCCACCTTGATACAAGCCACCTAGTCAAGTGCAAACCTTCATGAAAAATCATGAAGACCCTTATTTGCAATTATCACAAATAAATAACATTGACCTCAACACGTACCAGCTACACACCCAAATCTACCAAATAACATGGCTCCACCATATTCAAAAACTCGGCCAATAACATGTGTAACCGTACAATCCATCATCTCCTCTTTCTCTTCTCATCAAATCAGCAAGTTCGCTAAGATTTGATCTTTTGCCACACATATTTGTTGGGCCATGCCAAGATTTTAGCTCTGATACCACTTGTTGGGGAGGGGGAGCCCAAAACTGGGGAGATCAACTTTCATGGGCTAAGCGAGAAACCTCACAAGCGAGTCAGACACCACATCTTGACTTAAAACCTTAAGGCAACGAGTCTATGGGCCCCCTCACTTATAAACTCTTCACTTAGTCCATCACTAGCCAATGTGAAACTTTTTAAAACACTCATACTCAAGGTTGTTAAACTCGAGAGTTTAAGTAATCTCGGGGAGCCTCAGCAAACTCGAATAGTAAACTCGACTCGTAAACTTGTAAGAGTTTACATAAATAAAATAATATGTTATAAGCAATATAATTAGGAACTAAACATGATTAAATATTGTATTTATAATTGAAATTGAATAATGTTAACTTTAAATTAATTTAATAAAAAAAATATCATAAAATACACGTTAATGCTTTGTTATGTCATACTTTATTCTGTATGTGTATTATTTTATAGTTCGATAAAACATAGCTCACTTATGATAAATATATGAAATTAACTTAATAAACTCAATAGATATTGTCTAACATAAACAAAGTTAGGTAAGTATCTAACAAAATTACAAAATTTGTACATTTTGAGGTAAACTCGTAAGTAAATTTTAACTCGTAAACTCGCTAGTAAAATCGAGAGTTTAATTTATCTCGTACAAGTTTACCAAAGAAAAGTTTACATAATTGTTAATTCGTTTTGTGTAGTAAAATCGTAAATTCATAAGAGATAATGAATTAATTCGAGAATTTAACAACTATGTTGACATTTAAATCCCAACCAAGTCAAGAGTGTATTTAGTTTCCCTTTTGCTTTTGCTTCTTACTTTTAATTTGTAAAAAAAAAAAAAAACCCTTTCATTCCCTAAATATGATGACAAGTTTCTCTTATAGTCTATCCATTCTCATATACAAATTTGAATAGCTTACACACAAGATTTTTTTTTTTTGAATTATTCACATTCAATATTTATGAAATTTAAAAAGTATTGATAGATACGGGTCGAGGTGTAGCAGTTTGAGAAGTAACCGTTCAACAAACAGAAGAATAGGGCTAGCTTGCGTCCCATACTCTGCTTGAGAGAGAAAGAGAGAGAAGAAAAGGGTTTATGTGTAAGTTTGGATTGGATAATAACTGCGGTGACCAGAAAAGGCTTCACGAGATACTTGAGACTGTTTTATGCTACTAGCTGGAGTTTGATTCATTACGAAAATGGCACTCTTTTTTAAATGTCAAAGTCATGATAATTATTGCATCTCAAGCTCTTCCGGTTCAAAGGTGTATTGCAATTTCAATTTGCAACAAATCTCATCCACTGATTATTTTACTCGCATGCATGAATATGTACGGCATATTTTTCCAAATTAATTAAAGCCATACGCGTTAATGTTACTTATAACAAACAAAAGCTTCTCTTGAGCAACTAATGATATACAGTCTGCACTCGATGATCATGTCTCTTATTTATCAGAATCTAATGTATGCAAAATTCTTTCTTATAGCTTCTCAAGTTGCCAGTCCATTAATTTTTAATAATATAAATTTCCTCCAATTGCTAGTATGACATCTGTCCAATCACTACAAATTTAGCATTAAACTACCCTTCATTACAAAAATTCAATCTAAGGCTACATTTTATTATTAATGACATTTAAAAAGTGTATCCATCAATAAAAGACAACATTTTTATTGATTAAAAGCTACACTTCACAATACCTAACGTCATCCTTAATTAGGTCACCCCACCAAAGTGATGCATTAACTTTAAAAGTGTAACCTTTGTTAAAAAGCAATAATTGTTAAAAGTGTAACATATCTTATAGTGTATTGTGAAGCTAAGACAACACTACAAAGGGGTTGCCGAATTAAGGGTGACCATAGGTTATGAAGTGTAGCCTTTAGTCAACTAAAGTGTTCTCTTTTATATCAAATGACACACTTTTAAATATAATTAATAAAAAAAATTGTGGTCTTAGGCCAAATTTCTTGTAGTGAATGTCTATAACTTAATTAGTTATGACATCGCCTAGAATCTAAGCCGATGATGCATTCAAATGGAGTAAGTGTTACGTTAGTTCCTAAAATTGTATACAAGTCAATTTTGAAATTAAAAGAATTAATTATAGTCCTTGAAGTTGAAAAAATGAGTTACATAAGTTTCTAACGTCATTTTTAGTATTGAGCTGACACATTTTTGTTAATTTATCACCTTAAATAAGACTATGACAATAACTGAGATTGTTTATTCAAATTATGGAGACTATAAATAAGGTTGTGAAAGTGCATATGACACAAAAATTGTAGCCACATATGTTGTCACAATCATATTTTCAATCTTAGATGTTCTCATAATCTCTCTCGAATTCTTTTACAACCTCATTTAACATGTTATATCAACAAAAAAAATGTAACGATACAATAACAAAATTATTATCATAGACTAACATGACTCACATTTTATAACTTTTAAAATTAAAATGTTAATGTTATATAATTTTAAGGACAAAAGTAACTTGCACGTACAACTTCATAAACCAAAGTGAAAATTGTAACACCCTAACTAACTTCTTATGCTATAGTCATAAGCAATGCTCACTAGGTTGTTATCTGCTTTGGTTGGGATTACTTTTAGGCCCTACTTTTAACTTTGAAAATATTTCTTAGTTAAAAAATATGGACCCTTTTGAAACTTTATCTTTATACATAAAATATGAGACACGCGTCGGATAGAATTTATAAGGCAAGCCGTAAAGTGCTACGCTTAATGGATAATTTCTCAAACATAACAACATCAAAGCAATAAACAAACAAGTGGTCCATCACATAACATTATAATAATTTATATAAGCTGTATTAGATTTCGTACACACATAGTTTGGTACTTCAGTTACATTATTCTACAATCCTATCTTAAGGGTTAATAGGAACATTTCTTCTTTAACCCTTGCTAAACTTCTTTGTCACTAGTCTTCTCGTACGCGTTTGTCCCAAGTGTCGGTCCAATACTATTCCTTCCTCTATTCGATGTTAGTCCCTGGAGTCATAAACGAGTGGGGTGAGAACGTTGCGTTCTCAGTGGGAAACCCTAGGTTATGGGAATCTTATTGTTCTCATTTATGATCCAGGCCGCTCAGGGATCTCTATGTGTCATAGTTATACTACATCCTTACTCGTTATTAATATCCTTGCTAGTCCTGAGCAGCTACCTATATTTCTACGTGACTGAGGGGACCTATTCTTTCATTATATATGTCATCTATTTTCTATTCTAACTCTTAGGGAAACGAGTCCTCATTATAACATACTCTTAGGCCGTATCATGATGTTGTATTCGTGTCTTAATATGCATGATGTCGTATCCTTTTAATGCACGTGTCTTGTCATATCATGATGCCATATTCGTGTCTTAATTTGCATGATGTCATATCCTTTATTTTACATGTCTGTCATATCATGATGTCATATTCGTGTCTTAATATGCATGACGTCGTATCCTTTAATTTACATGTCTGTCATATCATGATGTCATATTCGTGTCTTAATATGCATGATGTCGTATCCTTTAATGCATGTGTATTGTCATATCATGTTGTCATATCCTTTTAATGCACGTGTCTTGTCATGTCATATTGTCGTATTCGTGTCTTAAAATGCATGATAAGGCATGTGTAACATATACAAATCATCACATATCATGTTCTTAACATAACTATCCTTCAATACCTCATAAAGAATTCACATGTTATAATCATATAATCACATAATCATTTATCATTCATCCATTATCATGTTCTCATAAGCATCGGAAACATACTTTCACTTGTTAAAACCTAACATAGCATATCCAAGCATTTATTCCATAACCACAAAGCATGCATAAGTTTCCATATTCAAAAATAAGCAATTGCAGTTCATCAAGGAATTCATCATGCCATAAAACCTAAGATAACCCACATAAAACATAATCATAAGCATAGCTGGAAACTATGGTGTATCAGTGCTTTTCTGAAAACGTCCGCTTTCTGTCAGAAATTAGTGATCAGAAACCGGAGAGGTTCAAGACTTTACCCCAAGGTTTTTGATAGCTCTAAGATCATTTTTCACACTTAGAAATTCAGGTTTCAACCCAAAATACACGAAATTACAGTTTTACCCTTTTCCCGAATTTACTATTTCGCCCCTTAAACACCCTGTTTTCTTTGGAATTTTAGTTCTCAAAAACCCGATGGTCTCAAGACTTGCCCTTAAGGTTTTTGATAGTTATAAACCCATATTTTCTGAAAACAAACCCAGTTTTTCAGCCCAAAACACGAAAATTCTCGTTTTGCCCTTTTTCTTAACATCACTGTTTTCTGATAAATTCATCGGGGACTCCAAAAATCATGAAAATTGACATCCCCACTCAATTTTTCGTGTAGAACTCAAAAATATGATAAAATTTCCAGCATGCAGTTCCTCTTAAAAACTTGCCATATGCCTATTTCTGTCTTAGGTTTTCCTAAATTCTGACAGAATCACAGATAGCACCAGCAGTTCTAAACAATATCAACAACACACATAAATCAAAGTCACATAAAAAGCATCCCAACATCATATATCATCTATCAAAAATCACATAGACAGTGGATAAGTCGGTTTACCCACGTTTTTGCGCCTGACTACGTTTTCTGTTGCTTCCTGCGGCCTTTCCTCTAACTATGGTACTTCCAAATTCTTCTTAGGATAAATTTCTTCTAGGGGTTCCAAGGGGTTGTTTGTGCTGTTTGTGGGTGAAGATTAGAGAGTTATTGAAGAACCTTATCTAGGCTTAGTGTAGAAGGTCTCTGGGTTTGTGTTTGGGCAGTATAACGACTGAATGTATAAACGGACAGAGTTTGGCCAATGTCTCTTATATTTCCTCCCCAAAATTTCAGCCAAAGGGGGGTATTTATAGGCCTCATGGCCAAAAATCATCTTCCAATTTTGCCCTTGGGGGCAAAATTTCCAAATTGCCCTTATGAGTCATAAGCCTTTATGTCATTGTCATGAGTCACCATATGACTCACCACACCTTTTGACTCCTTGACCACACTTGGGCCATTCTTGGCCATGTAGTGTGCTTGTCTCTTGGCCACTTTTATTGGCCAAGAATTAACGGGTTTCGGCAGATCAATTTTGATCAGGTTTTATCGTTTCCGGTTCCGGTACTTTGCGTACGGTTATGCTAAAAATAGTCCGATCACATCTTTGTGATCCCCTAATTTTTCTAAGTAATACTCTAGGTTCATTTGGGGTATTTGTGAATTCTCGTCTGTAGCCGTACCTTTTACAGTACTTTGGACGCGCGGTTGTATTCAGATGGCAGAAAGGGTTTGTTCTAGTGTCTGCAAAATTTTTAGAAAACGAACAGAAATATTTTTACAAACAATTTTAATCCTAAGAGTTCGTGATTCTAATGGTTCAATCGAAAATGAAATCCCTAAATAATTATCTAGCGAAATTCTGCTAAGGAGAAAGCGGGATGTTACAAAAATTCTCTTGGATTGAAGGGTAGTACTAGCAACCCCTTTTTTCTTTTTTAAAAGTATAAATCCAAACATCGAAAATTTGATCAAGTATAAACTCATGTAAAATTTTTCTATAAGTTGATCAAGTGTTGACATTTATTACTAAGCAAGAAGGTAGGATCATGAGACTCACAAAAGAATTTGATCAATAATAAAAATTAACGCATGATTAAATTATGTGAAATTTTTACAAAAATATTTACATATTCATAAATTATATTTAATGTGTGTTTCATGAGTATTATCATTGTTGATAGTCGTTAATCCCTTATTGCGATAGTTGTTATATTGCATGGAATTTACTGGAGTTTGGACAATTGGACCACAAATTTTGTTCTCGCAGGGTTGCTTTTTATATGCGAGAACGAAATTTCAACATTCTTACAAATACCCCGACCCACTGTATTATATTTGGTTTTGAACTTTTGATTAAGTTTGACTCGTTTTAGTTCGAGCTTTGTCGAACCTCGCTGGGTTATGGATACCATTTGCGATGTACCTCTTTATTTGTTGCAGGTTATTTTTTATAATGAAAAAAGCCTAAATACTTATTATTAAAACAAATACCCTACCCGGGCGGCCAAGAATGCTATATAGCTTATAGTTCAAAAGGTGCCCCACGTTAAAATTAAACTATAAATACTATGAATGTTACTGGAAATGTATAGTACAGAAATAAATCAAACATGTGAAATTTCAAAAACAAAGAAGGACTCTCTTCTTTATTTTCATGGAAATTAAAGCACGTGTCACTAAACATGTCTTGTCCATATATATGAGATCTAGAACCGATACTACTGTAGTGACTCATATATATATATCATTAACATCCGCCTGATCATAATCACACAGCCGTTCGTATATAGACAAGGACAACTCCTTGAGGTATCGCTTGTCACCCTAAATGATAAAAAAAAAAAAGACAAAAATAAAGACAATTTATATCAAGTTCATTATATTAAACATTTAAAACATTTTAGAAGGCGTTTGGTATAAGGTAATATATTAAGATTATTGATAATCTAGCTTTTAAAATATCTAGTAATCCATATTTACGTGTTTAGCGCGATAAAATTGCTAGTAATCTAGATTATTCAAGTAATTCACATTGGCTTCAAAGTAGTAATGTGTATTATCTGTATGAGATGTGTATATCAGGATTATCACCTCCAGGTAATCTTAAATAATAATAATAAAATTAATGAATAATGATGATGGTGATGGTAAGTAATGTATATTGCCTTAATCTTTTTTATAAGTTAAATAAGGTAATGTAAAAGTTACATTATCTGTGCATACCAAACACAACACTATAACATTACTAACAATTTAAAAAATGATAATCTTTTTAAAAAGTAATCTAAATTACCTGATAATATTAAAGACAATATATGAAACGCCTCCTTATTGTTTATAAATAGTACGACATTGAAAGTATTAAAAAAAAAATTAGACTATCAAAATTACATATTATCATATGATTTTAAGATATGGGCGTAAAAAGCAAGCGAACTCAAGTGTTCAATCGGAGCCGTTGAATTTGGGATTGGGAGTGCAACTTAAATTGTGAAAGCCTCACTCCAAAAGTCAAGTATATTATACTTGCAATAAATCAACGTTAATCTCAATCATAAGAAAAAGCCATGATGATTATGACCGCAGTGCATATACATCCAAGGGGCCGCTGCATGTTTTGCGGCAGCATCAATGCTCATCCCACACTCATTACCACATAAGAGGCTAGCCTGCCTTGGCAGCCAACGCTCCAAACCCACACTTGTCTTATTTAAATTTATTTTAGCGTAACAAATTTTGGACACACATTCATTTACAACTCAACAAAAAAAGGTTAGTCATCTTATTTAAAAGTAATATTTATTTTTGCAAAATAAAAACAAAAAACAAAGAAAAGAGAAGGAAAAACCGATGCCCTCTTCCTTCCGCAACGTCCTCGTCCTTCCTTCCTTCTTCTCAACCAAGTTGTTCTCTTTTTGTTCCATAAAACCCAACCCAAGCCTCCACAGTTAGCAAAGCCTCTAACTTATTGTGACAAACAGAAGGAAGGAAAAAGCATGATGTCTTGGACAATGGATGACAAAGAAGATCACCGAGACACTGCTTCTGCTTCATGGCCTGGGACAAGTGCAAACTCATCCAACCCACCCGACAGAATGAACACTTGCTCCTTTGTTGAACACAGGGGAGACGAGTTGATGGTGATGAATTCCCTCTGTTCCTTCAAACCCACCTTGAACATGATGATGGAGGTTGTTGATGATGATGATCAGTGGTACAATCTCCCCAACACCAACACCACCGCCATGGCTTTCTCCCCAACGAATTTCATTGACCCAGAGAACAACCACCACCACCACCTCTTGCTCCACCACCCTGTGGACTCCTCCTCTTCTTGCTCCCCCTCTCCCTCCATCTTCACCACCAACTTCGGCGGTGTTGCTGACCCTTGTTCATCTCAAGTTCAGTACTTTCTCCCTCCTCCTCCTCCTCCTCCTCCTCCAAACCCCAAATCCACCGCCTACAACAACAACCCTTTTGATATTGGTTGCGAATTGGGTGGGTTCCTTGAGCCCCAAGGCTCCACCAACTCCCCTGTTCTCCACCACAGAGGACCCTCTAATTCTTGTTCTTCTTCCCTTTTGGGTAGCTTCATCCCTCATCATGACTTGGCCTCAAAGAACCACTTCAATACAAAGTTGTTGCCAGCGCCACAAGGAGGCTTTGCAGGGTTCCGGAGCTTTGAGGAAGGTTCTGGAAAGTCACCGCCACTGTTCTTGAACAGGCCCAAGATTCTGAGGCCCCTTGATGATTCTCTGCCTCCATCTGGGGCACAGCCAACACTGTTCCAGAAGAGAGCAGCACTCAGGAAAAACATCATGGGATCAGAACAAGAAGGTGGTGGTTTGGGAAAATGTGAAATTGTTGGTGAAGGGAGTGATAGTAACAACAAGAAGAGGAGGGTAGTGATGTTGAGCAGTGGGGATGAGATGGAAGATGCAAGCTTCGATGGGTCAGCATTGAACTATGATTCTGATGACTTGGTTGAGAGTAATTACAACAACAACAACAACAACAAAGGGGTGACGGTGGATGAGAACAATGCAAAGAATGGTGGGAACAGCTCCATGAATGGAAACAGCACCATCATCACTGGCGGGGTGGATCAGAAAGGGAAGAAGAAGGGAATGCCTGCTAAGAACTTGATGGCCGAGCGCCGCCGCCGGAAGAAGCTCAATGATAGGCTCTACATGCTGAGGTCTGTTGTCCCAAAGATTAGCAAAGTAAGTACATTTTATTTTTTCACCCTTTTGTTTTGTTAACTCAAATAACATGAATTGCAGTTTTTCGTTGGTTCTTGTTTGATTCTCATATCCTAATTCTTAAAAGAACTAGATTTGTTTGTCAATTTAAGGACTAATTATGTTACCAATTGGAGGGAGCTGGTTAGAGGGCACAACAGTAAGGTTGTTGCTTTGTTACCTGAGGGGCATCTAGGAAAACCTCTCCGCTTGCATTTACGATTTCTAGACCCCAGCAAGTGGGAGAGCGGTGCAATGGCCTACTCTTATGGATGGAGCTAGTTAGCTAACATAACATTCCTTCAAAGCTTTAATTGATTGTGTTGTTTTGTTGGAATTGTGGTGGACCAGTGGGATTCTATGACATGTTTTGCTTTCGATATAGATGGACAGGGCTTCAATCCTTGGGGATGCAATCGAGTACCTGAAGGAGCTTCTGCAAAGGATCAATGACCTTCATAATGAATTGGAGTCTTCTACATCTGGTGGCTCTTCACTCACACCAGTCTCAAGCTTCCATCCCCTCACACCAACTCCACCCGCACTTCCCGGCCGTATCAAAGAAGAAATGTGCCCTACCTCATTGCCTAGTCCCAATGGCCAACCTGCCAGGGTAATGTTTGCTTCTCCAATGCTGTGAAGTTGTCCTTTTGCTCGATGAAAATTGTCAATTTGTATGATTTTTTTTCCTATGTGATAAGTCATATTGGTGATGGTCTAAAGGTGTGTCCTCGGAATCGATTCCAACAGACTTGTTTGGTTTCTCCTAGTTGACAATGGTTCTCAAATTCAATTCTAGCATTTAGAATTGATTATGAAATAGGTGAAAATTTATTACTTTCAGTCAAAATCACTTTTAGAGGAACTGCCAAACATAAAATCACTTTACACCATAATCATTTTAACTAAAACCAATTCTGATAAAATCCATTTTATAAAGAAACAACTTTGCCGAAGCAGAACCTAACACACACTAGTTAATGGATGAAGGATGTGGGTAGTTATTTGTAAAATCACCTTCTTACTATGATCATCCATGTATTGTTATGCATCTCATCTTTCATATTCACATTCTTGTGATTCTCCTTTAGCACTGCAAATAAAGCATTGCCGAAACTCAAGTAGGCATTGCTTCCTTACCTTCTGTTCCTATTACTAGAGATTGGTGGATAGATGGACAGCAAGCTTGTTTTTGTGTAAGCTTTAATGTGGAACTGAATTTTCTTATTGCTAATCAGGTTTAGATGTATTAATCTTGGTTTACCACTAGGCTTACAGATGAGCGTTCTATTAGTATGATTTAGTATAAAATTTTCTTAATGCAATGTCTTTCACCATATGTAGGTTGAGGTTCGGTTGCGCGAAGGAAGGGCTGTGAATATCCACATGTTTTGCGGCCGCAAACCCGGTCTGTTGCTCTCAACCATGAGGGCTATGGACAACCTTGGGCTAGACATTCAGCAGGCTGTTATCAGCTGTTTCAATGGATTCGCCATGGATGTTTTCAGAGCCGAGGTAACATTTTTTGTTCTGTCTGTCATGAACACTTATTCACTTACAAAATCAAAAAATGTTGCACTCAGATTACTCATCACACCTTATATTCCACCTGCCTGATTGTTATAGCCTTAAATGAGAAGAGATATATGTTCCATGTGAAAATTCATTAGACATAAATTTGCTGCTTAGAACCTGATTTGATATCTGTCATGATCCATTCATATTCTAATGAATTCCATATCCACTAGCGGCATAAGTGTTGAAATGTTGTATGACTCGTTTGGATTAGCTTATAATAAAAGTGCTTTTTTGGGACAACATTTTTTAGTAGAGCATTTTTTAATAAAACATATAAAGAAAAAACACTTTAAGTTGTATCTAAACACTCTTAAAAAGTATTTTTTTTATTATAAAAAAATTACTTTAGAAAAAAAAAAAAAAGTAATCCAAACAAACCCAAGGACCTTCTGCTTCAAGAACATGCTTTGCTATGCAGGTGTCATTGAGGTTACAAGTTACAACCACTGTTGAAGTGAATAGGAATTGAAAAAATGGAATCAAAATCAAACTCATGGACACCATATATAGAATGCACCTTAAAAAATTTACAGTGATGATAGGATCTTTGTTTATTCTTGGAAAATAATATATAGTCGGAATTTGATTGTTAGAATTTTTACTAAAATGATAGGCTTCTTTTAACTTATCCAACCAGCTTTTTTACAATTTTGGCAAATTCTACCATTAGCAAATAATTATAGAGTCTTACTCGGATGCTCCGATTAAAATTCAAAAATATTAGTATCCTATGATTATTTGTATCTAAGAATCAATCATGTATCACACTTAGCTTACTTTTTATTTTAAACTTGTAAGTAAATTACATTCATTGAAATACAAAGAGGTACTGATACTCTTAAAAAAACTTAAATAACCAAAAAAAACAACCTTAATTTGGCATTTAAACTCCTCATATTTTTGTTGGTAAAGAGTAAAAGACTAACATTCATCCCTCTTTTACAGCAATGCAAAGAAGGCCAGGAAGTACATCCGGAACAAATCAAGGCAGTACTCTTGGATACAGCTGGCTACCCTGGCATGATCTAGTGTGTTTTGGGTCAGAAACAAACTACTATATGCCATTTTAAGATTAGTCAATTTAACAAGTTTAGTTAGTTTTTTATTTACATTTTAATTCCAAGAATTCAAGGCTCTGGCAACTTCCGTTTGACTTAAAAGAAATTTTCACATGAATTGTACCTCCTTAATTGCAGTTACAATGTTTGGCAACTTTTACATGGTGTTGAGCCAAAAGTTGATGGTTTTTAGGTTCAATTGATCCAAGATCCATTTTTTTTTTTTGGGTCTGAAGTCCAAGTTCATTCCTTAATACGCGTTTTGAAATGGAAACTGCATGTCTTTATACGGTTTTCACCAAAAGGGACAAAACTTTAAAGCTTCTTTTTTCCTTACTTTTTGCCCTCACATAAATGATAATAATAATAAAAAAAAAGTTGATTTCGTTGCATGGTGGGGTTATAAAACGCTAGATATAGTGCACGAACTCTTGGTGAGATTTAAAGATGCTGAATATACACAGCTTTACTTCTACAAGCAGAAGAACTATTTTTAAAATTGAACTCATAACTTTTGAAAGCACATGGCAGCAAATTTATTGTTGCCCTCTCGTCAATAATGTTGTAGGGAAAAAAATCTAACTAAGTCCTTCTGAATTTTGATTTCGATCAATTTCTTCTCTCAAATTTTTTTGAATAATTTCGTCCATCTCAATTCAAAAAATTAGATACGTTAGTCCTTTTGTCTGTTTTAGTAATGGTGATTGATGATGTGATAGTTAACGGAATGACGTGACACATTAACCGTCACGTCACCGTTCTACTTAGACAAGCGAGACACATGAACCCCAACTTAGTCATTCTCAATTTCAATTTCAGTCAACTTAGTCCCTTCCAAAAAAAAATTAGCTAATTTAGTCCCTCTCAATTCAAAAAATCAGCATTGTTAGTCCTTATGTCCACTTGACTAACAGTGGTCATTGACGTGGCGGTTAACGTATCACGTCGCTCCGTTAACCGTTGGATTTTTTGAGTCATTTATTAGTAACATCGTCCAGGTATAAAATATATGCAACATCATATGATAATAACATTAGTAGCCTAGTGGTTAAGGTATTAGCCTCACACATGCCTACGTGAAAGGGGACAACGTGACGGTTAACGAAGGTATTAAAATTTTAATAGGATTAACATAAATCTAATAAGGCACGTGGTTAAGGTGTCAGCCTCACACATGGAAGGATGCCTACTTAGAAGGAGATGACGTGACGATTAACAGAGTTATTAAAATTTTAATAGGCTTAACATAAATCTAGTAAGACTATTAAAATTTTAATTTGTGTCATTTTTTTATAAAGACCCTTGTATGCTTGCTAGTGGCAAAAGTTTTACTTTTTGAGTCATTTATTAGTAACATCATTCAGGTTTAACATATATAAAATATATGCAACATCATATAACATAACACTAGTATCCTAATGGTTAAGATGTTAGCCTCACACACGGAAGGATGTCTATATGGAAGGGGGTGACGTGATGGTTAAGGAAGCGACGTGGCATGTTAACCGCTATGTCAGTAGCCACTGCTAGTCAAACGGACAGAAGGACTAACTAGACCGATTTTTTGAATTGAGAGGGACAAAATTGGCCCCAAAAAAATTGGGAGGGACTAAGTTAACCAAAATCAAAATTGAGAGAAACTAAATTGGGGGTTCATATGTCTTGCTTGCCTACATGGAAAGGGGTGATGTGGAAGTTAACGTGTCGCGTCATTTCGTTAATTATCACGTCATTAACCACCGTCAGTGAAACAAACAGAAAGACTAACATGTTTGATTTTTTGAATTAAGAAGGGTAAAATTATCCAAAAAAATTTGAAAAGAACGAAATTGACTAAAATCAAAATTTGAAGGGACTAAGTTGGATAGTTTTTTTCCTAAAATGTGGTATACTTTCCCTTACAACCCAATAAAAAAGAAAATAGAAGAAAAAGATGAAAAGAGTATAGTGCACCTGTAGAAAAATTAGCAAAATTAAAGATTTCTCCCACCACAATCACCAAGTGGAGCCTCCTTTTAAGCTAAAATACAAATGATGTAATCCTTGAGCCGAAGGTTCCTAAAGCACCGACCGCTGGAAAACAATGAGATCCATTTGTAACGTGCCATTGCAGTACGGAGTTGTTTTCTGAAAAACAGTAATTGACCCTTTAACCATGGTGGTGCTTCCTTGAAAGAGGCTTTATCACGTAATCCTCTTACAAATATCCACCGAGGCAAAAGACCACACAACTAGTGTCATCCCAAGGAAAATTACGTTTCACCAGAAAAAATCTTTTCATTAAATGATCTTAGAAGATATACTATCTTCATACAAATATGTTAGCATTAATTTTCGATTGAGAACTGACCCTTACTACAAACAAATGCATTTGAGCTATAATAGAACTCATGCTTTATTACTTTCATCAAGATTTTTTAACACTCAAATATAGACTATAACATGGCAACTCAAGCTTTGAATTTGAGTAAAATTTAATTACACAACTTGCACAATGCAACTGGGAAACCCACAACGATTTCTCCATCTCACAAACTACCGATTAATAAAACGACAACAAAATTAAAAATCAGATAAAACTCAGTACCAACCATAAGGCCCCCCTTGTATTAATGAACTTCATTACATTAATGGGTTGGTGTTAAGAGAGGATGAGAGAGAAACAACTATGTACAAAAAAAAACTACCAAGGGTAGGGATTGTTGAAAAAATGCAAGGCCGATATCACCCCATATCACCTTGCTCAAAACACAATGATTACATACTAGGAGTGTATAATTGGGCAGGCATATACTACTAATTCCAGGATATGTCCAAAATTGGATGGAAACTCTCATTCATGCCATCCATGTTCTCATTCCAAACAGTCACTTCAAAGCAGTAAGAGTCAACTGCAATTTGTCTTCAGGGGTCATGTTCTCCAACTGGATGACCTTTCTACGAAAGTCCCCTTACTTTCCACCCGGAATCTGAGGATCAAAACAAGATGTTAAACCATGAGATACTTCTAGACCAGATTCATAACTCTACACACACATTGATTGGGGGCAATATCATCTCAACAGCTAACATCAGTGATTTGAATGTCAACCGCTAACTGGAATTGTAGGGTAGCAAAGTTACCTCAAAGTTACAGAAATCAATCTACTAGTTGTCTTGCGTCATGGCCACCTTCTGAATTTAACTTCTGATGCAGCTGACTTTTAACTTCTTTTGCATCAGCTCCTTCACTAACTGACTGGTTCTCTTCATTTTTTGAGCTCAGGGTACCCGGGCTCATTTTCTGAATCTCCTCTTTTGGGTAGATATAAATTTTGCGAACCATGGCACAGAACTCTCTGAAAGGAAAAATAAAAAATATTCAATGTAATCAGCTAATATAAGTCATATAGTCACCGTCTTACAGATACTTACTGCCATGGATCATCACCAACAAGCATCATGTCACCCTCATTATCAGTATAGACAATAAGCCAATCCTTTTTGGTTGACATTAATTCACCTCCAAATTCAAACAGCTGATCCAAGTCAGCAACCAATTCATCATAGTTGCTGTACTTTGTAAGGTCAACTGACCGACCAAGTGCAATCCCCATCTTGTGGACCTAAAATAAACAGCATTAGATTAATTTTCCACACAAACTTCTACCTGTCATTTTTTAAACCAATCAAAGCTCAACAGCAAAGGACCTTACTTTAGTGCAACTCCTAGCAGACACACTCGGTGCTTTGGCCTGAATTTCTTTAAGATGCAGCTGAGTAGTTTGTAATGATTTTTCATGGTCATCATCTGCAGGTTTTGAGCCCTTCGAGTGTTCTGATTTCTGATCATTTTCAGAAGTCTGCTGTTGGTGTGATGTGAGATGCATTTGACCAGCTGGCTCGCTCGTCACATTTTGCTGTGATACAGAAGGCTCTGGTGCAACGGGGCTACTGATAAGTGAGATGCCAAATAGCTTACAGTCACCATCTTTTGGTTTCAGAGTCTCACAAGTTTTTGCTGGCATTGGTCTGGACAAAAGTTCCCTTGATCGAGGACTCCCATATTGAGTTGGCAGTGGGGGTGGCATCAAGTTTCCATGCGGATGCTCAACTTTATGGCCATGAAGCATAGGATATTCACCAAATGCACTGTACCTCAAATTCGCTCGAGCTTGGTAAGGTGATTCACCTCCACGTGGAGAACCTTTCATATTAGAGTCCAAGGGGTTTAGTGATAGAGTAGAGGGCATTACAGGCCATGGATGATGAACATTAAGTTTTCCTTCATGACCCAACAAATGCTTCCTTGCAGAATAAGCTACAGGGCCCATTTGATCAACCAAAGAAGGATGGGAAGGATCTCTGCTGGCCCCAAAGCCAGAAAGAAGATCAGAATATGTTGTGTCATGCCTCCCCATTGACGTCCAGGTCTCTGAGCCATACCTCCGAGAAGTAGAAACAACATCAACCTTTTCATCATCTACAGCGGGTGGGCAAACATCAGACTTCTCGGCAGCGTCAGACACATTGCTTTCTGCAAAATTGCCTCTCAAGGTCGAAAACTCTTGACCTTGCAAGACCCTTGAGAAACCATTTGCTGGCAAAGGGTCTACACTTACTTTAGATGATGCTGTTAATCGCCCAAACATATAGGCTTCAGTTAACCACAAACTTAATTTTAAAAGAGATTTTTCAAACATCAAATATCCTGAGCCAGATAACTATACCTTCTCGAGTAAGAACAGAAGAATCTGGGGATGATTGCACTGCATTAGGCCGAGGCCTTTTAGCCCTAGGCATCGGAAGAGGGTTCATAGCAGGAGGAGCAAGAGCGGGCTCTATTTTCCATGGGGAAACTCTCTCAGGACGAGGTATGTTAGATGTTTCATCCCATCTCACCTGAACAACAAGAGTAACTTCATTATGCCTTATTTAACAGTCATACACAAAGATAGTGGAATAAAGAGACTAGAAATACAACCTTGAGGCATCTCCATTTGGATTCAGGCCACCTTTTGGTGTCAGTGTCTTCTATTCCAACAATGGTACCAGTAAACCTGCAGTTGTACAAGCAATGTAATGTAAGGAACGTAATCCATTCAAACTGTAAATCTTTAACTACAATGCATACTGCCAGATTATCAATCTTACGCACCTCTGTTCTGGTGCCTCTTCACCTTCAAACCTCATTTTAAACCGCATCCCTATGGTATAATTATTTTTTAGAGACTCCACATATTGGTCATGCGGAACTATAAATTCCGATGGACTGGTCCTGCAAAATAATATTGACAGAAGCTCAGTCAACCCTGCTGTGGGAAATCAGTTACAAAGAAACACTCAAGCCTCACATCTGTGTGGGAGCTTACCCACATATACACAAACACTCATCAACAGACATAATTTCAAGAACAAGTCACAAACCTAGGCTTGTAATAAACAGTGAATATGGTCCCAGTTGATACGGCATGCCAAGCAGTTGCAAGGACCCCGAGATGCATGCTATGACTAGAGATAACCGAAGATGGAACATTACTCTGCTGTCTCATAGCTCGGCGGACACCAACACGAAGTTCCCCATTCTCACCTCTGCAAGCCCCTATATCAGTCCCACTCCAAATGGAAAACCAAAAAACAAAGAACCAATGTGCAATCTTAAAACCTAATTGAGGGAAGAACAAACCTAAGGAATATGAATGCATCCCCAGCAACTAGCCTCTTGGAGCTTACAAAAACACTCCAACCACTTTGAAGCAAGTGTCTCCGGGGTTGACCTACAATTTACTCGAGCTATCAGTCAAAATCCCCAAGAAAAAAAAGACCCCAGAACAAAGATGGATCATTCGATATCCCAACAACAACGAAATCTCTCAACTACAAAGCAAATGATCATTTAGTATTCACCTCGGAATATATGTCTGAATCGCCATTCATTCCCATGCAGATCCTTAGCCACCAATTCCTGTGTGGGTGGCTGCTTTGACATGTCCTGTCAACAACAAACACACAACCCCTCCGGCGTCAGCCGCAAAAAATAAGACAGCGTAATCAAAGCACAAGGAGGAGGGAAAAGATGCAAGAGGAAACAAACCAGGGGAGGAAGGCACTCATCAGCATGCCGTCTCAGCACAGAAAACCCACCGTGGGTACTCGTATCAGATGCCGTCAGAGTCTTACAGAACGAATGCACATGGAACCGTGGCGGGGGTGGCGGCGGCGGCTCTTTCTCTGTTGAACTCTCATCTTGCTGCCGTCCCAACACACGTTCAAAAAAAACCAAACAAACAAATCATAAGAAATCGCTCCAAGTCACAGAACCCAAAACNGGCTGAAAACTTACATTAGGCTCTGGAAGTAAGGTGACCTGAGCAAAAACCTCATCTGTGTCAGGCTCAGCCTGAAACAACCACTCGTTATTAGCAACTTAAAAAATTCAAAGATGATTGCTCGGTTCAAATTTCAAAAGCACATGGAATTTTTTAAGTGGGAAAAAAGAAATGAGCACAGATCGAGCAACACTACCTTGAGCTGCACGTTGATGACCCGACAAAGGATCTTGGAGGGAAGAGCGTACACAGGCATGTGTTGGTCCGCCACCTGATTCGTTGACGCCTCCACCTAATTCATGTGCCACCAAAAACATAAACACCCTCCAAAAACACAACCCCTCCCCCAAAAAAAAACCATCGGAGAAGAGAGAAAAAAATAAATTGAAGCCATCTGCACAAAATTGAAGCAAAAATGTTGCCAGTTTCGACAAATCTGAGCTCAAACTCCATAAGATAAATTTTGTTTCCTTTTTTGTTTGTTTAATTGTACACGGTAAAACGAAGACTAGGCTCGATTTTTCTTCTTTTTCAGAAAGGAGCTTTGATTTTGATATTAGATTTACCTGCTCTATATGTCCCTGAGGGAAATAGAAGACTCGTTCTCCTTCCCTCGGCACTGTAACAAGAGGTCCAGCACAAGCATGCCATAGCTCCCTGTAAAGCGCAGCTTCCGCCTCTGCTCCAAATAACAAAGTTACACATCTCACCAAAAAAAAGTAAAATTAAAATTAAAATGAAAAAAAAGGAAAGAGCTAAGTTGAAGTAGTTTTTACCTTTGGCTGTGGAAGAGGAATGAACATTCTGAGCCTCAGCACCGTTCCTACCATCGTTGCCGTGACAATTCCCCTTCATGCCAGCCTCCGATGACGCCATTTCTCCGACTAACTCAGCACAGATCTCTCCTCCAAAACACTATTCCTCTGAAAAATCGCATCCCAAGCCCCTCCCAAAAAAAGAAACTATAAGGAGGAAGAAACCTCGCCTCCTCCTTCAACCTTCACCGATTCTCAACAAACACGAGAAACAAAAGGTAAAAAAGGTCTCAAAGTCTCAAACTCCACTCCTCAATCGAACAACTCAAGCAGCTTCTTCTACGAAGAGCCAACAACAAAAACTCAACCTCTCTTCCTACACAAGTCTTATCTCGTTGGGTGAGAGATAAAAATAAAAAAATAAAAAAATAAAAATAAAAACGGTAGGAGCAAGAGCAGAATAACCAAGAAGAAGGAAGCAGTATCAGAGAGAGAGAGAGAGAGAGAGATTGGGGGGTTGCTGCGAAATGTGAATTGTGTGATGTGTGTTTGTTGCTTAGAGACTTAACCAGAGGTGGTCAAAACAGCGTGCAATGATTTCAACCGCGGTCAATCACTTAACCAGGTCTCGGGGTTACGGGCACTTGGCGGTGGGAGTGGGAGCTATGACCGGGTACAGCCGGTGGTAACAGAAGATGGGGTGAAAGAGGGAGCAAGAGAAGTGAGTGAGATAAATAAAGGCGGCTGGAGGCAGACGGCGTTAGCGTGGGGGAGTGTGAGGAAGGGAAGAGATGTCGAGGAGGGATTGGATTGGCAAGTAACGGCGTGTGTCGTGACGGTCGCGGGAAAGTTGTTCTGTTTTTATTGGGAAATGGCGTTGTCGTGCTATTAACGGGCAGCGATTCATGGATTGCAATGGCCACACCACTGCACTGCGGAGAGAGAGAGAGGGGGTAATTTCACGCACCCCACGCGCATTCTGAATTTCTTAAAGCCCCCCATCCTCGTTTTCTTTCCTTCTTTTCTTTTTACAAGAAAAGCCATTAATACTTCCATAATTTCCGTTAATAAACACCAGAAGATTTTTCATTTTAAAAACTATCAAAAATATCTTAACTTTACTATCTACTACTCTAAATAGTTGTCCTTTTTTTTTTTACGTGGACAATAGTTGTCGATTTAAGGGGAAAAAAAATCATTTCATATTAGAGATAACAGCAGTGCGTTACACGAATTTTTTAATTTTTTTTAGATTTTTTATAATAATTAAAAAATTAAATATAAAAATAAAGTAATTTTTTAATTATTCTAAACAATGTTTTAAAAGTGGAGTATTGCCAACTTTTTTTAAAAAGTGATATTTTAGCTTATTTTTTTTAAGTTATATTTTAACACTTGTTCTTTTTTATAAAAATACTTTTATTTTAAGTCAATTTAAACGTTCTTGTTTTTTATGAGAAGAAATAGAGAGAAATAGTTGATAATAACATTATCATGTGATGCTCAAAATGAATAATGATAACAGGTAGCAAAGAAGAATAAGGAAAACATCCACCAAAAAATGATGCACACGTTAGAAGGAGATAAAATAGAGATTGTATTGTTCGAAGTAAGAGTGAGGTGAAGGAGAATCCAAATTAACAACATGTGAAGACAATATAAATTGGACTTGAAAGGTCATTGGTTAAGACCTATTGGCAGCTAAAAGTAGTATTGGGTTGATTTATCAATGTAAAGATTAAGGTAATACTGGGCTTATTATGAATTTAATAGATGCCAAAAGGGATTAAAACACTCTCTAAATGTAAGTTTCTAAAATCACTATTGGTCAATTGTTCATCGACAACCTTATGCCAAGTACTCTATTTTTTTTATTATATTGCATGTGGGGCCCAGTTTGTACCCATCACATACATTTGAGAGTTTTCAAAAAAACTATACATTATGCGAAGTAGGTCTCATAATCATGTGTGGGCCCACAATACTCTCATCATGGCATACTTATGTTGATTTTAGGGTTTTTAAAGATCAATTATTTATAAGGAAAAACTGACTTGCCAACCAAGTCACAGACATCGGAACGTTGTCGCGTGTTGGGAGCATTGTGTGTGCATACAGGCAATTGGTCCAGCATACAACTACACAGTTGAGTAATATTATAATTTACATCTACCACACTTAGTCGCCAACGGCTTGGCTAGACCGTGTGACTATTACACGTCACTAATCCCTGTTTTGCTTGCCTCTCGAACGCTAGCACTGGTTGGTCCTCTGCGACGTCTCGACTCAAAGGCTTCTACTACAATAGGAGTTCTTGTCCTCGTTCCAAGGTAAGCCCAGGTCTTCGCAGCGTGCCTCGGGTTCCTGCCTGGAATCATAAGGAAGTGGGGTGAGAACGTTGCGTCCTCAGTGAGGTCCTTCAGGGATTGCCTATTCATTTCACTTTAATTATGATTCCGCCGCTCAGGGGGTCTCGAGGTGTCAAAACATACTAAAACTCGTACTGATTATTATCTGTTCTAGACCTGAGAAGTTGTATCTACGTTACTAGGTGATCGTGGGGAAATCTAATCTTGTTTAACCTAGTTACTAAATCTCGTGCTTTCTAGCCTATACTGTCAGGGCCTTGTGATACTGCATCACGTACCCACATTCTTCTACTCGAGATGTCATCATGCGACGTTCGTTACACATAGACATACTTATATATACATATAGCATTCATCAAGTAAACCTCATGCATGACTGGGGAAAGGCTTCCCTTACGCGCCTTCGGCGACGTCCTTTATTGTTACTGGTAATCGCGGTCCCATGTAGTCTGTGGGGTCGTCATCCCTTTTGCAGCTACAACCCATTTAAATTATTCTGCTCTTAGAATGGTGGGGGTCTACCTCTAGGTAATAAACCAGGAGTCGGCTCGCTTGTGTCCGTCCTTGTGTCCACAGGGTGTTCTTTTCTTCTGTCCAGACCTCTCATACAAAGATGTTCATTTTGCACGTCCGGACTTTCTGGACCAAGATGTTCATTTGGCCTATTCCTTCTTTCTCTGACCAAGATGTACATTTGGCCAGTTCCGTCTTTCATGCACAAAGGTGTTCATTTTGTACATCTTACTCGTCTTTTAAACTGTCATGACGTAAAAGCTCAAGCGTTACTTTTTCTCCTTACTATATTTTCTCTCCTTTCTCTTTTTCTTTCTTGTACCGGGTTGAAACCTACGTTTAGACCGAAGCCTGCGTATCATAGTCATAAACCAGTCCTTCTTGCTAGACTGGGAAGGGGCTTGTCAGGTATGACGTGCCAAGAGAGGGGATTTCCTGATTGTATAACTATGTCATATCTTAGGGCTACTCCGACCCTCTTTGGCCGGGGCCCCTTCTTTAGACTTAACTGGTTCCCTAGGTCCATTCTTTATCTTAGTACCATTAGGTAACTTTAACCTCTAGTGATCTACAGTCATCCTAAGTCCTACTGACGACCAAGTCCTCATGATGCATACCGTTTGTAAGTACAACGTATAATCACATAATCATTTACATCATTGTAGGTATACTTCAAAGATTCGATGCTAGGTTAGAGCGTGTAGGCTCATGAGAACTCCTCGGTTCAACGTTAACTTAGTAACATAGTATTCCTTAGGCCGCTTAGCGCCATGGCTAGGTCGCTCAATGCCCATGAGGGACTCCTAGGTTACTTAGTCATCCTTGTGCCAAACATTTCTCACGGGTTCAGGTCATGCCGCTCAGCGCCTTAGCTAGGCCGCTCAGCTCACAGACCCAAAAGACAAGCTCAGTGGTCAGCTCAGGGTCAGGCCGCTCAGCGAAACAGGGTGGCCGCTCAGCGCCTTATCCTGTATGAGGCCGCTCAGCGGGCCTGTGTGGCCGCTCAGAGGACGAAGTCACAACGTTAAAAATGGAAATTTCTTTCTCAGTGCTTACTGAGGCTTCCTACACAGTTCCAACCAGCACAATTATATTTTCCTAACATGAAAATTTCTAAAAACCGTTAATACACCATTATCAACATATTTTTCTCATAACACTTCTAATTTTTCCTACTCAAAAATACATACATAAACGTACAGAGAAAACTCCCATAGACGGGGGTGATCGGGCTACCCACCTCCAAATCCAGTTTGGAAACGGTAGAAGTGATGAGGAAAATTCCCTGAGCACTTCCATGACGATCCTGCTATTTTTTCGGCGTCCGGCAACATCACAGCAGTGCGCGAACAGAGCAACAAAGCAAAGAAAGAAAAAACGAAAAGGAAAGAAAGAAACTGAATGAATTGGTTTCGGGGGGCCTATTTATAGGCAGCAGCCCATAAAAATATCCCTGCCAACCGTGGCAGAGGATATGGATGACCCTCCCGGGTAATATTTTGATCATGTTTGATCGCGTTTTATCGTTAGCAGTCCCGGTGCTTCGCGTACGGTTGTCCGAAAAATATTTCGGATGCATCTCGCGATCTACTAATTTTTCTTATATGTAGTTTGGGTACGGTTGAGTTATTCTTGGAATTATTATCTTATTAGTGTATTTTACGGGCACTTTGTGTATCCGAAAAAAATTCCCGATTGGTCCGGAAATCGTCTTAAGTCTCGAGAAAATCCGCGAGATCACGAAACCCCAATTTTAACCGCGATTCTTATGAGTTAAAGGTAACAATTAAATGTTCTCGCTTCTCTAATCAAATTATAATTATCTATTACGCTAAATATCCGTACAATGAAAAAGCGGGATGTTACATAGGACATATTGCATGAGAATCAGAAGGAAGCGTGGCATGACATGGGGCGTTGCATGAGAATATGAAGGAAACTTGAAATTGCAGACGAATCAGAAGGATGCACAACATTTCATGATAATCGTAAGGAAGCGTGGCGTGACATGAAAGTCTAAATGAAGCATGGTGTTGCACGGGAACCTGAAGAAAGTGTGGCGTTGCCCAATAATTTGAAAGAAATATGGCATTGCCGAGAATTAGAATGAAGTGTGGCATTTCAAGGGAATTTAAAGGAAGCATGACTTTGCACACGAATTGGAAGGAAGCTCAATGCTACACAAGAACCTGAAGCAAGCGTGGCATTGTGCGAGAATTAGAAGAAAATGTGGTATTTAACGAGACTTTGAAGGAATTATGACATTGCACACAAATCTGAAGGAAGTGTGGCGCTAAACGCGAATTTAAAAGAAATGAAACATTGTATTAGAACTTGAAGAAAACGTGGTGTTTCACAAGAATCAAAAGGAATCATGGTGTTTCACTAAAATTCAAAAGAAGCATGGCATTGCACCAGAATTTGAAGGAAGCATTGTGTTGCACAAGTAATATGAAGGAAGCGTGGTATTGCACGAGAATATGAAGGAAATGCAACGTTGCTTGGGAATATGAAGAAAGCGTCACATTGCATGGGAATATGAAGGAAGCATGGCGTTTCATAGTAATTAGAAGAAAGCATGGCATTGCACAAGAATCTAAAGGAAGCGCGTATGTAGTGTTGCATGAGAATCGGAATGAAACATGATGTTGCTGGAGAATTCAAAGGAAGCATGTCATTATACTATAATTTGAAGGAATAAGACATTGCACTAGAATTTGAAGGAAACATAACATTGCACGAGAATTTAAAAGATATATGGCGTTGCATGAAAATCGAAAGAAAATGTGACGTTGTAATAATATTGCAAGGGAATTGAATCTTAACGTTTGTAATTTTTTATTTATTTGTCCACTTTTATTTCTCACTTTTGACAAAAACATAAATATTAAAAAATCATTTAATTAACACCAAGTTAAAAAAGATAGAGTATATAGAATAAATTAGCCTTGAGTAATTAATAATATAGCTACTAGGTGTCATTGAGAGAATTAGAAATCAACATAGATATAATTGATTTTTTTAACATTTCCTTAATTTTATCAAATGGCACGCATGGTTGTTAAACTCTTGAGTTAACTCGTAAACTCTTACGAGTTTACGATTTTACTACACAAAACGAGTTAACACTTATGCAAACTCTTTTTTAGTAAACTCGTATGAGTTTAAGTAAACTCTCGATTCTATTAGAGAGTTTACTAGTTAAAATCTAACTACGAGTTTACAAGTTTACCTCAAAATGTACAAATTTTGTAACTTTGTCAGCTACTTACCTAACTTTGTTTATTTTAGATAATATATATTGAGTTTATTTAGCTAATTTCATATATTTATCATAATTGAGCTATGTTTTATTGAACTATAAAATAATACAAACACTGAATAAAATATAACATAACCACTAAGTGTCATGCATTAAGATGTAGTTTATGATACTTATTTCATTAATTTTATTTAAAGTTAACATTATTCAATTTCAATTATAAATACAATATTTAATCATGTTTGTTTCCTAATTATATTGCTCATAACATATTTTTTTAACGTATGTAAACTTATACGAGTTTACGAGTCGAGTTTATGATTCAAGTTTGCTGAGACTCCATGAGTTTACCTAAACTCTCGAGTTTGACAACCTTGATGACACGTAATATTAGATATTTTTTAATAATGTGATAAATAAAAGTGGATAGAGAAATTATAATTTAAGAGGTAATACATGATGTGCTTGACACGAGCTCTTAGACTAGTAACCAACAACATGAACGTAGAATTTCATGATTACCAAGTCATTGACAACAATAGCTTAGCCTAGTTATGTAATTTGGCTAGAGATAATTCCATTATAATTGGCTGTCGAAGATAAATTATAATGCAAGCTCAATATTGTGAAATAAATATTTTTATGCCATGTTAAGATATTTTTTTATCTTGTCTTTAAAATGTTATTTTAGATTGATTTAGTTTAATTTGAATTGATTATGTTATTATTTTATGATTATACTTTTAGCTTATATATAGAGGCTACCTCATTATAAATTTAGAACATACAACTATCAATTATATTCTTATCAGTTTTTTTATTATATCCTTTATTGTTTTCCTTGTGTCATTATAATTATTCACTCACGATAATTAACATGGTATCAAAGTTATGGTACTCACCTTGAATCTTTTTTACGCTTCCGGTACCCAAAGCTTAGGCTCTCTTTGTTTCCACTCTACTCACCATATATATTTCTACATGGTCATCTCTGATTCACAAACTTATCGACCTCCGATAATTACACAACTCATACTTGTTACCTTCAGCTGGTTTCGCCCAGCCACTCATTACCTTAACTGGTTATGCCCAGCCACTCATTAACCTTAGCTGGTTCCGCCTAACAACTATTGTCTTCATTGTTTCGCCCAGCCACTGTTGCCTTCGTTGGTTCCGCCCCACCGTTACCTTCACTGGTTATGCCCAACCACTATTGCCTTAGCTAGTTCTGCCCAATCACATATCGTTGCCTCCGTTGGTTCTGCCCAACCATAGATCGTTGCCTCTGTTGGTTCTGGTCAACCACATATTTTCTAGGCCTCTATTAGTTCTTTCACTCAGGCCTCTACTTCTTTTGCATTTTAGTTTCCAAACTCAAGTTGGTTACGTCAACACCTACTTGAATTTGAAGGGGATGTTAATATATTTTTCTATCCTATTTTAGATTAATTTAGTTTAATTTGAATTGATTATATTATTATTTTATGATTATACTTCTAACTTATATATAGAGGCTATCTCTTTGTACATTCAGAATACACAACTACCCATAATATTATTATCAATTTTTTCTATTATCTCCTTTATTATTTTTCTTGTGACTATCCCTATTCACTCACTATTCTTGACATGCCATTCAATTAATCAACCATAATAAGGGATGAACAAAAGAAAAAAAACCATAACCTGAACCAGACCCTTAATTAAACCATAACTAAACCCTTACAAACCAGTTTTTATTTATTTATTAAGGTTTTATAACCGAACCAAAATTTTTAAGAGTTGGGTTCAATAAACCAAACCCCCCAAACGGGGTTTAGATCCGGTTCATAACTTAACCCAACCACATGAAGAAAGAGCGTTGCTGCCCATGAGAGAACAAACCACGCTGCCGCCACTCATCTTGACTTCATTATTGTTCCCGCAATTCATGTTATAGTGGAATTTTGCTGAGTTCAAGTTATTTCGTTTTCTCCTTCTTGTTAATTTCACCTAAGCCAAACGCTTAATTATCATTAAATAATCTGAAAACCCTTTACTTAGTTGATTGTCACATTTCCTTTTGATTCTTGGAGTCCATGTCATTGTAATTAGTTCAAATGATCCAAGAATCTGGCATGCCCGCACACAACACACGCCAAGATTGGTTAAAAAAAATATTCCAGCAGTATTAACACTAAGTTCTTAAAAAGTTACGGGTATAATAAAATATAGTTAAATAAAAATAAAATTCATAGTAAAATATATGGAAATCAATAAGATTATATATATAAGATTATCGTGTCACGAGATGTTGCCACTGCACGAACCTTCGTGCATGTAATTAAACTTTCGCCACGAAATATGATCAAGAAGATATCGTGTTAATTGCGGCTTTGCAAGGGAATGGAATTTACAAAACTGTACAAATTCTACCGCGTTGTATGAATCAATCATCAATTAATACACTGCGACTTTTACCTTAATTACTTGGTCAAGTTCAAAATATTGCTTCATAAGTTTGTTTTGAAGAATGCATGCACAATTGCATGTATACTCGTCATCAAAGCGTTTGAACTAGTGATTTACTTTGTATATACGGAACAATTTCTGTTTATATATATATATATATATATATATATATATATATATATAAAATACACATGAACAATCATGCATCTAATGCTGTAAAGTAATAAATAAATTCGAACGTAAACTTCCCGGGAAAAGTAAAAGATCTTTTCAATTTTCAACGGAGAATTACAGTGACAAGTAAAATCATACTTTATTACCAAAATAAAAAGATATGGTCAAACTTTGAATGGGCCAGAATTACTGTTCAGAAGTGTCAATTTAACACATAATAAACAAAACCAAAGAATTTAAGTGTTTAATTACAATCTTTATTTTAATATTTTTAAATGTTGAAACTTTTTTTTCTTAATAATTTAATGCAAATTTATAGAGGGTAAGCCTTGCTGACAGGTCACTAAAAGTCATGGTTCAAATCTTAAAAATAATCTTTTCGCTTGTGTGAGTAAGATTGCATATATCTTTTTTCTCCAAATCTCACTAGATGATAGCCTCGTGCACTAAGCCGCCCTTATTAAGTATATATATTTTTTATACATCTCATTTCAACTGTATGAAAATTTGTAAGAGTTTGATTTTACTGATATTGTAAAAAAAATTATATTGTCATTCAATTAAATAATTCTTTTTTCTACCCACCAATCAAACAATGTTTTATGCATAACTTTTTAAGAAGTAGATTGTAATTAAACTCATTTATTCAAATATATAAATTAAATTGATGAGTTTTGACTTAATATATAGTGGTAACACTTTATAATTCATGAATGATTTATGAGGTAGTTATTATAAAAGTTAACTACTCTTAATAATGTGGCAATTAGGGATGGGAACAGGCTCGACCAGGTCAGGCCAGACCCTTAACTATAGGCCGAGCTTGTCTCATTAATTTTTTCTTTGGGCTTGACCTGTTAACTATCAAAGACTTTTTTTTTTTTTTGCCTGGAGCTTGACAGGCCTACTTATATTTATTCTTTTTTCCAAAAATTTGTTGGCTGGCTTGTTTATTATGGTCTGTTTACTATGGCTTATTTACCTATTTAATATTTAAATAAAAATTCAACATCCATAGATCAATAATCTAATAAATCAACAAAAATCTAAATTACAACAATAATCTAATATTCAAACAAAAATTCATACATCATTCCAAATTGCAACTCCATAGATCAAGAAATCCTAACATTATTAAATTTATATTAATAAATTACTTTGAATAAAACATCACAAAAGTGACACTAGCTTAATGGTTAAGACATGTCTAAACATAAAAAATGACCCCAATTCGAATAGGTCGGTCTGACAGGCTTAACAGACCTTTGAAGTAGCCCTAGTCTAGCCTCTTTTCAAACAGGTGAGGCGGCCTTACCTGACCTGTTTCCATCCATAGTGACAATGTGTGATTGAGTGACTATGTAATTATTATATTACACTAATGTATAAAAATTTTTTAAAAAAATAATACAAATAATATACGTATCAAGTCATAAATAATACATAGTCAAACCTTTTCTTTTTGCCTAATCTATACTATATAATATCTCTACAAACTCCACTAAACATCTTTTTTCATATCCATAACCATTAATTGGTTTAATTAATTAATTAGTAAAATACAAAAATAAAAATGATGAAAATTATCTTCACTACAAAAAAAAAAATTGATACAAACTTCCCATAACTTACTCACTACATCTTTACTTATTACACCATATTCAATATTTAGCATACATGAAATGCTGGCCCAGTCACACTAATAATATATATATATAAAGATTTCTCTACGGTGAGTATGGGTTTGAGTACATTTGTTATGCCTCGCTTGCGGAAAAGAACAAAACCTCTTATGTACATGGTTGGCTGCCACACGTTTGCTGCACGCATCCAATAACAAACAGCCTAACAATTTTCTCATAATATTAAAATGAAAAATATTAGATAAACAACATTTTTGAACAACAATAAAACAGACAATAATAAAAAGATAAAAAATAATGTGAAATTTATTAGTTTTTTCCCTCTTATAAAATACAATAATTTTATCTTTTTATTATTATTCATCTTATTGTTGTTTAAAGTATTTGTCACCAAGAATTGCTTTATTATAAAAAGCTTTAGAATTATATATAGCAGATCTCAGCCGACATGAATATCTACTTACGAAGACACAAGGGATGGCAAAATATATGTGTGTAGGGGAGGCCAGGCCATAATATTATTGCATCTGCTACCCTTCAAAATCTTCAACTAAATTCCTATGCATGACGAGTTTTTTTTTTCTTAAAAAAAAAGTTTAATTTTTATCTATTGATAATGTAATTTTTTTATA
This sequence comes from Nissolia schottii, assembly GCA_003254905.1. Classification (NCBI taxonomy): domain Eukaryota; kingdom Viridiplantae; phylum Streptophyta; class Magnoliopsida; order Fabales; family Fabaceae; genus Nissolia; species Nissolia schottii. The sequence continues at coordinate 752,114 of QANU01091945.1, read as the reverse complement.
TTATTATCTAATTACATTTTTTATATATATGACTTTTGAAAAATTGAGAGAGAAGGTCAACTATTAATATAATAATGTGACAAAATTTAATTGGACGATAGTGTAAAAAAAAAACTTTACATTAGATAAAAATTAATTTTTTTTAATTTGTATCCTTTTCCTTGCTTTTAAAACATTTATAAAAAAGTGCCTAGTTGTGTCCAGATGTAAAATTCTAATTCTAAGCTGTGATAATATTGTGTATAGATCTATTGTTTGATCCTTTTACTATCAAGTTTTATGTTGGTTTCTCTGTGTGTGTGTGTGTGAATTTTCACTATATAAATCCTTATAGCCATCCTTAATTAAAGCAGCTAGATTCAGTTTACAGAAAAAAAATATGGTTTGATTGGTTATATGTAATTGCATAGAAATTTCAATTTGTGCAGACATTCTCACCATGCCTCTCACATGAAAACAACGTTTTTTCTACGCTAGTGGTTTCTGTGCTTCCATTTTAAAAATACATATTACCTCATCTATGCGTACACGGTTGCCAAATTTGATATATTATGTATATATATTCATTATATATACACAATATAAATTAATAATGATATTGATCAATAAAACCATTAGAATTGATCTACGTGTAAATGATTGAGTAATATTTAATGTCCTAAGTTTAAATTTTATTATTTTCAATGTAATGTAATCTTCGAAGCAAAAGAAAGATGATATTGGTCAATAAGTTCAGTTGAACCAGGCAAAATTGCTGTTGCTAAGCGATTGCCTACTCATATAGAGTAATGCATAGTCGTATATTTTAGCCATGCAAGCAATAATTCTATATTTGCTATGCTATAATTTGTCAATAAATTAAACAAAAAAAAATCATTTCTCTTCCTTCAATTTTATTTTCAGTTTTCACACCCAAAACCTTACATACAAATTAAAACGCATTGTTTATGTATAAAGAGATGTAACGTGCACGTTACACTTTTTTTTAAACAAATGAACTTGAAATTTATAAACTATTCTATACTAGTATTTTTTTCTTGTATAAAAAAATACCACTTTCTCTTCTTTAATGTTAGTCCCTTTTACTTTTTTAGATTCATTAATAATTTAGTGCTATTTAAACACAATTGTGTCAAAATGACACTAATCTTTAGTCATACTAAAATGAGTAATTTCAAACATGGATTAACTATTAATTTAACAATGATCTCGTCTGCCGGGACAAACTTTGTGTCAATTAATTTCATTAGCACTTTAAATAAGCTTTTTGACCATCACCAAAGATGCATGTAAACAAATACATTATTATAAATAAATAGGCGATTTTTGCATTTCTAAAAATTTACTTATATAGGTAAATTTTGAAACTTGATTTGAACATCAAAAAAATAAAATAAAATAATTAAAACACCAATTTCTATGTAGCATATAAGAGAAATATATATTTTCTTCAACGAACATTATAACTAGCTTCTTCTGGGCTCTGAATTTTTCAACCAACCCTATAAACACGTAAAGATGGAAACCGTATATATTGCCCATTTGGTTAGTTATTTATCTGTCTTGCGATGGACTAATGAATATTCATACAAAATAGGTCATAAGAAGAATTAAGACCGTCAAAGTTGTTTAAATATAAAAAAGATTATTAAGAAACTATAGTACTCAAAATCGAGTTAGAAAACCAATAGCAAGGCAAGGCTAAATTAATCAACTTATGAAGAAAGTAAACCCATTTAGGCAAGAGCAAGTTAAAAATCCTTCGCTGGCAATTTCTTGTAGTAGAAATAACAAAACTTCAGTTGCAAGAAAATAGTTCTANATATATATATATATATATATATATATATATATATATCACACGTGGTTTTATGTACATGAATTACTTACGTTATTAGGATTTAGGGCTCGTGGTCCAGATCTAAATCATCCAACTTATATCAATTTTGATCAAAAAGGGGAAAAAATATGTAGTGCATACTTCAATTATTGTCATTTCATTTGGGGCACTTTGCAGATTCATATATACTTTAACAATTGACAAATGAGTTTTCGAGGGAGTATTAATTACTTGGTTTTCTTTCCTTCGGAGATAGACCTTTGCGAGGATATTATCCGAAGGCTAGGTCTAATTTTTCAAATTACTTATAGGTTAATTTTTTTTTAAAACAAAGCTCAATTATGCGATTAAATGTATTTTTAATTTTAAATGTTTATGTAATTAGACTTTTAAAAATATATTTAGTCACATTTATGAAATGTGATTAAACATAAAAAAGACTAACTTAGTTTATGTTTAAAAATGATGTGACTAACTTAAATTTTTTTTGTTAGAGAGCAACTTAGTTAATTAACAATTTGAAAGAGATTAAATTGGATATTTACTAGGCTGAAAGTATATCCAACAACAAATTATAAAGTAAGTTAAGTCTTGACAATGAGGTTATATTAAGTCTCAATGTAAGATTGGAGTGAAGTTTTACTTGTTGAACTTGTTCTCCAATTCAAAAGTTTTTGATAATAGAAGAAGTTGCCATACTTACTAAAAGAAAAAGGGTAAGTGCTTGCATTTATAGGGATCAACGTTGGAATGAAAATGTAGGAGAGAAATGAAATGGAATGAATGAAAGGGAAGGGGGCAAGGCACGTGGTGGGGAGAAAGTGGGAGCAGGAGCGTGAAGGAGATGAGAGAAAGAGAGGATGAGGAAAGTGTGTGGACCCCACTCCTCCTGCTGCCTCTCTGTGCCTCTGGTCCAAACCCAACAACAATCACACGAATCTTTGTCCCCGCACATTATGTGTGTTGTGTATATTTTTCTTCACTCCCCCTAAATATACAAGACCATACTCTAAAATCAAAGTAATAATAATACACCCCCAAAAGGCTATTCTATTCACCTTCTTTGCCCCATGCATGTCATCTCAATTAAAAATCACATGTATCAACCTATAAATATTTAGTGAAATACAACCAATTTTGTTACGCATGTCTTCATTAATAGTGATTGTGGTGAACATTTCGTCCATTGTTTTTTCTACTTAGATTGCAGTAGAGGAGTGTGTCGTACCCTCAGCGATACCGCATTCCGCATGGGACCAAAGTTCCCTTACTCACTTGCCACTATTGTACGTAATTAACTTGCTTCCCGTGAATTAATTAACGCGTGGAAATCTTATCTTCACAAACAAATTATCTGGTCCCCATCTCATATTTTCATCTAGCTACTTTGTTGACTGTTTATATAAGTACTATCTATCTTTTTTTATGATACGTGTTTGACCGATTTGTATTTTTTTCTAAAATCAATTTGTAACTAGAAATTGAATTTTGGAAAACGATAAAGTCGTATTTTTAGGGTGTGTTTGGTGTTGGACACGTATACTTTGCTGGGATAGAAACAAAAAATAAAATGAAAGAAAATAAAGAAAACAAGAAAATAAAGAGAAAATAATATTTTATTTTTTGTTGTTTGGTTTAATTGAAAAGTGAGAAGAAATAAAACTTAGTAATATTTAAATTATCTTTTTTGTCTTTGTTTTTCTTCTTTTAATCTTTTTACCTATTTAAAATTATAAATTTATAATTAAAGCATATCCTCTCTCCATTTTCTTATCATCTTTAGGGAGAAATTTTTTTTTGGTGAAACTCACCATAAAATTTTCTTTCTTCTCATTTTCTCTTGTTATTGAAACAAGAGAAAACCAAATTTTCTATTCATTTTTTCTCCTTCCCATTTTCTCTCTCTTGTTTTCTCTTAAACCAAGCAAAGGGTTAAATGACCAAAATTCAAATGACATATATAACCTAAGCCAATTGGAATCCAAGTTTAGCACTAAGCACAAGTTTAGCATTGAACGTCTCTTCAGGCTACGAGCATTTAATTCTTCTCTAATGTCTACAAGGATGACATTGTTTACGAGGAGTCTCTTATCAATGGGGCTTTTCCTAGTCTCGAGCTAGGGGAGATTAAGGCTTTGGCTAAACTGGTCTTTGATGAAGAAATTTGTCTAGTTGTGTTCTCTGTAACATCCCACTTTTCTCGAAGCAAGGATTTCACATAATAGACTCGTGTACGAACTCTTGTAGAGGTTGGAAGCATGAGCTACAAGTGTCCGTCAATCACCGGGACGTGCATGACTATGCGACTAGGGTGGACAAGTGCCAGGTTCTGGGGAGGTTAGGCTTTGGAATCTTTAAGGAGAAGAATAAGGCTTAGTGAGCAGGTGTAGAAAACAAGAAAGTAAACAGAAGAGTGCATGAGAGTCGAGTAAGCGTGGCAGTGGAATAAATAAGTTTAAAGAGGACATGTATACATCGTATAAACGGGGTTAAGGACTTAGGTATGAGTATAAATAGGGTTGGACGTATAAACATAAATTTAAGAAGATGGAATAACAATCAAGTGTGAGGGGATCGAGGCTGAGAACGGCTGCCTAATGCAATTCGGGTCTCACCCAGAGAAGTATGAAAGGTAGGGTTTTGGAGGACAAATGAGGGTGTAGTAAGCTTGAGATGGAAGGGGTGTTAAGTGTACGAGGGAAGCAAATAGAATATGAAATCAGGAGCGATCGGGGTTAGAATGGTAAACTTAAGATATTAAGGTGAAAAGGGAGAATTTAAAAGAAATAGAAGGAATGTGGAATACCGAAGAGCTTAGAAATAAAGGAGGATACCCAGAAATGTTAGCAATGCTGGAAACGTTAGGAATGTAGAAGTCTAAATCCTTAGGACAAAAGTGTCTGTAGAAATTATTTTGTTCAGTTTCGCAAAATTCTGCTGACATTAGAATGATTCCTCTTGACCCTTAGAGTTGGATGGTAAATCTAAAATGTCTGTAAAAATGAAATTCTACTCAGTTTCAGACGATGCCGCAGACACTAGATCAGCTCCTTTTAGCCATCAAAGTCTAGTAGAGTGTCTAAAGTCTCTGGAAACCGTACATTTATAGAAGAAAAGGTTACAAATACCTTGAATTAACTCCAAAACCCCACTAGGAAAATGAGGAGATCACGGAAATACGACCAAAATATTTTTTGGACGACCGTACGCGAAGCACCCGGACAGCGTACGACAAAACACGATCAAACGGGACTGGAAAGTGGGCCCCATGGCTTTGGAAGAACAACTCTCTCACTTTTTCTCTCTCCTCACCACATCCACATATTTCAGTCAAATAGTCAAAGCTGGCTACGCGTTGACTCACCGTTCTTATCCGTTTATTTTATTTTCTTTTTCATTTTCTTTTCCAAATTAATTTATGTGGACACAGATGGCCAAGACAATTGCGTCCTTGAGCCTATAAATAGCACCCTCCATGGCTTCATTTTCATACTTTCTCATTCTCCCCAAGTTTCTGCTCAAAATTCGTTCCATTCAGAAACCCTGCTGTTATGCTACCGAAAATCGGAGACTAGTCAGGAAAGCTATCCAGGGAAGCTCTACCCCTCTTGGAACCTCTGTCTCACCCTCTTAACCCTCTTTAAGACTCTAATAAGGTGGGTAAACTTAGCTTACTCACCTCCTTGGTGACTTCTATGTGCTTGTGTTTGATTCTGTGTAATGCTGTGAACTGTTGTAGATTTTGTTTTTCTCTATTAATTGAAGAAATAATTTGAAAATAAACAGCAAGTACAAAAATGAGTAATAACCCCCAGTAGAGACTGGTACGATTCAATTCAACATTTTGTTCGTTTGGATTTGATTGTGTCGAAGCTCTATAATTCAGATTAGATTTATCGTTGGATGAACTGCATTGCTGATATTGATCCAACAGGGCACACAAAGTAACAAAAAAAATATTAACGTCATTGTTATAAATCAAGTTATTGAATATTTTAAACAAATCCCGAAATTCCAAACTACCTGTTATCCAATAAAGACCTAAAATTCCTAATAATAAGCCAAAGTCCCCCACACGATTAGTTACAAACGCCTTTTGACAAGCATTTGTTGCAATAGGACGTGTGAACCAAAAACCTATTAATAGATAAGAACACATTCCAACCAATTCCCAAAAAATATACGCTTAGGCTGCATAAATGATTCGGATATGTTTTGTAAGCTAAAATATGTTGTATAATAGTTGTTGGAACTTGCGGAAGAACCCCAAGGAGTGGACATGGGAAAGGATGGAAAAGGAAGCAAGAAAACAAAGGAGGATGCTTAAGTTGTGCCTGGGGCGCTGAGCGGCCTCCAGGGTCCGCTGAGCGGCCTAGGGCTTAGACTTAGCAATTAGGTTGGAAACGTTTCTGAAACTTGGAAAACTTTAGGGACCGCTGGGCGGCCTGAAGACTGATTTGGAAAGTGGTGTTAAAACAAAGTTTTGTGGCTTGGATAGTTTCAGGGACCGTTGAGCGGACCTAAGGGGCAGCTGTGCAGCCTAAACCATGGTTGTCCCATGGAGACCTGGACAGGGGTAACGAAGTGAACCGGGAATTCTCGGGGGTGTTAAGCAACCCAGGGAACTCTAGGTCTCCGAGCTAACCTAGGCCAGGGAACAAATGTTTATGAAAATTATCTTCGGCCGCATGTTTCCAACAAGAATTGATCTGTCTAATGAATGTTGATTTGTATGATGTATGTGGAACGTTGAATATAGTATAATACAATGCATCATGAGGACAGGGTTGTCACTTAAGTGTTAGGACAACCTCAGATAACTAGAAGTTAATCACTTAATGTTTAAAGATCATAATTGAACACTAGGGAACAAGTGATATTCTAAGAAGGTGCCAACCACTATGGGTTCGATGTACCTTAAGACAAGTACATAGTTATATAATAGGAAATCCCTCTCTTGGCACGTCTACGGACAAGCCCCTCACCAGTATAGCAAGATGGATTGGTTAATGATGTGGAACGAAAGGAAATATATAAATAATGAATGAATGAATAAGGGTGACGTCACGCCTAAACAATAATGATAATGATGATGACGTGTGAATCCACGCCTGGTTGCGTCGAAAGGGCGGACCCCACATCGTCCCAGAATGTGGATGGTTTGCCCAATTGATAGTCGATAAATGGACCCAAGTTTCCATTGGTGGTTTGCAACCACTCAGGTTAAAGTGTTGCCTGGTCGTAGTCAATATGGGAAATGAAGTGGTTGTAGCCGGGTGGCCACGACTACAAAGGTGGCGGACTGGAAGTAACAAGAAGGATGAGACCCCGATCCCCAAGTCTGACCAGAAGTGCAATAGAATCCCCAATCCCCCATGCATAAGTATGTGATGAATGATTAAATGTATGTAAGAGATAAGATGTATAAGTACTGTCAAGAGAACGCTCGAGATGAACTATGTCAGTAAGCGCATAAAGTTAAATAAGCTCGAGAACCTAGATAAGGAAAAGAATAGGAATCCCTTGTCATCTAGTAAACTAGATAAAACTACTCAGGACCTAGTCAAATATAATAATCAATAAGATTGTGGTATGTATGAACATCTAGAGACCTCCTAAGTGGCCTGGTTCATAAGCGAGATAAAGAAGTAAGCCCCACGCTAAGGTATACCACTAAGGATGAACGTTCTCACCCCCACTCGCTCATGATTCCAGGGCAGACGAGGGTTTTGATGAGCCGTCAGAGGAGCTGTGAAGAACGAAGTATGGGCTGCCGGTATCTGGGAGCCAAGACTTCAAGGTTGGGAAGACGAGTTAGTAAAGCTACGCGCTAGATGGATCTTTTGTTGGACAACATAAACTATGTATTGTGATGACTATGCTATGTGTATATAAATTATTATAATACTATGTGGATTGTTGTGAATACTTGTAATGGACCATATGTTTACTTTTCTATCTGATTCTACTGCGATTAGTTAGTGATCGTAAGCCCAAGGCTCTATTGCTTGTATGGTATATATCTTGTTCACACACGGCTCATACTTTAATAATGACTTACAAGCAGAGGAAGTTTAAAAAAATTGGTCAATATTTTCCCTAATCAAGTATTTTCGAAAGTAATAAAAAACTATAAGTATTCCTCACCAATTACCTAACGACCTAGTGAGCATTGTATACGACTTAAGCGTAAGTAGTTAGCTAGGGGTTTCAACAAATTTTACATGCATGTGACATAATTAATGGACGTGAACTTAATGGTTTTAATTACTTTAATCTTCTTATTATACATTAATTCCACACAATATTTCCTAAACTGCTCTAAAACATAGACCCTCTAATCTCCACAAACAACATATAATCACCGTTGCCAGCACATCAATTCCAACAATGTCAGAAAGAAATGCTAAGTGTTCCTTCCCCTAGTCCAGCCATACAACTCCAATCCTACAATTCTAACTTAATAAATTAAGTCTCTATCCTAGTAATAGTTAAGTTAAAGACATACCTAATTGCCATTGCAAACTTTGATAATTGTTTGAGTAATCTCCTCGTTCAATCTCCTTTAATCTTCAATCTCACAATTAATTACTAATTATTAAAAATTAATAAATCAAATAACCTAGCAGTGGCGGCAACTGGGTGGTGGCGGCAACAAGGAGGCAATGGCGGTGGTGGCAGCAGCAAGGTGGCATCAAGGAGTGAAAGTTGGTGGAGGAGGAGATAGTGGAAGTTGACGAGGGTGGGGATTGTAGAGGACGATGGTGGGGCGGTGGAGGTGATGGAAGTTGCCAGAAGTGGTGGTGGTAAGGGAAGAGAAGGGAGGAAAGGAAGAGAGGAAGAGGAAAAAGAAGAAGAAGGGAGAAGAAAATGGGAAGAAGAGAAAGCGAATTTGAGTAAGTGTCGGGTTTGGACATTACCGTCAGACATAACCGACAGTAAGTGTACAGTCCGATGGTAATAACGATGTACAAAACGCAACGTTTTATTAAAACTATTACCGTCAGACATGTCCGACGGCAACGAGTATCTCAAAACGCTGCGTTTTATATTCGAAGCTTCCCGTCAATTCATGAAAACTATCCGACGGTACCCAAAAAAGTGACGCCAATTTTTTGTGCCAAAATATTTGTTACCATCGGCTTAACCATCACCGACGGTAACCATTTTACCAAATGCAGCATTCCATGTCGAATACAAAACACAGCGTTTAGGACATATGTTACCGTCAGTTATGTCTGACGGTAATACCCTATACACTAAATTCAATGACACTATGCAAAATGTGTCGTTTAGGACGTACCTTACTGTCGGATATGTCCGATGGTAACATATGTGACTATTTCGCTCGTGGTGAAGATGTGACAATTTATATTGGTGGAAATTTATCGTTGGCTATGTTCGACGGTAATATTCTTTTATTTTTTCTCACATTTTTACCGTCGATACAGATCGACGGTAAGTTTTTCGCGCCCTGTCCCGCAAAATTTACCTTTGCTCTTACCATCGGCTCGCGTGTCAGACGGTAACTTGATGCCTCTACCCCGGTTCTTTATGAGCGAACCGGTTACCGTCAGAGGTATTTTTGTTATCCGATGGTAATACCGTTGGCCTCTGGTCTGACGGTAATGACTTGACGGTAATAGGCTGCTTTCTTGTAGTGAATATATGGTTTAATGAGTTGAAGGTTGAATGCAACGAGTTTAATATACTTTGCTTTGCACAAGTAAAACTTTCATTGATTAACATTTGTTAATGTATTCTTTTTGTCATCATTTGTTAGAAATCTTATTGGTGGAATCACAAAGATGAAGACATAATTAGAGCCAAAGTTGATGACATTGGAGCAAAGTAACTAAGTGACAACTTGAGCGAGGCAAAAGCTATATAGAGAGCTAAAAAGATTATTCCCAAATGGATTACTGAACGTCATTGGAGCATTATGTGACAACATTGGGAACAAGAAGATGTGAAGAAGATATCGGAAATCAATTCTAAAAATAGATTGCCAAGTTCAAACAACAATGGGACAACCTTGCAAATCAAGACCAATGGAAAAGTATTTTGATAAATATGTGTGTTTTTTTAAATTGCTTACAAGTATTTTTATTTTTCTTACCTTTTTAAATTGGTCTTCTTTGAGCGATGCGTTACCATTTGATATAGGTAGAGGAGAATGGTATCCAACCCACTGCACCGGAGCTATTCATGCTAACACATCGCTCAAAGAAAACCAATCATTTGTGTGACTTGAAAGCAAAATCAACAGTGGTATGCATTAAACAGCTGACAATATTTTTAATTTGCTTTAGCTGGGTTTAGAATCTGTATGCGGAAATGAAAATGAGGCTTACTAGTCCCAAGTTGGTGATCACAAATTTTATGCTGCCTTCATTTCAAGGATAAATCTTGAAACTGTAATGTCAATTGAGTCTAAAGCACAAAAACAAATTGGTATTTTGAATTAATTGGTCAGAAGTCAGGACTATGACTTGCATTGGTGGAAAGAAAATATTTTATCATAGTCAGATTCCTTGCACACTGCTTCTGTACATAGAAACTCCTTGATAAACCTTATTTTTCAGTACATATACTTCTCCTAGATGGAAACATATGGATTTACAATTGATAAAGAATTATAGTTATTACTCGATGTTGAAATTTCTTGCTGCTTGGATGTTTGAATCACACCATTTTGTGCCTCTTCAAATACTCTAAATTGAAACGAGCTCCTTCATTTCTGCACATATTAGTTAGCTTTTATGTTCCTATAATTCTTATTGCCAATTTTGACATTTTCTAAAGATAGTCTTACTACATTACAATTCCATTTTCTATGGTCCATGCATTAATGGTAGAGGGTGGCAGAAGTTAAAAAATAAATTAGTCTTCGATTTATATCTTTATTTTGATTATTTAATACTACGTATGATATTTGTCGGAAAATTAGAAGATACTTAAAAAGAGAAAACTTCAAGATGTTCATGTATCTAATACAAATAATAATGGCCTAGAAGTTAATATATTTGAGATAGATGAAGATGATATAACAACAGAACCTACATGTTTAGACCATGAAGAAGAGATGTCAATTTGGATTGAAGCTACTAGTAGATCAAAGAAAGACAAAGTTTATGACTTAGGTTCTCAATCATCTTTGGTTTGCCATCTTAAAACTAGAGTCCAATCTTTGTGAAAATCTTGGACCAATCTCAGTTCAAGATCCATGGCAAATGCAGCCAAGAAAAATGAGAGAAAAGCGATGAAGCTAGGAACAATGTAAATGGTTGAATTGGAATTTCTTATTGAGTAATGCAGCCAAGCTGCAAATATATACAAGCAGAATCGGTTGGAAATTCAAATGAAATTACAAATAAATTTACATTAAATACATTCACAATGCAACTGAATTAAATAACAGCTACAACTACAAAGCAACAACCATAACAGCATAACTATTTTTCGCGCCACCTTCTCAGCCGCAGCCCGCAGCTCCTTCTGTTGCTGCTTGCTTGCTGACCCTGCTCACACCCCCCTCAAGCTGCAGCATGAAAGTTAATCATGCTCAGCTTGCTAAATAAATGCTTGAAAGGTCCAGGGGCCAGGGCTTTAGTGAATACGTCTGCTAACTGATTGCTGGTGTGAATGGAACGAAGTGTGATAACCTTTTCTTGTACCTTGTCACGCACGACATGGCAATCGATTTCAATGTGTTTAGTGCGTTCATGGAACACAGGATTGGCGGCTATGTGGATAGCCGATTGGTTATCACAGGCAATGGAGACAGGGCCAGGAACTGGGACCTCAAGGTCACGTAGAAGTGAAAGAAGCCATTGAACCTCACACGTTACTTGGGCCAAAGCCCGATATTCTGCCTCAGCAGATGATCTGGCTACAGTGGTCTGTTTCTTGCTGCGCCAAGAAACCATAGACTTCCCAATAAAGCAAACAAAGCTAGATATAGAGCGTCTAGCGTCGGGACACGAACCCCAATCAGCATCAGCAAAGCCATGAAGCATTAAGGCTGAATCAGAGGCGAAGAAAAGCCCAGCTGCTGGTGCCCCCTTGAGGTACCTGAGAATCTGATGAGCAGCCTGTAAATGTATGGTGGATGGGCAGTCAAGAAATTGACTAAGTCTACCAACATCATAACAAATGTCAGGTCTTGTGTGAGTAAGGTACAAAAGCTTGCCAATGAGCTTTCTATAGGAAGATATGTCAACTTTCCCAAGAAACTATTCCAATACTCCTAAGTTTGAAATAGTTGTCCAACGTGAGCTAAACAAGAGAATAAGAGATGTGAGGGCAATGGTTAAAAAGATGTTGAAAGAAGAACTTGCTAATCTTGGTCTTCCTTAAGATTAAGATATTATATTTATACAATTTCACTCTTAACTTTTTTCGATAGTTAGACAAAGAACTTATAGATTTTATATATACCATTTGTGGAATGTTGGTAGTGATTTTGTTTTTGTGTTACACAATGTTTATATTTCAAACTTATATTTTATGATGACACTTAAGAACTATGATAGTTCTCTTTCCATATATATATATATATATTGGTATGCTGATAATGATATTTTATTTTATGTATAATATTTAACTATGATCTCTTTCAAACAAATATTATATTCTTAATAATAATTTTTATGATATTATAAGGATAACGTGGGAAACACAATTAGCATCATATAAAGATGAATATTTTCTTGCAATGTAGAATTATATTAGCGATAGATAGCAACATAAATTTTCCTTGCTAACAGAATTGTATTAGCGACGGATAGCGACGAAAATTCTCTTGCTATGTAGAATCATATTAGCGACGGATAGCGACAAGAATAAGTTAGTGACAACTAGCGACGGAAATAAATTAACGACGAATAGTGACGAAATTTCTGTTGCTATATTTTGCAAGGGAATGACACTTGTCACCAAAATTTAATTAGGAGCATATTTGCAATGACATTAACAACGAAAATATCCCTCACTATTTTATTTTTAGCAACAGAATTCAAGCATTAACAACAAAAAAAATTTCCATTACTAAGTACTGATTTTCTACTAGTGAATGTACTTACTTCCCTGTGTTAATTTCCAAATTGAGTGTTTATGTTTATATATTTATGTGTTAACCTGACATCTTCATGTTCAAAATAAAATAACATCACAGTATCCTAATCCTATTTGAACTACCAAACACCGAATAAGAACAAAATGCAATTAAGGAAAGGAACTGATCATGCATGTGACTTACCTGAGAGCTGTATGACACAAACGTGCGCGTGTTTAAACTAAGTGATTTCTGTTGATTAAAAAGGACTATGACGTTGTAGGGAGTAAAATTAAAGGACCAGGACAAGACGAAGTGCCAAGAGAAAACAGTGAAAATTGAACTTGGAATTTGCATTATTATTGTTATTTCTCTGTCACAAAAACTTCTAGCATAGACATAGTTTCAACACGTTAAATTTAGATTTATTCACTTAAAAATGATATTCATTAACTTTATTTAAGAAGTAGCACTTTTCAAATATTAAATTATGTGTGAATGGTTAAAAATGAGAAAGAGTAAAAGGTGTGGTGACTGAGATTAAGTAAGTACGTGTGTATATATATACACACATATATTGTGATTTTTTTTAGTTACGTAAATACCTTATGATACTTAATTTATTAATTTTTAATAATTTTTATAATTAAATTTATTAATTTTTGTTATTATGTTATGTTTTATTTGATTATAATAAACTTTTCATTAGTCAAATAATTGAAAGGGCTGACTTATAAGAAGTTTAGAAATTTGCAGACCATTTGAGATTACGATACACCTCTCTATAAATATTATATTAAAAAATATTAATTTATTATATTAAATCATATAATTCATCAATATCACATATTATATCATAAAACGATAACAAAAATTAATGAATTTAGTTATAAAAATTATTATAAATAAATAAATTAAATATCATAAAATATTTATCTCATAGGATGACTAAAAAACTAGCTATATATATACACACACTGAATTAAGAGTGAGCGAGCGGTTTTCAAATAATTTGTTTTTCTTATTCATTAAAAATTATATCCATACTTAAAAACTAAATTTTAACATAATATCTAGGGTGCAAAATAAAGATTAGTTTTGGTATCTATTTCATACTATTATATAGATATAAATATACTCGCATTTTTTTTTAATTTTTTTTATAAGTGTGCTTAAATTTGAAAATCTATAAACTCTGAACAAGAATTTTTTTTCTCTATCCACATCCCTGACACCATCGCGTAGAGCCTAGTGTCTACACTGTCTAGTGAGTAGAGGCTATAGCGATGGGGATAAAAATGGTAATGAAGCCATTTTTGGACCAACATATGAAAAGCAGGAACGTCACAAATTTGGTAATTGTATACTCATATACTCTTTGTTGCGTATTGTGTCATAAATACATAATGTCTTTTTGTTCTTCTTCTTTGGGATCCAAAATTCTTATTCATCTTGCTCATGCTCTAACTTTTTTTATTTTTTACTTTCTCTAAAATGTCATTTGTTTATAAGTGCCTCCTAAGGTTGACCCTTATACTTTGGGTGAACCATTTACCTTATACAAAAAAATTAGATATACCATGATTCATAACAGGAATAGATCCATAAAATATATAAAAAGGGATCAAAATTTATAGTGTCATCAAATAAATATTATAATATATTATTAAATAATTATATATATATATATATCTTTATATATATATATAAAGAAATTCTTTCAAAATTATAAAATTGGTTAGTATAAAAAATTTTGTTGTCAATTTTTTTAATAATCATCTTATTTTATAAGTTAAAAGACTAGTAACAAAAATAAAACATTTTATTTTATTTATGATTTTACCATTTTACATTATTCATACTTGAAAAATGTCTAATAGTAACATTTGAAATTAAAAGAGTCAATATCAAATAAATAAAATAAAAAATTAAAAAATATTACTAATTATTCTTATAAATAATTGGTATATATAACTCAGAGATTGACATAACATTAATATGATAATGTTAAGCTTGTGTGATACTTAGTGAAGTTAATGGGATAAAATGGTTCTACTAATTCACACTGATAATTGAAGCATAATATTCTATATTTTTCTACATGAGTGAAAATGGAGATGAACACTTTATAATTTATTGTAGTTGAATTTGTCATTAAACATTTATAATTGAGTGCAAATGGAGGAAAGATTAAAGTAAATGAGTAAAACTTATAAGAAAGTCTACAGGGTGAGATGAGTTTTTTAGTTAGTTAAAATTTAAATGAGTAAAAAAAGAAAAATTGAAGTTATTGGGAGTAGAAAGAAGGATCAAAAAGTTAATAGTTCATATTACATATGAAATCTACTACTAGACTATCACAATTTTGGTGTACATAAAATACTATATATATAGAAAATTTATGGATTTTGTGTGGTGGGGGGCCGTAGACCCAAAAAATCCCCTTCTATCTGTCCTTGGTCCATAAGGTTATTTTTGTACTTTTTCAACATTTTCTTTCACTCCTTTGTACTCTCTTTTCTCTCCCAAACTATCATTGCGCACACCATCCTTGCCTCCCTACGCCATCGTCGCTCTCCTCCATGGCGGCGCCTCCCCCACTCTCTTTCCTCCTTCCCTCCTCTTTTCTCCTACCTTTCCTTTGTCTTCTCTCTCATCTCATTGTGCCCCGGAATTTGTCCTCTGCGTCTACCACCACTACTACCTTCTGCATCTGCCATTATCGATGACCACTTCCTTTGCGGCGGTGCCTCCCCCGCTCTCTATCCTTCCCACCTTTCCTTCGTCTTCTCTCTCATCTCATTGTGCCCCAAAATCCCTCCTCCATGTCTGCCACTGTCACTAGGTCTGCAACCACCGTCCTCTACATCTGCCATCAACGATGACCACCAAAATGTATTACCGCCTTGCTTGGGAGCGAGGCCCTTAATCCTCACCTCCGTTTGCTGCTACTTCAAAACCAATTATTTCATTTGAGCGAGGGAAAACTAGATTTGGAACACTCTTTATCATCAAACCAACTTTTTTCTTCTTTTTCTTCTTCTCTTTTTTTGGCATGCTGCAGATCTGGGATTTTTTATTTGATAATGTAAATTGAACACTGAAAGTTGCATATTTAGTTAAAATCTATGAACTTTTTATTTGGTGAAATTAGGTGGGCTAGACGGTGGTGGTGGTTGTAGGCCAGTGAGGGTAGGGCTATAGCGGAAGTTGGGGATATACGTTAGGGGTAGGGTTGCTGTCTAGAAGGGTATGATTTGGACGCTCCAATGGCGATGGCTTCGGTGACAACATGATTGCAGTGGTGGTGTTAAGGTGATGTTGGTGGTGGTAGTTAAGGTTACGGTGGTGGTATTAAGATGGTGGTGGTGGTATTAAAGTATTATAAGTATGGCTGTGGTGGTGGTGTTAAGGTGATGGTAGTGGTGGTTAAGGTTAAAGTGATTGGTGTTAAGGTGGTGGTGGTTAAGGTTAAAGTGATGGGTATTAAGGTGGTGGTGGTGTCTAAAGTTAAAATGGTAGATGTTAAGATGGTGGTGGTGGTGGTGGTTAAGGTTAAAATGATGGATGTTAAGATGGTTGTGGTGGTTAAGGTTAAAACGGTGCGTGTTAAGGTGACGGTGGTGGTTAAGTTGGTGGATGATGGTGGTTAAGGTGGTAGTGACTAAGGTTTTGGTGGGTGTTAAGGTGGTGGATAGTGTTGGTTAAGGTGATGTGTTAGGATTTAGGGTTAGAGTTGAATGAGTTAGGGCGTAGAGTGAGTAATGTTTAGGGTTAGGGTTTAAAGTGAGTTAGGGTTTAGGGTTTAGAAGAGAAGAGAAAAGAAATATATAATGTAAGAATAAAATGAAAAATGCATTTAGTCACATTTTTAAAATGTGTTTAACCACATTAAAAAGTGAGGCTAAATGCAAATGTTCTACCCATAATAAAAAAATGAACCATTCATCCAAAATATAAAGATGGAGCTTAGAAGGTGCTTATAATTTTGTAATGTATTACACTAATGTGTCGCTTTTAATTATCTTTCATATATTTTTTAAAGGTTATTGTTTCAATTAAAAAAATTAATTGATTTTATTTATTTTTTTAATTTGTCACGATATTTTTATGAAGTCACTAAATTTAAGAAGTGCCTATACCTAATTTGTTAATATTATAAGCCAACTTTCTTTCTAAATTATTATTTCAAAATTTTCTTAATATCATATTAATATAAATAATATTAAAATCATTATTGTTATACCAAAATTTGTTAAATTAAGAAAATAGTCATCAAATTTTAATTTATAATAGACGACCCAATAATGACTCTAAGTGACCAATAATAAATTGTAATAGGTGACCTAAAGAAAATCTATGCCAAAAGTGACTTGTGGTGATGAGATATTGTTACATAAGGGTGAAATATATATATTCCGTTAAAGAGACCGACTATATATGTTACTTGAACATATATGTAGCATTAAGGACCAACTATTTATAAGGGTCGATGTAAACCAAAAGCACTTGATCAAGAAGGCAAAATTGAAGAAAAACCATATTAAGGAATTGTCTTTATGTGGTCATTGTGATTCTTCAACCATCTTCAAGACTTGGCATCGAATAAAGCCATCAAAGAGTTTACTCGTGGATCTCAAGCAATTATTCAACATGGAAGCTCGTGGATCTCGAAGAATATGTTTTACACCCCCCTGATCAAGAGGATCTAGTGTATTAGAAACATATTGCATTTTATATAGTTATAATTTTATATGTAAGTTATAATTTTATCCTTAATTAATTTATATTTTAACTTTAATTAATCATAATTTTAAATTAAATTATTATTATTATAATTGTTCCGTGGGTTAAATCTATGAGTTAATCTTTTTTTATGTTCAACATACTAATGAACAACACAAAGTATGCTCTACATCGGCCGCATGAAGAGGATCTCATGTATCAGAAATGTATTGTACTTTAATTTATATTTTAACTTTAATGTAATATAATCATTTAAATTAAATTATTATTATAATAATTGTTGAGTGCTTTAAATCTATAAGTTAATTTTTTTTACATCAAGAGGATCTCATGTATCAGAAATATATCGTACTTTAATTTATATTTTAACTTTAATTTAATGTAATAATTTAAATTAAATTATTATTGTTTAGTGGGCTAAATCTATAAGTTAATTTTTTTTAAGTCACCACACCAATGAACGAGGCAAAGTATGCTTTACACCCCCTCATCAAGAGGATCTTGTGTATTAGAAATGTATCATATTTTAATTTATATTTTAACTTTAATTTAATATAATATTTTAAATTAAATTATTATTATAATAATTTTTCAGTGGGCTAACTCTATAAGTTAATTTATTTTTTTTATATTCACCATACTAATGAATGATGCAAAGTATGCTTTACACCCACCTCATCAAGAAGATCTTGTGTATCACAAATGTATCATACATATGTGTGTACTCTTTGGATGCTAATTAAAATTTATTGAAAAATATGTAGATGATGGTGATGTACTTGACGCATCAAAAGAGGCAGGACCATTTGTTCCTCCCTCATTCTTATGCACTTTTGATATTGATGGTATGTGTGCGCCGATGTGTATAAATATTGGGAACACCTCATCAAATGATTATGTTGCTAGTGATGAATTCCATATTGGAATGCAATTCAATGACAAGGACGAAGTTAGAGAAGTTGCTGCAAAGTATTGCATATAGAGGGTGGTTGATTGTAAAATGATTGAGTCAGAACTGACAACATATTACTGCAAATGTAAAAACTTTGGCGAATAGTGTTAATAGATTATTAGGATTACTAAAAAGAAGAGAAATGAATAATGGGAAGTGACAAAGGATGACGGCTCTCATAGTTGTGTTTTGTCGTGCCTAACTCAGGACCACTCAAAGTTGACTTATGATAAGATTGACAGCATGATCTTGGAGGGAATGAGGGCAGATCTGAAAATGTCAGTTAAATCTATTCAAGTAACTATTAAGGATTCCGATGGGTACTTCCTTCATATCAGAAGGCATGGATGGCAAAACACAATGCAATTGAACAAGTCTATGGCAATTGGGAATAATCGTTTTTAGACTTGCCATCATGGCTAGCTACTAGCAATGAATTATTTTGATCTTGACTCATCAATGAAATGAACACTGTGGACGCCTACAATGACGATGGGTTGGTAGTGCCAGATGTTTGTATATTTAGGTGTGTGTTTTGGAGCTTTGGGCCATGTGTAAGGGCATTCAAGTATTGCAAACCAATGGTCCAAGTTGATGGCACACACCTATATGGAAAATATGAGGGAAAGTTATTGATGACATCTACATAAGATGGAAATCAGAATATAATTCCTATTGCTTTTGCTGTTGTCGCAGGTGAAACAAAAGAAGCTTGGTATTTTTCCCTGTCACGTTTGCACAATGCTCTAGGCGTTGGTGACAGACAAATTGGCTTGATATCCGATCACCATGAGTCAATTAAAGCACCAATAAGGCAAATGAATGGGGTGTAGGGATTCTATCTATACTACATCAAACATATTGCCATGAATTTTCAGAGACATTACAAGAACAAGTTTCTACTAAAGCTTGCCATGAGTATTGGTAAGTTGCATTTGCTGTTATTTTGTTTGTACTTGTGAGTACTAGGTGCTTTTGTCATAGTTGAGTGACAAAAATTGTTTTATAGGCTATTCGAGCACGATAGAGTATTATAATGAACATTACGAAAGACTGTGCCAAAAAGGTGAGGGTTACATAGCTTGGATTGATGCAATTCCAATAGAACAATGGATCTGTGCCTTTGATGGTGGGCGTTGTTGTTCCCACATGATGTCAAACCTGACTGAGTTGATGAATACAAGCTTTTTAGAGGCTTGCAATTTTCCAATTAAGGCATTGGTTCAAGAAACGTACTTCAAGACAATTGCATTGTTTGCTACCAGAGGTAGGCAGGTGCATGCTCGATTAGAGGCAGGGTTTAACTACTCAGAGTTCATGACAGAAAGACTCCAAGATGTAATGCAAAAGAGCAGAACTTTACATGTGAAAAAGTAAACAACATTTTTAAATATGCGCTTAATTTTAAATATGCACTTTTTAATGTTTACAACTTTTAATCACGGTTCAAAAAATGCGTAGGTAACTCAATTTTTGAGATCGAACAAGGTGTTCTATTGCAAGGAGACGTTGTCAGGAAAAGAGTACAAAGTTGACTTGAGATGGAGGTTTTGTGAATGTGGCAATTTTTAGAGGTTCAAATAACCATGTCATCATGCAATGGAATGCTGCAATAGTGTGAGGTTGGATTGGAATGTTTATGTTGACAAATTTTATACCATGGTTGAACTGTGTAAGGTTTATGAGAAAGAGTTTGAAGTTGTTGGGAATAAATCAACATGGCCGGTGTATGACGGTTCGTTACTTCTTCCAAACCTTAACAAAAGGCATAACCATCCAGGCCTTACCAAATCAACTCGGTACCACAATGAAATAGATTCGAGAGAGTTTCGAAGGCCAAGACGATGTACTTATTGTTGGAGCTCTAATCACAATAGTAGTCAATGTCCTTTCAGTGTAGCGAGCCAAAGTCAACATCCATAATGACCTTGATTGAATATCTTTGTATTTTAGTTTTTGAATGTATAATGAGACGCGATCATTACAATATAATGGAGATAACCACAACCTTCGGCCATTAGCGTTGTACCCAACCCAATACTCAATGGACGAGGAGTAATTAAAAATGCGGGGTGCATTTAAAATAGTGCGATTCTTCCAGAGATAAATCCATTGTGCTTGCCTCTCCTTCCAATTCACTAGAGCAGCAGTTGGTGAATTCGTGCAAACCCGGATTATGAGAGCTCCCCAAAATGTTACAATTGGGACCTGTAAGTGTTGATTGGTAAAGTCCAAATTGTCGCATTACGTGATCATCCGCACGCCACTCTACCGTCTGAAAACCAATTAAAGGACAAACTGTAGTCCAGAAGTTCTGTTCGCTTTGCACGTCCTCCATAATACAACTAACAATTTGATGCAGACGATATGGCTGCCACACAAACGACATAAGCATTCATAAGTTAATGCGTCGTATTAACTACTACATAATCCAAATCTATTCCAAATTTATATGCATACCTCGTCAAGGTGCATATGATCTATTCCCTCTCTTATTGCATCAACCCTTTCAAATATAAAATTCCTAGGGTACATATAATGGTTCCATTTGCAATAATAATAAATTATTTATATGAAGTATTTAACGAAAAAAAATAGTTTGTTAGGTAGACAATTTTTTACCTAGTGGCAAGTACGAAAAAGTATTGATCTCCAAGGGTGAATTTCGAAGCAAATTTAGGCAACCAATAAAATGCCCATGTCTTTAAAAGTGTCACACATCCACTGATTTGTCTTACACTTGCGAGTGAAGTGCGACACAAGTTCCATTGCAACGTAACAAGGACAACTGAAACCCAACTGTACTTGCTTCGGTCGAAATTGACAAGCAAGTACAAGTACTTTGTGAAGACCCAACCATCGTGCTTGTCACACAATAATACATGCTCAAGCACCTGCAACGTATACCCACGTGCATGCCATTCTATTACTTGTTGTGGATCAAAGTCGTTGGCATCTTCACTGATGGTCATGTCAAAGTGGTGATCTAACCAAACAATGGATATGAACGATCCGTTGATGTCTTCCACAACAGAAATCCTTCCAAGTCTATTGTGACCCAAATTTAACAGACTGACAATATCATATTGTACATCAAGATTAGTAACGGGTTCGCCATTGATCTGAAGGCCAAAAAAGATCGACGTCTTCTAATGTGACCACACACTCTCTGTGCGATAAATGGAGCGTATGGGTCTTTGGTCTCTACCGCTCCACAAGTGCACTAATAAGTGCTAGTTTCTTACGAGGACAGTTGGTCATACATGCATAACATAGACCCACATGTAATAAATGTGGAATTATAAGATCAATGGGTGGTTCAATACACTCAGTTCTAGGTAGCAAAACTTTGTGCCTTTCTTGTAAGAGAAAAACAAATTACAAGGTAAATAAATAAAGTAAAAAAAAGAAATAATAATAATAATATCAATTTTTCATTAATAATAATTATTATTATATTGTTAATATTTTAACAATATTGTATAATAAAAATAATAGTAGTAAAAATAATAATAACAACTATTTTTTAATAATAATAATAATAATAATAACAACAAGTATTTTTTAGTAATAACAACAAGAATAACAGTTTTTGTTAATAATTATAATAATAATAATAATAATTTTTTAATTAATAATAATATTAGTAATAATATAAATAATTATTATTTATTAGTACAACTGCAACAACCACAACAATAACAGTTTTTGTTAATAATAATAATAATAACTATTTTAATTAATAATAATATAAATAATTATTATTTATTAGTACACAACCGTAAAAACAACAATAATAATACCATCTTTTGTTAATAATTATAATAATAATAATTTTTTTAATTAATAATAATAATATAAATAATTATTATTTATTAGTATAACCGTACACAAATAAAATTTGATGAATATCCCTAATCTTGTAAAATTAATGATAAGCACCCATATGGTGACAAATAATCCTCTTTTAATACTTATTATAAGTGTTGTTTCTTTTGCATTCTCATTTTTTCTCTTGTAAAGTTATAAATGTGAATAGATAATATTATCCTTAAGAGAAGTCACTTATTTCCATGTTTGTTTTTGCTAAAAGTATCGATAAAAACATCAAATATGGTCTGCAAAAGAATAAACAGACAGTGCCATCTTAGATTAACAGAGACGAATGCCATCGCCATCATCATCATCATCATCATCATCATCATCATAATAATAATAATAATAATAATAGTAGTAGTAGTAGTAGTATCAACATACTATTTAAGACGCTTTTCTAATACACAAGATTCCCATAGTACAGTGAGTGTAGAACATATTATGTGTTTCACTTTGTATCATAAATTAATTCAAAAATTAAATTCATAACAATATAACACAAAAAATATTTACCCTTCCAGCAACAATTGCCTCTGAAATATGAAGAGAAAAACCCATTGTTTTATTTAGTGTCACCATTTTAATATTTTTCTAAATATAACTCTCACTTAAAAAATTTCTCTCATTGATAAGTAAAAATTTTATCTTGTTGATAAGAAATTTTTTTTCAGACGTTTTGCATCTTCCTCTTTGTCCCGACCCCCCTTATTTATACTACTCTACTCTGCCACAAAATTTCAAACGCTTGTAGTATGGTTGCACCCGTGACATGCTGCTCCAAATTAGAATCTCTGAAATTGAAAAAGTGTAGTTCGATTTTAGGGGGTCACATCGCATCAGCGCGTGGCGCCTACGCGCTAGACCCCTGAATTACTTTTTTTTTTTCTTCTGAAGTTGAAAAAGGGGAATCTGATTTTAGAGTGGTCAAGTCCACGTTAGACACATGGCGCCCACGCACAGACCCCTGAATTTTTTTTTTTTTAAATTGGAAAAGAAGAATCCTATTTTTGAATTTTTTTCTCCATACAAAAATAAAATTTGATAGATAACTCTAATCTTGTAAAATTGATGATAAGGACTCATATATGATGACAAATAATCTCATTCAAATTATTTTACTTATCTATTAATTTTTTATTGGGTAATATTATACAAATGGCCATAATTAAATCTAAAATTTAATTATCTTAATATGAGATATTTAATAGCAACGCCTGTTTAAGATGACAATGCAAGAATGATCACGTAAAACAAATAAATAAATAAATTTGAAAACTAGCCAATATTGCAATGTCCTAATACTAGGAAGTCGTTTTCCCTTTTATTTTCCAACAGCTTACCCTCTTTATATATACACAGAGACATTATACTCCTCCAAAAAGAAAAATTCTAGGCTTTTATTTTGTTTGATGTGACCGTATAGACTTATTTTAACAAGCTGAGCAAACACTTTTAGGAGTTGGTAAGGGGTAAAAGAAAGTGACAAACTACTGTTCTGGGCTTATTTTAATAATAAGGATTAATATCCTATTTATTTATTGAACTTTACTTTTTTATCCTATTTATTTTTAAATTTTTAATAAAGACACATTAATCCATGAATTTTGTAAACGTTGGACTCGTTGGTTCCTCCGTCCACCAAATTCCTAATAGCAGTTGGCGTGCTCGTTAAAAACATCATTTTCTTTCTCCTCTCTCCTAATCAGTTCCAAAACGATGTTGTTTTGATGGTCCAAGAACCAACATGACCAAAAAAGGTCAAAGGCTACTTAGTCCTTACACCACCCACACCCTCATTCTCACTACCACCACTCCTCATACCTCATTCCTACTACCACCACCCACACACTACTCCACCTCCACTACTACAACTCCACTCCCCTCATTCTCGTTACTACCGCAAGAGCAACCATCATTCCCACCACCACCACTGCACACCATTCTAATCATGGCTGCAGTGGCGCAAGCTGACATAAAAGTTAGGGGGAGAACATATAAAGAAGACTTTAGGCAATGTTTCTTAAGTGTTGTCTTTATAAATTTTTTGTAACTATATAGATAATATCATCCTCAAGTGATCATTGACAACACTTCTGAATTTGTTTACAATGATCTAAAACTTTAGACAACGTTTTTTAAGTGTTTCTTGTGAATTTTTTTTTTTGTAACTACATAAATAATAACATACAAAGTGACCATTGACAATACTTCAATGACCTTTGGCAACAATCCAGAACTTTAGGCAACACTTAGAAAAATGTATTTTGTATATATAGGGTCTATGATTTTTTTTTCTTGGGGTGGGGTGGGGCGGGGGATGGGGAGGGAGGTAGCGGCCCTTCTAAGTTCCACCACAGCATAGTTGCTCTTGTGGTGGTGGTGGTGGGAATGGAGGATGTTGTAGCTGTGGAGGTGGGGTGTGTGTAGTGGTGGCGGTGGTAGTAGGAATGAGGTATGAGTGGCGGTTGTGGTGAGAATGAGGGTACAATGGTGGTGGGAATGAGGGTCAAGGTGGGGAAATAGTGGTGGCGGGTTATAGAGACTAAGTATTGGCCTTGCTGATCAGTTAACCCCATGGAATCAATGATGAAAATTGCTTCTTCAAGTGTTTTGGACATGATTTGTCCTCCAGCTATAGCATCAAGCATCAGTTTGTGTTGCTGCTGCATCCATTTCTGAAGATGTGGATTTGGGTTTTAGCATCAAATTCATGATTTGGACACTTCCACAACATAGATTTGTATATTTCCCAAGCTTTGCATAAGCTTTCACCTGCAGAGTGCACAAAAGTAGAAATGATAGTTTTCAAATCCATATACTTAGATTGAGAAAAATACCTAGCACAAAAATTTTCCTTCAATTGATCCCAATTAGATAAGATATGTTGAGGCTGATCTAGTAGATATTCTTTTGCTTTTCCAATCAAAGTCAGTGGAAACATCCGCAGAGATAGATTCCTCATCAGCTTCGAACATCCCCGCGGTTCCACAGAGTTCATAGAATTTGGTCAGATGAGCATATGAATCCTCATGATCTAAACTTGTAAAACGGTTAGCATACATCAATTGCACTAAACCAGGTTGCATCTGAGGTAGCCTTTTTGCTCCTGTTGATTTGCTCATTCTGATTATGTTTCTTGGGGTGAAGTTGCCAAATCCCCAGTTTTCACCGGCTATAACTTTTTCATTTCCCACGCCAGCCATGGTTTCTTGTGGTAGACTTTCTAAAGATACTGAAGAAGATGAAGTTGCTTCTTGCTCTTTTATCAAATTGGACAAGTGCTTCTTTTTCCTAGTTTTGCTGTTGTTCTTCAGGATTGTAG
Source organism: Nissolia schottii (assembly GCA_003254905.1). Lineage (NCBI taxonomy): Eukaryota > Viridiplantae > Streptophyta > Magnoliopsida > Fabales > Fabaceae > Nissolia > Nissolia schottii. The sequence continues at coordinate 726,322 of QANU01091945.1, read as the reverse complement.
TTTCGATTTCAGGATCAAACAAAAGTTGGTCAACCGAAATTTTACCTCGCAATAGCTAAGAAAAATACACAGTAGCCAATAAGATTAGAACAAGATAATCAAAAGAACAAACTAAGGAACTATAAACTATTTACAATATTCACAATTGCTTAATTAAACAAAACTCAAGTGATACATTTATGATGCAACTCCCCGGCAATGACGCCATTTTTGTTGAAAGCTTTTTATACTCTCGTCGTTTTATATATCCTCTTTTACAGCTTTCAAATCCCAGAGGGATTCAATTGTAGTACATACGGGTATAGTAATGTCCACAGGGAGTTGAATAAAGCCATTCTTAAGTTTTGTTAATTAATCAATATGGTGATTGGTTTGTAAATTGATTTTTAGAATAAATAAATTAAACAAAAGATAAAATGACACCGAGTGAAAACCAGATGGGAAAGCTTGCTGGGAATTAACTCGTAATACAATTTTTATATATCCATCAACTCAATGTATATGAGTTATCAATTCCTTTGATTCCTCGCCACCAGTTCTTATCTTATTCATCTCTTTCAAGCATGAAAAGATCATTCGATTCCCTTTGTCATTTTGTCAATCTCTTGCACAAACTAACAAAGCAAACCGATACAATTTTTGGTGTTAAAATGACTAATGCCTAACTCTATGTCTAGCTAGTAGGAATTAGGAATTAGATGATTTGATCTAGTTCCAACTTAATGATGCAGTTTTCACTCACAACAATCAAGTTTCAAATCAAGTTTTAGGTAGCTAAACTAAAACAAGCATTAAGCACAAGATTAATCATGCAAATCATGGAATATTATAGACTCATATATAAAAGAGTTAATTGGATACAATCAAACCATAATACTCACTAAATCCCAACAACAAGAGGATTAAATATCCATCTTACAAGAAGAAATCAAAGGCGAAGGTGATGTACGCTCACCATGACACATTCTCACACTGCCATGGTGAGTGCCACCCGTGCTCCTTGGACCTCTCTTGGCTTCCTTTCTGCCTTCCTCTCGGTCTCTAATCTCTCTTCTCTGAATATGTCAAGTTCCGAATGATTAAAGTGATGAAGCTCCCAAATCTGTAAGTTGAGGCTCTATTTATAGAGTTTTCAGGCTCAGTCCACTGAACGGATTTAGGGGACCGCTGGGCGGTTTCAGGGTGGTTTGGGTTTTCTTCACTCTTAAGTTACTTCACCCTTAAGCAAGTCTACTGAGCTAGAGGGTGTTGAGCGGCTCTTTGAGGGCATTGAGCAACCAGAACTTCAATTAGACCTTTAGTTCTTCTTGCTTCTAAGCCCTTTGCTCCATCCCTTATATCTTTGTGGCAATTTAACAAGAATTTCATTACTCTACAATATATGCATCCATTTCTTTGAACTATATTAAAATCCTACAAAAGTGGGAAAATTGGTTAATGAATTCATATAAAACAATGCAGATCAGTGTTATTCTAACCTATGAAAATACCAAAATATGACATTTATCACCCATCTTCTCTTGCCCACCCCACCCCCTCTCTCTCCCTAAAGCACTCCTTTTCTTCTTTTCCCTTCCTCGCCCACCCTCTCTCCACTTAGGGATTGAAACGACAAGATCTCAACTTTTTCGTTGTCATATGGTTTGTTCCTCATCAACTCGGTGTTCATTATTGCTTCCAGCATATGAATGGCTTCACCGTTGAAACTAAATATCCTCTCGCGCAACGATTTGTCGGCACCAATGCCGTCCTTGATGCCGTAGTACGGCAGCCAGAGAACGCGTCGGAGATCAGGATGGACTCGCGGCTGAAGTTCGGGAGCCTCGAGGGCGTGGCGGCTCCACTAGAGAGTTTAGCGAAGGTGTTGAAGAAGTGCCAAAAGGAGGTTCCATCAGTGACAATCCCGCTGATGGCAACGTCGATGAAGATGCCATCAGAAAAATCGGTAACCTGGATGGCTGCGACAGGTGAGAAATGCTCGGTGTAGCTGAGGTTCCCATCTAAGGGGAAACGTTTGCGGAAGAATACATGAGGAATGTCCGTCGGGGAGGTGAGCGACGGACAGTTCAATGGTGGCGGCATGTATAAAGTCAATGTCGGCATCGTTGTAGGTGCTGAAGCGGCCGGCGAGCGGGGGGGAAACAGAGAGGGTGCAGGTAGGGGTGGGAATAGGTCAGGCGGCCTGTGCCTGTTTCACTAAAAAGGCCAGGCCCAGGCTATTACGAATATAAACTTATTTTAAGTTCAGTGAGACTTGAACCCAAGACCTCTGCCATTCACAGCAATGTCTTATCAACTAGACTAGAATTACTTTTTGTAACATTTTATATAATCATATTTATTAATATAATTTTATCATTTAATTTTTTTAAAAGAAACCATAATCTAAAGAGTCCCTAGGACTCTCCAACACTCACACTCTCATTTCATTTGAATAATATGAGAGAGTTTTGCAGGCATTTTCCTTTTTGTTTTTTGTTGGTCAAATGCCATATATTTTGTTTACGATCTTACTATCACATACTAAGTAAGAGAATTGGCGACATACATAACAAAATTGAGCAAACTTTTTTGGGATATGGACTTTGGTTTCTTAATGATAAAATCAATGGATGAAAATTTGATTTTTCTATCACATAAAGGATATTCACGTTGCTCAGACTTATCTTTTGATATGTTTCTCCATACGCATACCCTAGCAGCTTGCAACTTTAGAGTTTCATTTCTTTATTGAAAATGTCTTTTTGATTCATGTTGAATTTATACACTCTTGCTTATTATATAGTAAATGTTATATATTCAGTTAAACTCTCTCCCTTCTCTCAATAAATACCTTTATATATATATAT